>SJYF01001046.1:823255-834660 GCA_006410515.1 Procapra przewalskii | reverse complement strand
ACAGCATGAGCTGTGGCTGAACGCACTCGCAGCCCCAGAGCAGCAGGAACAGTAGCTCTCGCAGGAGGTGCATTTTTAGGAAGCGGCGTCGGAGCAGCTGCAGCTGGGGTCTGCTTCAGGCCGCGGAGAGGCAAGAAGAGGCGCTTGTGCAGGAGGCAGTGGCGGCTGTGGGCACGTTCCCTGCTCTGCTTCCTCCTCCTGGGGGCTTTGCTCTCCTGCTCTTCACACGTGGTCACTCAAGGGCCCCAGGGCTGTGTCCTTGCAGATTCACAGTCTCCTTGATATCTCAAGCCAAGTCCTGAGTCGTGTCCCAGTCTGACGTGGCAGAGGGCTGGGAACACCCAAGCTCAAGGGCTGAAAGGATCCCAGGGGGACAGCCGGGCCCCAGCGGGTGGCAGGGCAGGGGATGAGGGTGCCCGCCCGCCGAGGGCCCCGCAGCAGCACTGTAAGGAGGGCAGCGATGCCTTGGCTCACCTGGGACGTTGCCCAGCCTGGCACTCAGGTTGCCGCCAGCAGCTCTGAGGACCCAGGAAGCCCAGTGAGTGAGACCACCCCACTCGGCCATGTGCGTGGGCACTGCTGACCGTGGTCTCGGTTTTCATTCTGGTTCCAACTGTCCCTCCAAGGGCTGACGGGCTCCCCTTCTGGATGGCACGGATGCTTTCTTTACACGGATGAACACATCCCTGCTGTTTCTGCCCGTCCTGTTGTCGGTCATCCGTGTGTTTCCCTCTTTACAAGCTGTGCTTGCTGATCTTCCAGTTTAACTTAGGAGCAGCCCTTATTTTCTGCATTTCCTAGTTCTCAGAGTTCGCAGGGGCTTTCCAGGTGGTGCTAGCGGTAAAGATCCTGCCTGCCAATGCAAGAGATAATGAGACACGAGGGTTCGATCCTTGGGTCAAGAAGATGCCCTGGAGGAGGGCATGGCAACCCACTCCAGTATTCTTGCCTGGAGAATCCCACGGACAGAGGATCTAGTGGGCTACAGTCCCCGGGTCGCAAAGAGTCTGACACGACTGAAGCAAGTTAGCACACACAAAGGTTTCAGTTCAGTTGCTCAGTCGTGTCCAACTCTGCCACCCCATGGACGGCAGCATTCCAGGCTTCCCTATCCTTCCCTGTCTCCTGGAGTTTGCTCAGACTCATGTCCATTGAATCAGTGATGCCATCCAACCATCTCATCCAGTCGTCCCCATTTCCACCTGCCCTCAGTCTTTCCCAGCATCAGGGTCTTTTGCAATGAGTCAGGTCTTATCAGGTGGCCTAAGTATTGGAACTTCAGCTTCAGCATCGGTCCTTCCAATGAATATGCAGGGTTGATCTCCTTCAGGATTGACTGGTTTGCTCTCCTTGCAGTTCAAGGGACTCTTAAGAGTCTTCTCCAGCACCACAGTTCGAAAGCATCAGTTCTTCAGCGCTCAGCCTTTGTTGTGGTCCAACTCTCACATCCGTGCACGACTACTGGAAAAACCATAGCTTTGACTAGACAGACCTTTGTCAGCAAAGTGATGTCTCTGCTTTTTAATATGCTGTTTGTCATAATTTTTCTTCCAAGGAGCGAGCATCTTTTAATTTCATGCTGCAGTCACCATCCGCAGAGATTTTGGAGCCCAGGAAAATAAAGTCTGTCACTCTTTGCATGGTTTCCTCATCTATTTGCCATGAAGTGATGGGACCAGATGCCACGATCTTAGTTTTTTGAATGTTGAGTGTAAAGTCAGCTTTTCCACTCTCCTCTTTCCCCTTCATCAAGAGGCTCTTCCTCTTCGCTTTTTGCCATTAGGGTGGTGTCATCTGCGTCTCTGAGGTTATCGCTGTTTCTCCCATCAGTCTTGATTCCAGCTTGAGCTTCATCCAGCCTAGCATTTTGCATGATATACTCTGCATATAAGTTAAACAAGGAGGGTGACAATAAACAACCTGTCACACTCCTTTCCCAATTTGAACCAGTCTGTTTTTCCATGTCCAGTTCTAACTGTTGCTTCTTGACCCACATACAAGAAGTTTCTCGGGAGGCAGGTAAGATGGTCTGGCATTCCCATCTCTTTAAGAATTTAGAGAATTTAAGTTTCATGCCGGGTTAACAAGTGTGAAATTTAAAACCATGGCGTGTCCTCATCTTACGTTTCCCTTTTTGCCTGACCAAAGCCAAGAAAGCCTTGAGTGTCTGAAAGCTTCAGGAAACAGTCGTCCATGATTCATGAGCTGCAGGCGTTTTATTACAACTTGATTCACTGATTCCACTTATGCCTTAAAAATACGTCAACTGAGAAATTCTGAAAGAAAGCAATAAGGAGATGTTACTGTCGATTCGCTTTTCTAAGAACGCTTGTCAGCCACGTATCTTAGGTCTGCTCTACTCACGGCCAGCGCCCAGGACTTCCCCACCATGGCGGTGGGAGGGGACTCCCACTGCGGGCCAGGCGCGGTCCTGTTAAAAAACTTCTCACCATTAAAACCTATGTCCTATATCCTCCTAAGTGCTGCCTGTAAGTTTCCTCTACATTTCACATCATGCGTTTTTGAGGTCTGTCGTTTCTTTAGTTGCTAAGTTGTGTCTGACTCTTTGCGACCTCATGGACTGTAGCCTGCCAGGCTCCCCTGTCCCTCTGCAGCTGAGAATACTGGAGTGGGTTGCCGTTTCCTTCTCCAGTGAACCTTCCTGACACAGGGAAGGAACTTGATTCTCCTGCACTGGCAGGCGGAGTCTTTACCGCTGAGCCACGAGGGAAGCCCATACTTGAGGACACTGTGGTTTTGGGTTTTGATCTTTGCCTTTTGCTAACTAAGTCTTCACTTCCCCCAGGATGGGTTTTCAGGGTATCAAGAAGGGTCCGCCCTTCCTGTAATCTTGGCAGGCAGGCAGGTGCGGGTCCACAGCTACCGTCTAGCCACCCACTTGCCCTTCTAGTACATTTCTGAATATCTCAAACCCTATTGTCTCTTACGCGTCCTTGGCCTCATCCCTTGGTGAGAATGAGTAGCCGGTGACTTTGCTGTTTCATGTCCTGGCCTCAGCGGGGCACCTTTGCAAGACCAGTGGTCCAGGCCAGCGCTGTGTGCAGCCTGATAGCCAGCGCACACACCCAGTGGGGAAGGAAGCAGGGCCCGGTCCTGGTGGAGGTTCGAGGGGAGAATCTGTTCTCTCTTCTTCCAGCCTTTCCTCTCTGATCTGTCTTCACGTGGCCTCTCCTCTGCATGTCTTATCTTCTGTCTCTTATAAGAAGGCTTGTCATTGGCCTACCCCGGTAATCCCAGAGCCTTCTCTTCATTCCATCTACAAAGACCACTTTTCCAAATTAACGCACATCCACAGGTTCCAGAGATTTGCACCTCGAAGTATCTTTGTGGGGCCACGACCATGTGAGATTCTGGAGGGCACCCTGCCCTAGAGATCCTGGGACGGGTAGGACTGGCCCCTCCCAGGGACCTCCTCTGGTGGTCATCCCGTGAAGGGCACTGTGAGAGCGGGGGCCGGGCTGGGACTCGAGGGGAAGGAGCTTCCAGAACACTCGCTAGGAGGACGACGAGGATGACGTGCTGGGTGTGGCAGAGGCCAGCCAGGGAGAACGCGGAAGATGCTCTAAATAAACAAACTGACCCTTTGCATGCTGACAGGGTTGACTGGTAGGAGAGTTAATGTTTCAACTTGAGTGTGCAGAGCAACACAAGCTGCAAAGGGCGATGGGGGTGACTTGCCCTTTGATAGAGTGATTTGGGGGGTCCCCTGGTGGTCCAGGGTTCAGACTCTTGTGCTTTCACTTCTGAAGCTGGAGTTCAACCTCCTGGTCCGGGAGCTAAAGTTCCACCGCCTGTGTGGCGCAGCCAAAAATGTTACAAAACAAATCAGATACAAAATAGAGTAAAATGATTTCCACAAGCCAGTGGCACAGACAAAAGTTTTTTTTTAATGAAATAAAATGTTATTTTAAAATGAGAACAATGTAACTGAGGGATTGTAGTATTACATAACCTATAGGGCCTAAGAGATCTTAGTTGTCAATTCTCCAACACCTTATCTGCTTGTTAATGTTTTATTTCATCAGAGTAATAGCATGTATGTCACTTAAAGTAAACACCAATGACCCCACTCTGTTACTTCTGCTTCCCTGGTCCATGTGCAACTGGGTTAACTATTTCCTCTGCTTGCTTCCTTACCCCTAAATAATTTGTGCTTAACATGGCCTCTTGAGTCACAATTTTCAAATTCACAATTTTCCTTTTTTATTTTTCATAAAATATTTGGGGCTGCCCTGCCTGGTGGTCCAGGGTGTGTGAATCCGCCCACCAATGCAGGGGTCATGGGTTCAGTCCCTGGCCCAGGGAGATCCCACATGCCGAGAGAGAGCTAAGCCCGTGAGCCGCAACTGCTGAGCCCGAGCTCGAGAGCCTGGGAGCCGCGCCTGCTGAGCCCCTGTGCCATGACTGCCATAGCCCTAAAGCTGATGCTTCGCAACAGGGGAAGCCACTGCAACTAGAGAAAGCCTATGAGCGGCAACAAAGACCTAACACAGCCAGAATAAGTAAAATTAATTTTTAAAGTTTTATTTGTCTCATTATTTATCTGACTGCGCCAGGTCTTAATTGCAGCATGTGGACCCAGTTCCCTAACCAGGGCTCCTGCATTGGAATCGTGGAGACTTACCCACTGGACCCCTCATGAAGTCCCTACACCAGTTTAAACTATGCCTATTGCCAACTCTTTATGGTAGATGGAAACTGTAGCATTCCTATGCCCATGCCCCCAACCTACCAACACAGCTAGATCACAGTTGTTGATCAAATCCATGTTCACTGTTTCCATGAATAAGGCTGTACATTTTATTTATTGCCAAGTCAAGTGGATTACCGTGATTACAACAAAACAAAGGTGTGCGGTGAGACTGTATTCCGAGATATTTACAGATGAAATAATACAGTGCCTGGCGTTTGCTTTACAATAATCTTGAGGCAGGGATAGGTCAGGATACGGATCAAACAAAACTGGCTGTGCGGGTGGATAACTGTTAAGGATGGGTGATAGATTCATGAGGGTTTATTATATTACTCTATTTCTGCATTTGTGTGAAATGTTTTATAACAGCAAGAATTTTAAATTTTGGGGACATTCTTCAGGTGATGAACTGTCTCAGTCTGGACTAGATGTCTGGAAATTGCTTTCGGCCCTCACTTTAGAGTGTAATTTAGCCCAGTTTTAAAGGTTTATCGGCAACCCACAGTGGAAAACATTTTATACCACAGCTCAGCATGTACACACACATTTCATCAATCCTACGTGACCGTTTATTTCACATTTTTTACCCATGAAGTCAGGTCGTGTCTTACAAACAATGACATCATCTTAGTATGTGGGACTTCCCTAGTGGTCCAGTGTTTGAGTCGATGCTTCCGACACAGGGGACACAGGTTCTATCCTTGGTCAGGGAACTAAGACCCCACATGTCTTATTTGTTGCTCACTTGCTAAGTCGTGTCTGACTCTTTGTGACCCCATGGACTGCAGCTCGCCAGGCTCCTCTGTCCTGCACTATCTCTTGGAGTTTGCTCCAATTCATTTCCACTGAGTCATGCTATCCAGCCGTCTCATTCTCTGCCACTCCCTTCTCCTTTGGCCTTCAACCTTTCCCAGCAACAGGATCTTTTCCAGTGAGTCGGCTCTTTGCATCAGGTGGCCAATGTACTGCAGCTTCCGCTTCAGCATCAGTCCTTCCAATGAATCAGTTCAGTTGCTCGGTCGTGTCCGACTCTTTGCGACCCCACGGACTGCAGCACGCCAGTGAATATTCAGGGTTGATTTCCTTTAGGATCGACTGGTTTGCTCTCCTTGCAGTCCAGGGGCCTCCCAAGAGTTCTCTAGCACCACAATTTGAAAGCAACCATTCTTTGGTTCATGTTGGGGCGTGGCCAAAAAATAAATAAATAAATAAATAAAGGAAAGAAACAGTGTGTGACAAAAGGCCAGCTAGGCTGCAGATTCTATCTCCTCTCACGGAGAGGTGGAGTCTTAATCCTTCCTCCACCCCCGACCCCTTAAGCCTGGGCTGGCCTGTGACTTACCTGGTTGACCAAAACAAATGTAGCAGGTGGGATGTTCACGGACCTCTGGGGCAAGGTCAGCAGAAGCCTTGCAGAAACCAGCCACCAAGTAAGAAGTGCAACCGCCCAGGACCGCTGGGATGTAAGGAAGCCCCAGCCAGCCGCATGGAGCACTGTGGAGACTGAGAGTCCCGGACGCTCCTGCCAGCCTATTGGGAGCGAAGAAGCCAAGCTGGACATTCCTGTTCCTGAAGACATGACGGGGAGAAGAAATGAGGGGCTCACCCAGCAGTCAGAGCCAAGACCCCCAGCATGCGGCCCCAGTCAGTTCATCCAGCGACAGCCGAGCATCCCAGTCGAGGCTTCAGTGGGTCAAGAGCCATCCCCTGTTGCTGCTGTGTGCCCTCAGTTACTCAGTCATGTCTGACTCTCTGCGACCCCATGGACACTGGCCCGCCAGGCTCCTCTGTACATGGGATTCTCCAGGCAAGAGTCCTGGAGTGGGATGCCGTGCTCTCCTCCAGGAGATCTTCCTGACCCAGGGATCAAACCTGCCTGTCTTGCATCTCCTGCATTGGCAGGCAGATTCTTTACCACTGAGCCACAAGTCTCCCCAACCTTTCCAAATTCCTGAACCATGAAGTTTCAGCATAAAATGGTGGTTGTTTTCCACTGTGAACTTTTGGAATGCCTTATTACACAGCGATAGATAATTGGAATGGTTATGTATGAAATAAACTCATATTTTCTATGCTGCCATCTTATATACATTTTTATGCTGTTTTCCTCCCCCAGAAAATTGATTTCACAATTCCCTAAAAGCTCACCATCTGCTGTCTTATCTGTTGCTTTGTAAAAATCCACCCCAAAACAGCAATTTAAAAAGTGATCTCTTGTTTCTCTTGATTCGGGGGACTGGCAGTCTGGGTGGTTCTCCTGCCCGTCTCCCCTGGAACCTGACAGCCCTTCTGGGGCTGGAAAGTCCAAGATGGCCTCAGTCAAGGACCTGAGAGCTGGCACTGGCTTTTGGCTGGAAGGCCTGCATTCTCATCCCCTGGCATCTCCTTCACTCCAGAACAGCAACGTTGTCTCACGTTCCAAGGTTCCAAGACCAGAAGTAGCAAGGCATCGAGAGGGCTGGATCCTTAATGCTATATTTAGAATCCATTCGGGCTTCCCTGGCGGTCCAGGGGTTAAAACTACATGGTTCCACGGCTGGGGGCATGAATCTGATCCCTGTTGGGGGAATCTGATCCCTGTTGGGGGAATCTGATCCCTGTTGGGGAATCTGATCCCTGTTGAGGGAATCTGATCCCTGTTTGGGGAATCTGATCCCTGTTCGGGGGAAGAGCTCTGCATCTTCAACTTGACTGTTGTTCAGTTGCTCAGTGGTATCTGACTCTTTGTGACCCCATGGACTGCAGCATGCCAGGCTTCCCTGTCCTTCACCAACTCCTGGAACTTGCTCAGACTCATGGCAATTGAGTTCATGATGCCACCCAACAATCTTGCCCTGTGTCATCCCCTTCTCCTCCTGCCTTCAGTCTTTCCCAGCATCAGGGTTTTTTCCATTGAGTCAGGTCTTCGCATCAGGTGGCCAAAGTATTGGAGCTTCAGCTCCAGCATCAGTCTTTTCAATGTATATTCAGGGTTGATTTCCTTTAGCATTGACTGGTTTGATCTTGCAGTTCAAAGGACTCTCAAGAGTCTTGTCCAGCACCACAGTTCAAAAGCATCATTTCTTCAGTGCTCAGTCATTTTTATGGTCAAACTCTCAGATCTGCACCTAACTCCTTGAAAAACTATAGCTTTGACTGGATGGGCCTTTGTTAGCAAAGTGATGTCTCTGCTTTTTAATATGCTGCCTAGGTTTGTCACAGCTTTCCTTCCAAGGAACAAGTGTCTTAATTTCATGGCCGTAGTCACTGTCTGCAGTGATTTTGGAGCCCATGGAAATCTGCCAGTGTTTTGACTTTTTCCTCTTCTATTTGCCATGAAGTGATGGGCTCTTAGTCTTTTGAATTTTGAGCTTTAAGCCAGCTTTTTCACTCTCCTCGTCCACCCTCATCAAGAGGCTCTTTAGTCCCTCTTTGCTTTCTGCCATTAGAGTGGTACATTTGCATTTCTGAGGTTGTTGATATTTCTCCCTGTAATCTTGATTCCAGCTTGTGATTCTTTCAGCTCAGCATTTTGCATGAGATACTCTGCATAGAAGTTAAATAAGCAGGGTGACTACGTACAGCCTTGTACTCCTTTCCCAATTTTGAACCAGTCAGTTGTTCCATGTCTGGTTCTAATAACCTCCTTAGGGTTGGTGAATTTGCCAGACAACTCAGAGAACTCGGGGAAACATGTTACCTACTAGATCACAGGTTGATTTTAAAAGGTTATAAACTTAGGATCTGCCAGATGGAAGAGAGGCACAGGGCAAGGTGTGAGGAGGGGTTCAGAGCTCCCATGCTGTCTGAGCACCGCTCTCCCCAAATCTGCATGTGTTCACCGAACTGGAAGTTCCCAGAACCCATCCTTGTGGGTCTTTATGGAGGGCTCATCACACACCCATGACTGATGAACTCACTGGCCATTGGTGATGAATTCAACCCACAGTCGTTCCCTTTTCCCCTCCCCAGGGCTCAAGGTTGGGACTGAATTTCCAGCTCTCTAATCACACAGAAGGTTGTCCTGGCAACCAGCCCCATCCTTAGGTGCTTTCCAAAGTAACCTCATTCATACAACAAGAGACACTTTGTTCCTCACTCCACGGAGGAGCTGATGGAAGCGCAGCGCGGCAGAAGCGTGGCGGCAGAGCAGGGCAGCGGGCGGGACGGGGCCAGGTCACGGAGAAAGTGGGAGGGCCCTGCGAGGACCTTGGCCTTTTTTCTCAAAGAAATGGGGGGACTTCCCTGGTGGTCCACTGGCTAAGACTCTGCACTCCCAATGCAGGGGGCCTGAGTTCGATCCCTGGTCAGGGAACTAGATTCCGCATGCCGAAATTAAAAAAAAAAAAAAGATCCTGCATACTGCAATGAACATCAGTGATCCTATATGCAGCAAGTAAGACCCAGAGAAGCCAAATAAGTAAATATTAAAAAAGTAAAATAAGTGGGAAGTCCTTGGACGAGATTAAGCGGGGGGGAGAAATCGTACAGTTTGTACTGTAATGAAATCCCTCGGGCTGCTAAGTTGAGAATGAATGGGAAGAGGGCCAGGTAGGAGCCTAGGATGGACAATTCAGGCAAACTGGTGGTGGCAAGTAAGATGGAGAGAAGTGAGTAGACACAAGATACATTTATAAAGTTAAATTGTCAGGTCTGAGGATGGACAGGGGGTATGAGGTGGGGAAGGTGATGTCAGAGGTGAAAGGATAATTTTTTGAAAGATAAAATCATGATTTTCTACACATATAAAATGAATGCATATCAAAGATTTTATTTCACTTAATAATAAATGAAGCACTAAGATGTTACAACTTGTTCAAAGGAGAAGTGAAGGGAGTGCTGAAATGGATTTGCAAAAAAAACGGTCTATCCATAGGGCAATGTCAGTTGTATTTTACTGGAGACAGCTAATTGGCCTTTCTACGGACAAGAATTATTTGCATTGCTCTCTGTTTTTTACAGGTTAACTTCTGCCTCTATAGAGGAGTGGAATAATCTAGGCAAAATTTTTTTATTTTAAAGGCACGTATCCTAAAGAATCATGATTATCAGAGCCTTCAGTGTTCTCTTAAAAGACTATCTAATGAACCTTTTTCCCATTCTAAAGCATGAATTTTTTTTCTTTTACAGAGTTAATGGGCAGCTGCTATATAGCACGTGGAGCTCAGCTTGGTGCTCTGTGGAGCCTTAGATGGGTGGGGTGGTAGGCATGGTGGTGAGGGTTGGAGGGTGGGGGAGAAAACGCACCAAGACTGCAGTGGGAGAGTGAGAATATGGCTGTGAACTTGGTTCTTTTGAGATGCCCATGACATGTCAAGGTGAGCTCCAAGAAGAGATGCTGGAGAGATGGCTTTTGAGCTGGAGGTTGAGGAGTAAGCAAGGTAAGGACATACAAAGGTAGGAAGGCCATTGGGGAAGAGGAAGGGATTCCAGCAAGGCACAGAAGCAGGAAACAATGGGGTATGC
The DNA here is from genome assembly GCA_006410515.1 of Procapra przewalskii. NCBI lineage: Eukaryota > Metazoa > Chordata > Mammalia > Artiodactyla > Bovidae > Procapra > Procapra przewalskii. The sequence goes on along the minus strand of SJYF01001046.1, from coordinate 824,501 downwards.
ATCCAAAGTATTGAGGCCAGACAGATAAAACGCAAGTGTTTTCACTTCCAACATTAAGACAGTAAACGTTGTGTGCGGTCAGGCATCAAGCTAACTCCTTGGTCATCATGACTGAAAAAAAATTGGGAGAGTTGTGAGTTTGGGGCAAAGTGAGTACTAAAGGCCAGGAGACAGCCTTTTAAGTATCTCTGAGGAACTGCCCCAAAGTGCGGAGGGAATGTATACCATTTCAAGTGAAGGGTGGGTATGTGAAGTCAAATGCACACTTTGGCAGAGGACTTGCTAGTCACAAGGAACAGATGTGCCTGTTAATAAAATTAGTGCTTTTCTGGGTATGAAAAGATGCAAGAAATTCGGTTCAGAAAGTCTTCTCCTGAAAATATCTAATGATCTGAAGGTCTGCTCTTCAAGGTTTTCCCATTCCCATTCTTTGCTTGCCTCAGGAGACTCTTTTCTTGCCTGGAAAATTCTTCTTTTCTTTCCCTGTTTACTTCTATTTGGCTTTCACATATATCAGCTCCAGTGTTAATCGCTGGAAGAAGCCTCTGATCTGCTGAAAGAGTTGGGATCCTACCTTCTCTCCATTCTAACCCTGACATTTTCCAGAGCATCTGTCTTATTTCCTTAGCATATATGTATTTGATTAATGTCTGACTTATCTTCTAGATTGAAAGGTCTCTAAGGGCAAAGTCCACGTTTATTCTGCTGACGTCTACTCCCGATACATATCTGGCTTTCTCTGGAGGAAGAGATTGACGGGTGAGTGGATGCATGATTGCCTGGCGGAAAATGGAAGAAGATGGACGGATGGATGATGTACACATAGGTAATGGATGGACGCATGGACGGAGGAACAGTCACCTATTCTTCCCAGGTGACTGGCCGTCACAGTTACCTCCTGGCTATGGATCCAGTACGACTACTGTGCATGTGAGCGGTCTGGCGCGCACACAGTGGCCGCTCCGAAATTTACCCTCTAGCGTCATCTCACTTTTAGGCGAAGGCACCCCACTCCAGTACTCTTGCCTGGAGAATCCCAGGGACGGGGGAGCCTGGTGGGCTGCTGTCTCGGGGGTCGCAGAGCCGGACACGACTGAAGCGACTTAGCAGCAGCACTTTCAGGCAGGCTCCGCGGGCGGGCACCGGGCGGAGCTCGCGCCTGCGCCAGCGGTGGGCACTGCCGGCGCCACGTGGACAAGGGAGGCCGCAGGGCCCGCTGACCCGGCGGGGCGGGGCGTGCCGGCGG
>SJYF01001046.1:756981-783522 GCA_006410515.1 Procapra przewalskii | reverse complement strand
TGAACCCCGGCGCGCCGGCCTAATAAATCCTCTTGCTTATTGCATCGAATTCGAGCCATTGTGGTCTTTGGAGCGACGGGTCCTGAGAAAAGGCCGCGAGGTCTTACAGCTGGTTTCCTGGAGGTGGCGGGCCCGCAGGCGGTTATGCCAAGCGTCAGAGAGCTGGACGGGCCCGGGGGAAGCTTCCGAGGACTTCTCCAGACCCGGGGACCAGAAGCGGGGCGTGGGCTGCGGAGGCGGGGCTCAGGCGGAGTCCCTGGAGGCTCTGGGGGAAGTCTCCGTCTTTCCCAGGTGCCCGAGGGGTCGCAGAGTCGACACGACTGAGCAAGTGAGCGGAGGCCCAGACGGCAGCTCCTCTGGCGTGCAGGGTGGCCGGCTGCCTCCGCCGCGGGCCCTGAGGCTCAGGAAGAAGGCGGGGCTGCCTCTGCAGACACCGCCTTTCCCCGGGCGACGGCTTGAGACGGGCAAAGCACCTGCCCTCCTCGCGGGAGGGGCCGCAGATCTCGACGAGTCCCTCAGTAAGGCCACCGGAGGCGGTCTGAAGTGTTAGCAAAGACAGTGGGAGGGGTGGCCGCGTGATCGGGGTGCTTCTACTCTCAATCAGGCGGTCCAGGCCTGCAGAGATCGAGGAAGGACACCTTCCAGGTTCAGCCAGGTACGGAGGGGGCCCGAAGGTGGGGATGTGGCGGGCAGCGAGGTGAGCAGGAAGCCGGGAGAGATGGGCAGGTCCGGTCACTCGGCCGCTGTAGGCAGAGCTGGGGCGGGTGTGGCCTCCGTGAGTACACCGTGGCCCGCGCTCTGCTCCTCGTAAGGCCTCCTCTTCCCCCACCACGAAGAGCCACGCTCTCTACGCGTCATCCTCCTCGTTGCTGCCAGAAAAAGCCGGTCACTGGCGCCTGTTGGGCGAGGGAGAGCTGGGCTTTCCTGGTGCGCTGGTGGGGTGCTAAAGGGTTCAGGCCCTGTGGTTTTCCCAAGGCCTTGATGTCTTTATCAGGGCCTTTGTAGTCACATTTATAGACTCTTTGGAAAATGGAGCCTTTATTTTTGGCTTGCCCGGATGGCAGGCGCCAAGGCCACGGGGAGCAGCTGCCGCTCCCTGCCTTCAGTTTCTTGTAAAGCTTCAAAGTGGGGGGGCCTGTTAGACTCCTTTTCAAACTCATTCTGTGGCTTCTTGACTCCTTATCTCATCTTTCCTTCAGCTGGCTTTCTTCTCTGCCACTGAGGAGGTTGTGAAGGGGGAGGAAGGGGCTGCCCCAGTTCTCGCTGCAGAGGGTGGGAGAAGACACTGGTGTGGGGGTCAGATGCTGGTCAGCCAGGAACCTGCAGTCGCGAGCTGCAGAAGGTGGCGTGGACTGGCTTGGGCCGCAGAAGAGCGCACTGGGAAGGACTGTGGTAGCTCAGGCCGGGGGCGAGAGAGTTTCACGGGAGGATGGCCGGGCCGCTTCCTGGGTAGGACTCAGTCTCCAGCTGCTGGACTCCAAGGGACGTGGCCTCTGCTTTCTCTGAGCTTCCGTTTCCTGCTGGGTAAAGGAGAGAACCAGCTTTGCGATACTCACCTTGTGCGATTCTGGTGGGAGTTAAACCAGGTGTTACCCATCTCTAAGCCAGGGGTCATTTTACGAATATCACGTCTTTGTGAAAACCTGGGATCCTGAGGTCCAGGCTTCCCTGATTCTAGCCGAGGGAATGAGGGACCCAGATTCCCTTTGAGTTAAATGTCCCTTTTTCACGACCCCAAGCGATTCAGCTGGGAGGAGCCCCCACTTTGCCCAGCCTCCTGAGCCGCTGGCCCTTCACAGAGGCGTGTGGAGGGGAGCAGAGTGGCGTGTCCTTGTCGTCAGGGGTGGCTCCGGCACCAGCAGTGCTGCTTGGGTTCTTTCCTACAACTGGCCTTGGCTGAGGAGGCTCTAGCATACCTGTGCTCACTGTGGACCTTGGTGAGACTGAGGCTCCTCACCTGTGGAATGGGGCTGTTTGTTCCTGTCTCGGCGCCGTGAGACACTCGGTGCGTGCAGTGCTCTGAATGCTGCCTGCCGCAGAGAGATGGACTGTTGTCTCCAGGCGGCTGCGCTACACTCCCTCTCAGGACCGTGCCTGGAAATCACTGATTTCTGCCTTGTGCTGTGGTCTCTTTCTCGGAGCTTCCAGGACTGTGTTCCCCTCCTGCTCTCTCGAGTTGTGGGGTTTGAAGAACACACTGAATTCTGTTTAAGCCCCTTGGCATGGAAGATCCTCTGAGTGGGCGGTGGCAGGAGGACTTGAGGTGTCGGGGGGTCTGGACAGGTTGCAGATTGCCAGGTGCAGGCGAGTGGTCAGATGTCCCCCGTCTGCTTGCTGACCTGGCCGTTTCCAGGGTCCATCTCCCATAGGGCCTACTAGGGCCTGCCTGCCTGCCCTGCCCAGTGGCCATGGCCACTGGCTCACCCCCTTGGTTCTCAGACTCCTGCACACCTCCAGCAGAGGCCACAGGGGTGTGTGCAGTATCATCACCTAAGAAACCTGGCCGTCATCCCCGACGACCGCCCCCTTCAGATTCTCAGATGTGGGCTGCATCTGTGGGTTGAAACAAAAGATCTGCGTTATCTGGTGGGCCTTGGCCTGGTCAGAGCACCGCCGATGCTCCTGTCAGGTGAAAAAGCCCAGACACGTGGCAGAAGAGCCCAGAGGTGTGCTGTGGGCCCGGTGCGGCATCTGCCTTGCCTCTGGAGGGTCCGGCCCGCTTGCCGAGGTCCCTGAAGGTGGGGCTGCTGCTGCTCTGACCTGGTGGGAGCGCCCCGCGGACTCCCACTCTTTCTGGGATTAATTTAGTCCCAGGCAGGGCGGCGGTTCCTGACACACTTTCTACACAGACCCATCTTCCAAGATGACTGAGGCTGTGCAGGGGAGGAAGTGGAGACCATGGCCTTGAGAATAGTCTGATGACTTTTCACACTTTTTAAAAAACAGACTGTGTGTTGGTTGCCATGCCTTTAGCTTACAAAAAACGGAAGTTCTGTAATGAGTGGCTTCAATCATTGAAAACGAGCGTTTTTATTTTTAACAAGATGTGGAGATGCTGGAGGTGCCGCTGACTGGATAAGCATTACCAACAGGGACCACTGGGGGGCGACCCAACGCGGGGAAATAGGTCTCAGAGATGTCCTTTTCTTTTCCTTGCAAATTCTCAACCACGTTTTTGCATTTTAAATGAAGATACTGAAAGTAGGATAGCAGAGAGCACTCTTAATGGAAAATTAATTGATAACACAGTCTTATTTTAATTTCTGTTTATTTTTAACTTAAATGACTGTGTATATTCCACAGTCTTATGATGAGAAAAGCTCCAGAACCATGTCCAGGTCTTCTCAACATTTCATTTCTTGAGTTGTTTTTTTCACGTTGTGCATTGATAGGGGCTTCTCAGTTCAGAAATCAAGGCACTAGAACTATTTTATCGGCTACATTAATACATTGAAGGTGTATTTACCCTCATTAAATATACAGCATTTGAATACAATATGGTTTTATGCAGATCAGGCTCAAAACACCCAAGGCACACACTTTACTTTTTCCCTCTTTTTTGTTTCTGTATTTATTTGAAGGCTCATAGTAAAATTTCAAAATTTCTATAAACAAAGAGTTCCAGAGAAGCAATGGACAATGATTGTTGTAATTTTAAACATAACACGGTAAAGACTGAACTGCAGAAACATGTTACAGGAACAGCAAAGAAGCAAAAGCACTGGTACAGCGTGGCTTAAAAACGGAAGTGAGCAAATCTGCGGAAGGCTGAGACGCCGGTCTGGAATCGCCCATCTGCCCACGGAGCAGGGGCAGGCCCATCTGCACGCGGCTGCCTGGACACCTGGCCGCCGTGGGGCTGACACCTTGTTGCGTGTGTACACAGATCACTACAAATAAATGCACAAGACATCCCAGTTTACTGGTTATTTAAATGCCTTGGGTAAAGTACAAATAAACGGAAAAAGTCTTCCAGCATCTATTTTCCCCTTAACAAGACAGACGGATACATTTATCTGGAAGAAGCCACTGGACAGTGGGGCTGGGGGGTGGTGAAGCTCTGGGAGGAACCATTGGATGGGTGGCAGGTGGACCTCGGGGAGCGTAAACTACAGAAGATGTGAGGCTGAGAATTTGTCATGAACATGGCAGCAGTGGCTGCTGTTCCAGGGGAGGATGTGCCCAAGCAGAAGGAACTGCTTCGGAACTACAGACCGTGAGTTTTCACTGATGAGGCCCAAGAAGAGGTTCAATATTTAAGTTTCAAATATGCTTCCCTACAGTGGAAGAAGACACATTCTCTTGCCCCAAGCCTTAGTGCACACTTGTTCACAAAAACGTGGTTGGCTCTGCGTCAGCCAGAAAGGCTGCCCAGTCTGCGTGCCCGGCAGCAAGGAGACAGCCAGCTGTGGGTGTGCGGGATCCTCTGCTCTGAGGAGCAAGGTCTGCACCAGGCTCGCCCGCCACGCCCTTCTGCTTCCGTCTCAGACTCCGGCAGTGCTCACAGACGTCTGTGGTGCTGTTCTCACGGTGCTAAAAGAATGCTCGTTTCCACCTGTACAGTGGGAAAACTTGCAGGAGATGGAATCAAGGCAGAGTAGCTCACTGAAAGAATTTTCACTCTTGGGCAGATATTATCTGGTCAGTTTAATAGAGGTCAAGTGGCTGGATTGTAAGCTTGGCAGCTTTCTGATTCAGAAAGTTCTCACTGTTTGCAATCAGAACCACAACCTTAGTGCAATAGTATATTTATTTTTTCTTTTTACAGTGATTTTGGTTGCCATACAAGAGATGGTAAGAATTGGGAGAAAGTGCAAATTACAGGAGCTTGTTTTTCTCTTTATGTTTTTAATAAGGTCTAAAAAGAAAGCACAAAAGTAACAGAAACATAGATAATGCGAACACATGTTACACAGACTATAGTGTGAAACATTCATTTCTAAAAAAAACAAAAAATTTTGTTAATGGGAAAAACCGATATTTGTGGTCCACACACAAAGTCATTGCCCGATCACCGTGGGTAATGCTTGCTTGTTAAATAACTCAGAAAAAAAAAATCACCATTTTATTAACTAAAGTATCACAAATGATTCACTTTGTGATATGTAAAGTTCAGCAAATCAACAGTCACATTGAGTCATTGTTATATTATGGATTAACTTAAAAGGTGCAGACGCCCTGGAGAAGGCATCTTGGCAGGTATACATAATTTACATCTTGAGCAGTTTTGGTTTTGTATACACAATATTACAGAAACTAGGCATGTAAATGCAATTTATTTAAATTACAGTATATAACAAAAGTGGATCATTTTAAAACCTGGAATAAGTATTAACATAATCTTTATATGAGCAGTTTAACATCTGTTTCACTGTTGGAGAGGGGCGTGGGGTAGGGCCTGGTCCTGACGTGTTTCAAGGGGGAGAGCTGGGTGGTGGGTCAAATGAGGAACTATTGCTTTCTGTAGCAAAACCGGTGGAGAGAACTAGAGACCGATTCATCTTGGCAACGTGTTTATTTTGTTGGTCAGCGCAGGCTCTGATGGGTCCTGTTACTTCTCTATATAGTAAGACAGCATGACCCACCAGCGCGGTCAGCTTTGCTTGCTCCTGGTCAGTTGCAGGTGACTTGGAAGTCTCTTTAAGAAAGGGAGTAGCAGCCGAGCCTCACCTCCTGGCTGCCCAAGTCCAGTGGCCCCAATGCCCCACGCTGCCGTTGGGCACCATCTGCCCGAGGATCCTTTCACTCTCATCCTGTCTAGCCTGTTGCCTGGCACTGAGCAGAGAGGTGAGACCGGCAGTAGGCAAAGGAGAAACGAGCCATGGTGGGGTGCTGTGCTTACTGGGTTTCGCAACATCACCAGATGGAAGACAGATAAGGGCCAAATCACCATCTTACGCTTTCCGAACTGTCCGCAGCCTTAGCAGGCCACCTGTGGTATCTTGGCTTGAAACTTCGCTGGGGTCATATTCATCTCATGATGGAAAAATCGAAAGTACATGTAAGTAAAACACCTTAATATTAAATTGACTTCGTTCAAATACCAAGATTGACCTGCAGTAGGTTTTGGAACAGAAGGTCCAAAACTCAATTTCCAATTCGGGGACATGTGGCTGGAAAAACTGCGTGTGTGGTGAGTGTGTTTGCTTTTGCAGGAAACTGCTGCATTGTGAATTACAACCACTTTTGAAGAAATAATTGTCCTTCGATGTCGAAGTTCTAGCAAAGATAGAAAATATAACACAGCTCTGCTGGTTCAGATGCATCCAATAAGGTTGATTTAAAAAGGTCATACTTTTATAATTATTCCACAGAAATAGTAGTATTAAATCACAAAAGTTTGTTTTTCTTTAACTTTCTAGCACTGAAGTGGCACAAAGGCTGCCTAGTAGACCAGCCACTTTTTTTTTCCCTTAAAATATTGTGCTTATAAACTATCTGTACAACTATTTAAACTTGCAGTAAAGAAAGATTTTAAATTGCTAAATTTTATGTGTTCATTCTAGAGCTGTTCCAGACCTAATCAGACACTTGATTGTGAGCATAAAGAAAAAAAGGAAAAAAATCATGTTTTTATAATTAGAGATGGGCTAGGCTAGTTCTGAAATCATAATAAAAGCCAAAAACTTGACATTCTTCCATATGTGGGAGGACGTGCTGACTCCTGACTGGGTGTTCTGTGACTTGGGTGCCGGTGGCGACCTCCCGTGGAAATCAGAGGTATTGTCACAAGGAAGGGGGTTCTGGGGGAATGAAGGGTGCAAGGCCCAGGAAAGCCTTGCCCGAGGCCAGACTGCTGCCCACGAGCCCTCCCTGCTCTGTCCTTCCTTCGTCTCTCTGCTTTGCATCCTCATCCCGGGTCCTGTCTGTGTGCCACGCCCACTGGGTTTTCTGAAAACCTGTTGTACTATTAAGACAAGCTGGTGGGATTCCTGGACACTCAGGGGAAAAGGGGGAAGGCCCCTCAGTACCGTCTTCCCTGGCCTAAGAGGGTAAAAGGGCTGTCTCAGCAGTGATGCTTGCCCTCGGTGGGGCTCAGAGCTGGGAGGGGCCGGCCCCCCGCCCCCGCCAGCATCCAGCAGCAGCCATGCCCACCACGGACCTTGTGGCATCCTGCGTGTCAGACTGGATGCCCGCTCACTCCGAGGCCTGCAGAATTCACACCTTTCAATTTAAAGAATGCTGGAAGGCGGAGAAGCCCCTTCCCACGCTTCTGGACAGCCGTTCCCGGTTGGCAGCTGCTTCCATACGGGGAAAACGCTGGCCCTGGAGCTGCGCGCGGGCAGCCGGGCCTCCCTCCGCTCTGGAATCGTGACTTTGTGCTTCGACTATCTCCATGTGACATCTGTTTGGCCACTTAGGAATTATGCTAATAGACTTGCAGAAAGAAGGAAAGCTAAGCCAAGCTGGGCACGATCCCATTCAGAACAACCTATCACTGCCAAGAGCCTCAACGGGCCAGAGAAGCATGGGGGCATGTTGGAGGGGCGGGAAAGGATCCACGGAAAAGGGGAGATGCTTCTCCACCTTCCAGAAAGGGCACCGGGTATGCACGTCTGTGGGCGTCTCACTGCGAGCCACGTCCAGAAAAGGAGTGCATGAGCACCGCGTGCCCTTGAGAGGCCGCAGATGGAAGAGGGCCCTGGCGCCAGGCCGGGGGCTGCCGGGCGCGCAGGGAGGCTGCGGGAGGTATGTGTCTAGAGTGCAGGGGCGCCCGCCTGCTGGAGAATGGCGCCTGCATGGGCCGGGCGAGGCGAGGTTGCCGGCACGCAGGAGGCAGGCTGCGCACGCGTCCCTTTCCACCTTGGAAGGACCCCTCCCCGGTCCCCTCTTTGACAGAAACAGCCCAAAGGAGCCCACACAGAGAGCCGGGGCCTTTGGCTCAGCCACGCCGCAGACATACACCCTTCTCCGGGTCCCCAGGAGACCAGCCCGCAGAGCGGGGTTGGCGCTCACCATCCAAACATCCCAGTGCAAGCCCATCTCTATTTATAACAAGAAGTCTGTGACGGTAAGGAGCAGCCACCCTTATCTGTCCAGCAGCTGTTTGAGAGCCCTTTCTATGTTCATTCTGTGCCCGACTCGAGTCACGCCCAGGTCTATGAGGTCTTCCTTCTGGAGGTTTGGGAGGTGACTGCCGTCGATCTCATTGTCCATGAAGGCCTCTTTATGTTCACCCAGGTTCAGGCTTTCCAGCCAGTCCGCCACGTCGGGTTTAGTCCACAGGTGGACAGGCTTAGTTGTAAAAGGCTTATTGGAGATTGGCTGTTGCAGGATGGAGGGGGACGGCGACCTGCTGCGTCCCACTGGGTTCAAGCCAAACAGGTCCCCGGGCGGGGGCTGGCTCGGAAGGCTGAAGACATCCGAGAGGGTGGGCGAGGGGGCCGCAGTGGCAGCGGGCAGGGGGGCGGGCAGGACCTCTTTGCTCAGCTCTGTTGGCGAGACCACGGGGCTGGGGGCGCGTCGGGGTCCCGAGTTCCTGCTCTCGTAGTCCGGGGGCCGGCTCTGCAGGGTGATGGGCTGGGCGGTCCCAGGGCGCACGGTGAAGGTGACGGTTGTGCTCCGCGTACCTGAGACGGTGCTCATGACCTCGGGGCCTCTGAAACAGCAGCAACAGAAAACCGTTACAAGTCCTACCACAAAGCAGACGAGGACGTGGTCTCTGAGGAGAGAGACGGAGACACCCAAACCACAGCAGGGCGTCTGAGGGCCAGCATGCCAGCAGAGAGCAGACGCCCTGCCAGGCCAGGGGCGGGCGGGCACAGAGGGGCAGGGGCAGCCAGAACCCAGTCCCGCTACGCCACTGTGCTGCCTGAGGGGCGGCGTCTTTTGCCTCCGTTTCGGCAGGAAGGTGTGGCACCCGTTAGGAGACTTCCTCGTCGCCTGTCAGCCCTGAGGCTTTCTGGCTTCACAGGACAAGGGCAGGGAAGGGCGCCTAGCAGGCCGGCCGCTCCACAGTGGGACCCCCACGGCTCCTGGGGCCGGTCGTGGCCGCTGCCCTGTCTGATGAAAGGGCTGGGGCCCAGTCGGCTGCGCCCTGTTCTGTCGCTGTGTGGCTGGCTGTCCCCTCTGCCCCGCGTGCGTGTGTGTGAGTGAGACGGCCAGTGGGTTACAGGGTGCCTCTCCGCCTCCTGGCCCTTCCCCACTGGGTGCTGCGTCAAGCGTGGAACCTGCACGTGGTCTGAAGGAGGGACCTGTGCCGGACTCGGGCTTTGATCCTGTCCTGGGGAGAAGCATTTCCATGGCCCAGGCCCCATCCGCCCCCGGGGCTTCACGTGCGGTTTCCTGGTGGGCCAGGGGCTCCGGGGCTGGATGCTGCACAGAGGAGACCCTGTCGAGAACCTCCAGGGGCCTTGGCGACGGGCTGCACCGGTATACTGGGTGCTGGCGGGGCAGCCCCAGGTCCCACCCCACTCAGAATGAAAAAATGGGAGCCCTGCTGGTCCAGGGCATCACAGGCAGGGAACGGGAGTCCNCCGCCCCCAGTCATGGGGAGAGAGGTGTGCCGTGCACACGGCAAGGACTTAAGACACCTGCAGATTCTGGGGCCCGGGTCGGACCGGAAGATGCACTGCAGTCCCCACTGAGGGGGCCTGTCTCCCCTCTGCCAGGGGAAGGCTCACGGGAACCACCCTGACTCGGCAGCCAGGGAGCTGGAGGGACGTCCGAGCAGGGGTGGAGCGGCTCCCCCCAGAGGGACCTTCCAGGGACAGAGGGCCTTCTGTGCAGCGGGTGAGCATCTCACTGCCTGGGCCCACCTGCCGGCGCCGTCCTGTCGGGAGGCGGCCTTGCTCGCTGCTGTGTGAAGCACTGCTGCTGCTGCTAAGTCGCTTCAGTCGTGTCTGAATCTGTGCAGCCCCATAGACGGCAGCCCACCAGGCTCCCCCATCCCTGGGATTCTCCAGGCAAGAACACTGGAGTGGGCTGCCATTGCCTTCTCCAAGAGGCACGTTGATCCCCCGGTGAGAGCAGCTCTTTAGGGCCAGGCCGCACTTACCCCTGGGTCTCTCTGAGCTAGAGGGTGGGCGTGAGCACCACCCTCCCTTGGGAACAGCCCAGCGATTCCCAGGTAGCTGGGCTGCTCTTTAGAAAGAGGGTTCTGCAGGCAGCCGTGTGTCATCAGAAGCAGGCCCACGGGTGGGCAGTGAGGCCGGGGGACAGGACAGCACACCAGAGAGAAGGGGGCTCTGCACGCTGCACTTACGTCTGTTCAGCACGACCCTCTTCTGTTACCACCCATCACGGGAGCAGACGGAAACGACAAGAGGGAATGGGTTGAGACAACACTGCAAAATTAATGACAATTAAAAAAAAAAAGCAGCTTCTCTCGATGGATGAGATGAAAGCGGAGGCCTGGACTCTAGGCCCTCTCTAGCCGCAGAGCGGGGTGGGCAATGTACACAGCTGCCTGGAGGAGAACCTCAGAGAGGCCTGACTCTGCGTGTTCAGCGGGGCAAGCTCACAAGGTCTGCCCTGTGTGGCTGGGGGTGTGAGCACAGAGCAAACCAGGAGGGTGCCGAGAAGGGGACATCGGCTTCTCCGTGCGGGCCCGGGAGCTGGCTGGGAGCTGGCTCCCTGCTGGTGCCCAGACCCGGGCTCCCAGCCTAGGAGGCAGCGATCCGCACGCCTGCTCAGGGAGGCCATGCTTTGCGTCAAGTCTGCACTGAGGGTTGAGAGGCCAGCAAAGGGGGCATCAGACCTGGCTCTGTGCTTGCGGCCTGCCCACAGCCCCGTGGGACGTCGCTACGTAAAAGTGGAACCAGAGCGTTTGAGGCGCTACGTGCAGGTTGCCTGGGGCTGGTCCATCCTGCCCTCCTCCTCAGTGGCTTGATTTACTCTCAGTTAATCAGACGGGTATTATTCACTGGATCTCCTGGTTGCGGAGACCGTTTCGTTGCTAAGCAACCACTGGGTTCCCGGGTGGAGCACACAAGAATCTGTTGCCCCAATTTAGAAACAGAGACACACACGCTCGCGCACACACGCCCTCTCTTGGATTATTACTCTCTATCCTGCCTCTTCAATCCAATCCATATGGAAACATGAGAATTAAAACAGAAATCAGGAGTTAATGACACACTCAGAGATGCGCTGTTATTTTATCAGTCAGCACAAGTTGGCTGGGGAAGGGGAAGCCCATGCTCAGGGGCCTTTTCATCGTGTTTACGGATGCGGTTTGGCCCCTGGACAGTGGCTGGCTGTGGGCCGGAGGCTGCCCAGCGAGGCGGTCTCGGAGTTCTGAGCCCTCTCCGCACAGCCTCCCCCGAGCATGCCCCGCCGGCCCGCGTCGTCCTGTGTGATTACTCTCAAGTTTGTGGGATCAATCCCTGTCGTGCGTGTGAAACGGCGCTTATTTCCAAACTGGTCTAAGTTCTGTCTTAAGAACATTTGTAAAGGTTGGGCTCTAAAAAGACCGGGACGGTGGCCACGAGGGCCCCAGCGGGCCTGCGTCCTGGGCCTGGCCCGCGTGGGGGTCCGCCTGGAAGCTGTGGAGTGAACTTGGGCGGGGCATGGGTGTGGGCAGCTAGCAGCGCAGGCCAGGAAGTCGCGCAGCTTGGCCAGGCCGGCAGATGGAGGCGGACGTGGGGGCCACAAGGCTGCCTTGGGTTCAGCAGCCCCTCCGACACACCTGAGCAGGTCGAGCAGGCGCCCAGTCTTCAGGGGGCAGTGGCCACCCCCCGACACACGTTGGCTGAGGGGTCCTGGCATCCAGGCTGGATTGCGGATGGCACTTGAAGGGTAAGATGCTGCAGCCGGACCAGAACAGCCTCTCTGCGTACCGTGTGTGAGGAAATGCGGCAGTGTGCGCTCACCTCGCCACCCACAACCTCAGTCTCTGACACTCCCTTAACATTTCAATTGCTGCCGTGAAATGATAAAACCTCCGTGACGGCACTGAGGTGATGAAAGTGCCATTAAGCGGCTTCCATTATCGAGTCAGTTCCGAAGTCTGTGCTCTGGGACCAGCTGGGCAGAGATAATTTTTTAACAACCCAAATTGATTTATTTTGAAACCAAGAGGCTCTCAGGATGATACTGCCGAGAGCCCAGTGAGGAGCTGGAGGCGCCGGCCGGGCCAGGCAGTGGGTGTGGGCGCTCGGGGCGGGCACCTCCTGGGAACTGGGCAGTGCTGCCCCGACAGGCAGCCTGAACCCCACCTCCCCCGGGGGACCTGGAGGTCCATTGGCGCCTCCGGGAGTCGAAGGCCCGTCCCAGGTTCCTCTAGAGGACCTGGAAGAGTGAGGGGATCCAGAGGGGCTCCTGGAGGGTGGACCAATGCTGCACCCCCTGTATGGAAGCCAGTGGGGTCCCCTGCAAGCATCCACTCACGGCTCTGATCCTCCTCCCAACGGCCAGAGAACAAAAGCCAAACCCACGTTGACCTTTCGCTCCCGCAGGAGTGCAGACGAAGCTGTCTTGCTTTAAAAACATGATGGTCTCCTGGCTCAAGCGCTTGTGTCTTAGGTCAAAGTGCGTGTGTCAAACTCCCATCCAGCCAGGGTCTTCAGAGGGACTGCACATGGGCTGCTCCTGGGCTTCCCTGCGTCATCGTGACCCACTGACCCAACAGCTGCTGGGTCAGCGTCACGAAACAAAAAGTCTGGTCTTGCCAGGCCTTTGCTTAAGTCCTTGAGGGTTGCCGCCACTCAGACACAGCCTTTGCCCTCGGCACGCGAGATGCTCCGAGACCCTCCACGCAGCCCCTCCCTCTGCACCGGCCAGTCTCTTCCGGGTGGAGGATGCCTTCTGGCCCCCCCGCTTCACGCTCGGGGTCCCAGCGCCTGGACGCTCTGCTCCCGGGTTTTTGCCCGGCTGTATCTCAGGTGGTTCAAATGCCACTTCCTTGAGGAGGGTCACCTCTACCCTGCCCGTGGTCAGGACCCATTAGGACATCTTCGTCCCTTTGTAGTTAGTGCCGTGCGCTTTGGGTTTGTCTTGTTATTTCGTATCTGCTCCCCCTTGAGAATGTAGCTCTTCAAAGGGGCAGAGACTTTGGATGTTTCCTTGTTCGGCGAGAAGTCCTGGGGCCTGGCACAGTGCTTGGCACACACGGGGTGATCAGCTCCCAAGGGCCCAGGCCGCCTTGCCTGTGGACCTGCAGAGAGCCCCTCGGGAGGTCACGGGGCTGGGCTGTGGCTCTGAGGCCAAAGGTGAGTGTCCCCCTGGCTTCTCAGCTCTGTGACTTGGAGGAACTCATCCTGTGCTCTGAAGTGAGGGGCGTGTGCCTGTGTGTCTGGAGTACCAAAGGGCTCCGAGAGCGGGCCGCCTGGGCGGGGAAGTCATCCTCGGGATGTCGGCGCCTCTCCGGCCGCCCTGGGTCGCCCCCCGCCCTGAGCTCGGCACTGCTCGGAAGCGGGCGTGGGCCGGCACTGAGCTGGAGGATGGCCGACTCTCCCAGCGGCGGCAGTGGCCTGAGCAGAGCTCTGCTTCGATCTTGGTGAATGCTCTGTCCAGAGAAGAGATCCTTCCTGGGGAACTCAGCCCGGGTGGCCAGGGGAGCCCTGTCTGCGTCCCCCCAGCGTGAGAGGGTGCTTCCAGACGAGGCCTGGGGAGAAGCAGCGGCTGCGTGGGAGTGCAAGGGCAGCGGGGCGGTCCTCGTCGTCATCCTGCCAGCGTGTCTGCAATCCAGACGGTGGCAGAACCCACGTCGCCCCTGGTTTCTGGGGAGCCGCAGAGACTCACTCAGGGCTCAGGTTCGTCTTGGACCCCAGTGAGCAAGGGCCTGGGTGCTCAGAGTCTTCTCCCCGACCCGGGCCTGGGCTGCCACACTGCGGAGCAGAGGAGGAGCCACGGGCCGCAGTAGGGCAAGCCCGCCCCTGGTCTCCGCCCTCGCAGCGGACAGACGCTTGTGGGGTAGCTCTGGGGTGGTCAGGCCATTTCTGTGGAAACGCGTGTGCACCTCTGCTTGTCCGTCATTTCGAAGAGCGTGGTGGGTTTTCAGTTTTCCCGAGCAAAACTCATTTCCCTTCCCTCACTAGGAATTCCCTTCATCTAATTTGGGGTCTCATTTTGCCCAGGGCCGTGCACAGCTCTTAATTTTTAGATGCACTTAAAAGTAGGGATGAGACATCCAGGCAGATGCGCCCTGGCTGGGAAGGTCCTGGGCTTTGGTGCCTGGCTGGCTGAAGCCCAGGCCTCTCAGTTCCTTGGTCCCACTCAGTGCAGCCCTTGGCAGTGAGCAGGGAGGAAGAGGCTACTGCCCCGGGAGAGGGGGGCAGCGTGTGGAGACACCTGGGGACTGCCCTGCAGGTTCTCAGTCATCAGATATGCACCGAAGAACTCCAGGCATCAACTGGACTCAAGGGGCTCCAGAGGCCTCAGAAGAGCCCTGCCCTGGAGAGCTCGGCCCTGCGGGCGTTAAGCTGGGTGACCCTCCTTCCAGGCTCATCCGCAGCTCCAGGAGAACGGAGAAGTGGAACCCTGAGGCAGCTCCCCAGGCTGAAGGTCTGCTACTGTGCCTTCCAGCTGAGGGCTCATGGCCAAGCGCTCCACTCTCTGACCCCGGTTATCCTGTCTGCACCCCAGGAAAGTGTTCAGGCCCCACCTCTGGGCCTGTGCCGCCCAGGGTGCCGCATCTGGGAGTGCCTAGATGTCAGTGACCGCTCATGCCATGTGGGCACCAGGTTATAAATAATAGAAGAAACTGTGGGGTCGATCACAGGCAGGGCCTGAACCCTTCAAGTCCATCAGGACTCTACTAGCTGACCTCTGCTTTGAGGCCCCTCCCACCCAGGGATGCCTGCCGCTGAGACCCCTCTGCCATGAGCCCCGAGCAGCTCACCCAGGCAGGAGGGGTGGGGGAGGCCAGCAGTCTGGACACCGCTGAGAGAGGCCCCGGCCTCCGGGGGCAGCGCCTGCAGAGCACGCTGCCTCCCCACGCCGCCCGGAGAAGATGCCTTCTACGTATCCCGTACCACAGACGTCACTGCGACGGAAGCGCTGGTCAGAAGCCCTCAGCCTGGCCTGGCTCTGCCCGCTGCAGCCTGTGCCCGTGGACAGGCTACCCACCTCTCAGAGTCTCCATCGCCCCTTCCAAGAGGTAAGTGTCGCTGCCACCTGCTCCCCAGCAGCTGTTAGGAACATTATTCGCCACATCCAAGGGATTTATCAAATGGGAAAGAAATAAAGCATCTTGATTGTTGTAAGTTCACATAACCGAACAACTACAGGCCGGTGCTGTTCCACGACATTTCCTGGTGCCTCTCAAGTGTGTAAGACTCAAGTGTGTGCCTCTCAAGACATGTGTGTGCCCACGCGTCTCCCGATAGTGGGGACCCTGTAAGGACTCTGAATGCCATTGTTTAACAATAAAGGCCCCCTTGAAAACGGTGCTTGTCAGCATGCTTCTCTCTGTGGACGCCGGCTCGTCAGCACTCCGAGGAGGACGGTGAACCAGCCGTGTGACCTGTTTGATCCACATCGAAAGAGAGCTGGGAAGTCGTGGCTCTGGGGACCCCACTCTCCTGTGGGATTGCTGATGGATGGACTTGGGTGTTCGAGTCAAACGCCTTGCCCAGCAGGCGTGCGAAGAGCAGCCTTGTTAGTTGCAACAGTGAAACCTGGGAGTAAAGGCCAGCGGGAGGAAAGGAGAACGCCGCCTGGGGGACCCGGGAAGTGGTGTGTTTTAGGTGAGGGAAATAGAGCACAGAGAATGAGGGCGGGGAGCGCGGGCTCGAGTCGGGGCCTGGCAGAGCCCCGGGGCTTGGGTCTGGGACCAGCTCCCCGTGTGCATCCCCCGTTCCAAGGAGGCAGGACCTCACGCTCTGCCCGACGCTGTGGGCGCCCACGTGGGCATGACTGCACGCGCCTCTGCCACGACATGTGCCCTGCTCAGGGTGGGCTCTGGGGTCTTCACTCGGGGCAGCGGGTCCAGAACTGACCCTTCCCCAGTCTCAGACCAGGGGGGAGGGGAGCAGAGCCCCCGACACACCCTCGATCGCACACTGCCCACCGGCTGCCCACATGCCCCCTGGATGGCGCGCCCTCCCCCCCGAAACCTCCTGGGGGTGGTTCCAGGATGGCCCTTCGGGGTTCTGGTGGATCTGGGAGGAGAGCAGAGCTCCTCCCTGGAAGCCACGGCGGGGACGGCTCGCGTGGCCAGATCGCGTGGGCTGTCTCTGCGTGGGGGGCCGCGGCACTGAGTCCAGGCTGGGAGAAGGGAGGCCGACGCGGCCGGCTCCGGGCACGCCCTCCTGGCGTCTGCTTCGGGAGTGCCGCTGCTCCCCGGGCGCTGCCTGGTCAGCGCTGGATGAGGAATGCCCGTCGTGGGCACTTACCTGGGGGCGAGGCCGGCGGGCTTGGCTCCTGGCGTCGGGTCCAGTCCTTCCCCTGGCTTTGCGGATTTCTCTCGGTTCATTTGCTGCAGGATTGAGTTTAACTCACTAATCACGTTCGCCTTTGGGCCTGAGAGAATCGGGCTTTTGACCTCCGAGACGTCCCCCCACAGCCTGGAGGTCCTTGGCTGGATGGCCTTCGTGGGGCCGGGCTGGGCCCCGCCAGGCGGCGGCGGAGGTGCGGGTGGGGGGACCACGAAGCTGTCCACGTCCTCCTCCAGCAGCGCGTCGTGGTAGAGGGTGTTGCCTTTGTGGATTACGGGCTTCATTTTTGGCTTGGGAGGTACTGGGGGTTTGTCAACCATAAAGGCTTGCCCGTCTGCATAGACTGTGCAGGTGTCTGCATTCTCCCCGCCCTCGGAGGACAGGGTGGAGATGCTGGACACCGTGGAGACTGTGCTGGTGGTCTCGAGGTGGTGGTCGCTGCTGCTCCTGCTGTCCACCTCCTCGATCCCAGAGTCCGTGACGGCGTCAAAGCTTTCGGGGGGCGGCAGGAATGAGGCGGGCAGACAGTTTGAGAGACCAGCCGGCTTCTTACTGTCTGCGGAGTTGGTTGGCTGGCTGGAGTTCAAGGAAGGGGGCTGGGAGGTGTCGTTTTTTTTCTGCTTGACCAGGTCTGAGAGAGCAGGGACAGAAGCAACCCGGTCATCGGGGATATCAAAACTATTGGCAAATTCCAGGGGAGGAGGCAATGGCTCTGTGAAAATAAAATCCTCGTCCAGGTCCACGGATGCCAGAGGCGGGGGAGGGATGCGGAACGGCAGGATCACCGCCTCCTCCACGGAGCCCGCCGCTACGATGGTCCTGCCGGGCGTGGTGGCGGGGGCGGCCGCGGGCTCGGGGCCTGTGGGGGTCGGGAAAGCACCTTCGGTTTCGGGGGCACCTCCGGGCGCCTCGGATGGCGGGTGGTCTGGCTGCGTTTCCAGGTCGGCTTTCTGGTCCTCTCCCTGCAGGAAGTCCTCCGGCCTGGCCGCGTCCACCGTGTGGACCATCAGCAGCCCGGCTGACTTCTGCTGGGACGCGTCCACGATGCTGACGAGCACGCCCTTCTTGTCATCCCTGCGCTCCTTGCCCGGGTCGGCTTCGTACTTGTTCTCCGTCTCCTGCCGCCGCAGGGGCCCCCGCCCGCTCTGCCTGCCGACTGGAGGGAAGCCCGCTTCCCCGCTGGGCCGCATTTTGGTGTCGATGTAGAGAGGCTTGTTGAGGTCGGCCTTGGGGGCCTCCCCTTTGGGGCCCTGCTGGGACTCCTTCAGGGCCCGGTCCCTCGCCGACAGCGCCAGGGCCAGCGGTGAGCTGGGATCCAGCAGCCGCCCGGTGAGTGGATGCACGTAGTTCTCGGGGCCTGCGATGTTACTGCTCCGGGGGGGCGCCGCGGGGCTGCCCTCCGGCGCCTTGGCTTGGCCCGAAGCATTCGGCAGCCTGCCAGCCTCACCCTGAGTGCCAGCCTCACCCACACCCACAAAGTGGTTCTCAGGCTCCCGGGGCGCCGGTGACGACAGCGGCTCCGTGCCGTCCTCCTCGCCGAAGCCGCCCTCCTCGGGGAACTTGGAGGGGCGCGCCCGGGGGGCGGGCGGCCCGAGGCCCACGTCCTCGTCCCCCAGGTCTGTGGACAGGAAGGCCGGGGAGTTCCTCCGGGCCTCCAGCCGCTTCTCGCGGTCGCGGACGGCCCCGGCGATGGCGGCGGCGAAGGGGCTGCTGGTGGGCAGGCTGTCGTCTGGCCGCAGCTGGCCGGGCTGCTCCGGGGCCTGGGGGTCGGCCTCCACGCTGCTGCCCTGGCTGCTCTTGCCGCTGCTGCTGGTGGAGGGCTCCTTGACGATGATGGTGGGGATGGGGATGGAGCACGTCTTCTCGGGGCTGTCCTCCACGTTGGACTGCTTCACCAGCATGCCCTTCCGCCGGGCGGGCTTGGCCGGCACGTACACGGCCTTGCTGGCGATCTTCCCCACCTCGGAGTAGGGGTTTTCGGGCATCTGGCCCCTCTTGCCGCGGAAGCTGGCCTGGGGGCCGGCGCCGCGGCTGTAGAGGTCCTCGGAGTCCAGGGAGTAGTGGTCCACCTCCCGCCTGTGGTAGAGCCCCTTCTCCCGCACCAGGCTGGCCACTGTGTCGGAGCGGGCGGCCGGGGACACCTTGGCGGCGGGGTTCTGGTTGAACGCGGGCTTGATCGTCCCGTAGACTCGCGGAGTCGGGGACTTGGGGCAGTTGTAGGCGGTGGGGGAGGGTGGCGGTGGAGACGGGGGCACCGACTGCGGCGGGGGCGGGATGTCCTCGGAGGTGTCGGGCATGGACAGGCTTCTGGTGAACTTGAGCATCGGCGGGGCCAAAAACTGACGCTCCTCTTCCGTTATCCCTGCAAGTGGAAGCCAGGCTTAGGTGTGCGTCGCAGCAAGGACAGCCCGCCCCGCGACGCTCAGGGCGGCGTGACGCGCTGTGTCTCCTCCACACTCACAGGGAGTCACGGTGCACAGGTGGTCACGGGACACAACACACAAGCCACAGTGTCGAGAGGCCACGTGGCCCATTCCGAGCCAGACAAGGGCAGGCGCCGGGAGGCCCAGAGTGCGTGCTGTTGAGTCCTGTCTGCGGGGTGTTCTGTCTCCCTGGGGCCGACCGCAACTTGGGAGAAGCGGCTGAGGCCAGGAGGAATGCTCCAGCCTTCCCATCCACGGACCTGGGGGACGAGGATGTGGGCATGGGGGCTGCAGGGCAGTGGTGTGATCCGGGGTGGTGAGGGTGTCCCACTCCTTGGGACTGCCCTGTATGTGTGTGTCGGGGGGTGGGGTGGGACGGGGCAGCTGGGATCACGGGGCTTCTATTCCTCAGACCTGGCCAGGGTGCCCGGGGAGGCACTCTGGGGTCTGGCACTGAGGCTGTGAAGCTGCCCATTGGAAGCGAGAGCAAAGGGCACACCATCTGCTGCACCGGCTGAGGGAGGCGGAAGGGGCCGCAGTCCCTGGGGAGGCCTTGTCCACTCGACAGGGCCCCGTTTTGTTGCCTGACTTATCTGAGCACCCCTAAGGGTCCCGGAGCTCCTGGGCCCCAAGGAGGATGGCTGGTCAGCCCTGGCCCTCTAACCCGGACCCCAGGAGTAGCATCCCGAGCAAACGCAGCCCCTCTGGGTCCTGAGACCCTCTGGGCTGGGCTGATGGGCCTGGTGGTTCACCATGTTCCCCACTCATCATGGTCCGACTGCATGACTGGGGCTCCGTCATGAGGTCCCCACTCACGAATGGACCGAATGAAGCCTGTGGGGCTGGGTGAGCGGGTCCTGGGGACCCATGGGGGGATGGCCATGTTGGGGCCCAGAGCTCCGGGGTGCCATTTAGGTGGGCTTCCAGGCTCTTTCTGATAGTTCAGGATTTAAACAACATCCCCAGGACACACTCTGGACCCGGGCAGCGGAACACAGACGCGGAGAGATGGGCACAGGGATCCTGATGGGGGGCCATGCAGGATTTTCAAAGCGGTGATGGAATGGAGAACTTGAAGAAGCTCCCAGGACAGACTCCGGTAGCTTGTCCCGAAGGAAACTTCTGCTCAATAAGGGTATTCCAAATCTCACAAGGCTCTTGGGAGGGCATCCCGGCGGGCAGGGACGCGGCCCGTGTCCCCGTGTGCCTCCCAAGGAGTGATTTACGAATACGCCTTATGGAGGGAACCGTTACATTCACGCTACAGACTCCAAACTGTAAGGCTCACTCACCTGATAGAAAGATTCTGCTGTCTGACAGGAGGAAATCGATCGTTATTGACCAGTTCGAGAGCCGGGGCAGGAGGTGGCGTGGGTGCTGCCCTGAGGGGCCCCGAGCTCCTCAGGGCAGGGGGCTCTGACGACCCGCAGACGCCACCTCCGCCGTCCCTCATCACTCAGGTCCTGCCTGCTGCGGCCCCCCTCAAACTAGCCACGGCGCCGCTGGCCGCAGCCCCCAGTGCTGGACACGCCCCGAGTCCGCAGGTGGCGGGAGGGCCTCTGGGAATTCACGCGGCAGAGGCAGGCTGGACTGTCACACACAGGGGCTGGGATTAGGGGGTGGAGTTGACCTCGCTCGGAACCGAGTCGGCAGGAAGCATGTGATGTCAGCGAGATGGCATCAGTCCCCTCCCCGCACAGTACTGTCCCCCAGGGAGCGAGAAACCGGCCCCGCCACCCCAAGCAGTGTGTCCACTGAGTGCACCCCAGAACGCGGCCATGGCCATTCGCGGGGGTGTGGGCCCACCCTGCCGGTCACTCACCATGCGGGGGGGCGGTGAGGGGATCCCAGAACCTCGCCTGCCCACCGCCATGCCCGTCTGGACTGTGGGCCCTCCCCCTGCTATCATCACGGATACTTGGCTTGTGAGGTCAAGGTCATCTGGGATTTGGACTCCAGAGGGTAGGGAAGTTTCAGAGGGTCGGGGGCTCCCGGGGTGAGACTCGGGGCAGGCGTGGGGTCACCGAGGGGCCCCGCCGAGGGCCCAGGGCCGCCTCTGAGGGCGTGGCCGTGTTGCTTACCTATTGACTTCTGCCTTCGCATCGTACCTCGAGGGAGGCCCAGGAACGGGCCCTTCGGGCTCCCGGGAACAGTGGGCGTCATCACGGCGATGCCCTGGCGTTCGTACACGGACTGCAAACCAGACGGCAGAGTGAGACGCAGCTGACCAGCCCCGTCCACAGCCGGCAGACACGGAGTCCTGGCCTCAGAGCCCTGGCCCCTGGCCTCCCCCAGCTGTCCTGGGAGCACCCGAGCATCCAGGACCCAGAAGGGGGGCCCCCTTGCCCTCAAAACCCTGGTGGGCCCTGCTCGGTGGAGCCAAGGTCTGCCTGACGTCGACTGAGCAAGAGCAGGGCCAGGTCGCGTGTCCTGGAGGAAAGAGCACGGGGTGCTCTGTAGTGGGCATTGGATCCCGGCCACGTCCACCTCCGAGGGCAGCAGACGGCAGCGGCCATGGTGGAGGGCCCGCCGAGCGCAGTGCAGAGCGAGCGAGCGTATGGGACCCACGGAGGCCTTCTCCCCTGGCCCGGGAGGAGCCCGGCACGCCCTTCCTTTGCGCTGGGAGCAGATCCCCCGGCCAGCCCCAACCCTGCCTGCCACTTCTGGACTGCAAAGCTGAGGTTGCTGGCGAGCCCCCACCTGGAGGCACTGGAGGGCGACTCAGAGCACAGGTGGATTAGAGCCCAAAGGACACCTGGGCGCGAGCTTAAAGGGGTCTGCTCCTCTGAGACCCCGCCTCACCCGGCTCTGGGCCTCCGCCGGCCGGCCCTGCTCTGCTGCTGGGTGCTGGGCTTGGAGTCTCTGGGACAGGGTGGGTGTGGGGCTACCTTTAAGGGTAGTCGCCCCCGGAGTGCCTGAGACTGGGGGGCAGCGTGAACACCCTGTCGGCGTTAACGTGTCTCACAGAATACCAGCACATCGAATTAACGACGCTCGTGGGTGTTAAGAAAGGTGACAGAAGGCTCAAGTGTTGGCCACTCAGGCGTGTCCGACTGTCTGCGACCCCACGGACTGTAGCCCGCCAGGCTCCTCTGTCCATGGGATTCTCCAGGCAAGAATACTGGAGTGGGTTGCCGTGCCCTCCTCCAGAGAATTTTCCCAACCCAGGGATCGAACCCAGGTCTCCGGCATCGCAGGCAGATTCTTTGCCATCTGAGGTGTGCCGGTTTGGCATTATTAAGAAAAGGCAAGGTTAAATAGAGTGAGTCAGTCTGAAGCGGAGTCAGAGAAAATACTTAAGTGTCACGGACAGTGCTCAGCTCTGGCCACAGGCTTGAAGCTGGGGGTGCAGAGGGCCGTGTCTGGGACCTGCTGGGCTCGGCTGGCGGCCTGTGGTCTCTGCCACCGCCCAGGCAGGGCTCGGCCCCTGGGACCCATGGGGGCCTGAGACCTCGGAAAGGCAGGGGGTGTGTGCGAGGACTCAGCTAGCCACGAGGGTGGGGCTGGGCTTCTTCCACCGGGAGGCTTGCTTTGCTCCCGGTGTTCTGTGAGAGGACCCTCAGTGCCAAGGGGGCGGGTCCACGGTGAGTGCAGTCCTCTGCTGCCGGTCTGCCCTGGGCTGGGGTGCTCGTCTGGTGCGCTCAGATCAGGGCTCTGGGTGTGGAGGCCGGGGAGGGTGACCCGGCACCGCGCGGTCCGCCCACACCCACCTGCGGCCCCTCCCCAGCCCCGCCACTCACATTCATGTCCGAGACGGAGGGGAAGCACCGGCTGGTGGGCCGCTGCTTGATGGTAGCCACCCTGGACTCCAACGCCACGCTCTCGGCAGCCCGGGATGGCTTGGAGGCTGGGACGATCTCCTCGGGTTTATCTGCAACAGGAACAGGACCGTCAGGATGGGCACCAGCGACCGAGGCCCCGAAACACGATGGGGCAGGAGGCTGCCAGCAAAGTGCCCACGTGCGTGTTGCGTTTGAAGAAGGCTTTTCTCGGGCAGGTGGTATGGAGCATGCACGCCTCAGCCACAAGCATGGACCCCGACAGAGCCTGGCACACCGCCCCGCCTGTGGACGGGAGGCAGCGGAGACCCTCCCGACAGCGACGCCGCCCTCAAGGCCCTGGGACTCGAGGGGATTGCTTTGTTCACGCTCGCACTGTTCATCCTGGGAGGTGGGAGCTGAGTCAACGTTGTGACTTTCTTTCTGAGAGCTCAGAGGTGTAGCCCCTCTTTAAATGCAGTGGCTGGGGTCTCAGGACCCAGCACCCAAGGATGGAGGCGACTGGGCAGTGTGGGTGTGGGCAGGGGTGGGGCTGGGGAGCAGAGACAGCCCCCAGCTCAGGACCCAGTGGAAGTCTGGGCTTTGCTGAGAGTGTGGTTCACCCTCCCCCCAGAAGGCGGACCTTCTCAGTGGCTTGTGAACACGCAAGGTAAAGATCAGTTATTAGTGATGCTTACAGCTTAAGACATTATTTGAAAACGTAAATTTAAATTTTTTTTTTGGGGGGGCACCCGGCAACTGCACTCAGGCACCAGCGTCTGGGAGGGGACCCTGGTTTGCTGAGACGGGAGGCGCCCCTGGGGAGCAGGAAGCCAGTGTGAGGAGGGCCTGGCGAGACCCCGTGAGGGACTGCACTCTCCTCGCAGCCCCAGAGCGTTCTGTCCATGGCCTGAGGTCTTCTCTGAGCTGAACCCCAGCCCCTTCTGGGGTCCTGTGATGCCCCACGAAGCTCATGCTGTCAGAAAGGCCCAGGCTTCTGGGGTCTTGGCAGACCCCAAGCTGCGAGGGCAGCGTTGAGAGTCACAAGACTGGGACCCTGGTGCCCGGTTTAAGCTGCTGCAGCACCTGCCTTTAGCAGGGGCCGTCCAGGAGGAGCTCGGCCCCTGGAAGAGTTGCCCCAGACCCCCAACAAGAGGGGCCCGCGGGGGCCAGCCCACCGCCAACAGGCAGGATGCTGGCTTCTCGGGACCACGTCCTGGACCAGGGCCAGGGTCCCACAGTGCCAGCGCACCTGGCCCGCAAAGGCAGAGGGGTTCAGGCGGTGGCAGCCTGGGGGGACCCCACCAATCCTGCTTGCTCTGGGACCTGCAGCTCTCCCAGCCTTTCCCCCATGGCTGTGTGGGACATAGTAAGTGTCCGCCCTTTGGGAGTCGGTCGGAAGCACCCATGTCCGGTGGGGACCCCCTAGCCGGGGTCACCTTGCTCTTGCTTGCCCGCGTTTCCGGGGCCGGGAAACTTCGTGCCTTGCGAGGCCCTGTGCCCACCCTGGTCCCAGCAGTGCACCTCCTCCGCGAAGCCAGCACCCTCGGGCCTGGGTGGGGTTCTCTCCGGGTGGGGCTCTCACTGTTGCTGTGCTGCACTCCCCCACCTCCTGCCCCTCAGGCTGCGGGACGCGGGGTCCTCGGGCGACCCCCTTGGCAGGCCTGTGATGACCGCAGGTCCCCCAGGCCTGTCCCCGGAATCCAGGCCCCTCACGCTGGATGCCGACCTTGTTTCTGCTGGGGTGCGGCTCTTTCTTCAGGGATGGTGGGGGTCAGGGCTGGCTCCCACGCAGGGATGTCCGTCCACGGGGCAGGCCATCTCCTTGGGCCCAGCCTCAGCTTCAGCCCGTGCAGCTCAGGCACGCTGCCCTTCCCCCGGGGGAGGGGATGGGATGCCCCCGTTAGGGCAAGGCCGAGTGGCTGCAGCCTGCAGGGCCTCTCTGGGGGGCTCCAGAGCAGGACGGAGCTCCTGACGTAGTCAGAGTTACACAGCTGGGTCTTTGAGGCCTCCTGTCCCTAGTGGGACCCCGCAAGTCCACGTCTGGGGTTTGCCCAGCTCACAGGGCCGGTCCACCCCACTGAGCAGGCTGGCATGCGAGCCAGGATCCTCACAGGCCTGGACCAAGCCGGCGGACACCGTGGTCTTGGGGTCCCAGGCATGTGGCAGGCACTCCCAAAAGCCCTCAATGGTGGGTGTGCGCAGGGGAGGCAAAGGCAGCCCTGGTGGGACTTTGGGGCGCCTTCATGCCGTTTCTCAGAGCCTGGCTGTAGGGGGACTGTCCCAATCCTGCAGACCGACCGGCTGAGGAGCGGACGCCTTTCACGCTGCTGGAACTCCAGGACCGGGGCGGGAGCTCGCCAAGCCCCGGCCGAGAGGAGGGCCGGGCTTGCCATCGGAACGGCCTGCCTGATCAGGCTGACTGAGAAGCCAGCATTGTGCTCACCACACCACATCCGGATGGGTGGTTTGGGGGTGTATTTGGAGGTGTATCCTTGGAGCCACGGTGGCCCTGAAGTGGAGAATCCCAGCCTTTGTGTAAACCTTTGCCTCTGGTCTCCATGTGCCCTGCGCATTCTTTGGAGCCGGGACACACGAGGGCATCTTGTTCTGCGGGGGTTGAGTTGGGGGCTGTCGCTGTTTCTCAGTGCGGTGGGTTAGTGTGGTCTCTTCAGTTCAGATGCGGAGGGCAGCCCCGGGGCACGCCCCCTGGGGCCTCGTCTCCAGCTGGCACAGCCCTCGGCGGTGCAGGGCTTCTTCACGGGCACACGAAGGCTTTCCAGGAATGCTGCAAGACCAGGTTTCTGTTCCTGCTTCTAGGCTCACGAGGATTATTCTGCTTCGTTTACACAAGCCTGCGATTAGGTCTCTGTCGGTGCTGAGATTAGTGAGGCCAGCCCTGCGACCTTACAGTAAAGTGCTCCGAGGCTGAAGGCCGCCCTGGCGACAAGGCTGGAAACAGGTCAAGTCTTCAGAAACAGCCTAGGAACACACTGATGCTAATAGCCCGGTAGTGACCCTGTATTTTAATTTTCTAAGCAAACACATGGCGTGGTGCCCACTGTCCACAGGCTGCCCACATCCTGGGTGGGGGGCGGATCAAACATGGGGGGGCAGGCTGCAGGCAGCCCCATCCCTCTTGGGGACCAGAGCATGAGTGGGGTGCTCCTGCCTGACCCCGGAGCCCCCGGGCACAAGCACTGCCCCAAGCACAGGCCGAGTCGCCCGCGTGCCCAAGCTCTCCTGCTGGGGAAGCCCCAGGTCGTTCAGCAGACGTCACTGGCGTCGTCTGCAGGGGGCAGGCGTTGAATTGAGGAGTTGAACGACCCCCCCAGGTTGGGGCAAGGAGAGGACGCCGAAGCCAGGCTGACACCGTGCAGCGGAGGCTGAGTCTCTCCCGGGGGGAAATGGGGTGCCCACCCACCGCAGACCACCCCCCGTCCCTGGACCCCTATCTGTCCAGGGCCACATTCTGGGCTGGATCCAGCACCCCTGCTCCTCAGAACCATCAGGAGAGTGACCCCAGCTGCACCAGAAATGCCTGGCACGGCTGAGATTCGGACTCTCAGATCCTACGGCGATTTGGGTGGTCACTTCACGAAATGCGTCCTACTCTCGGGGACATCCCGGAAGCCTGTCCCTTCTTGTGACCTTGAACAGGGGGTCCTGCCAGCCCCCTGGGGGCGGCCAGCCTCGCCGTGTCTCGGGTGAGAGGGCACCCGCAGGGTCTCCTCCACGACACGGTTCCCGCGGAAGCTAAGCGCTGACTGCGCCAGATGGCACAGACCAGCCGCTCCTGGGGAAGCGGCAGCTGCCGCCCATCCCTTCAATCTTCCCAGGGGAGCCATGCGGGAGTGCCGGGGGCGGGGTGGGGCGCCCTGGCCCCTGCAGGCCCAGAGGCTGCGTGAAGCTGGCCTGGCTTTTGCTTGGAGCCACCTCAGCCCAGTGTGGCCCTCATGGCGGTCCTGACTCCCCCCAGAGGCCACGCAGACAACCTCTGGGGACGGAGCAGGTCCTCGGGAGATTCCTCAGGGACTAAGT
>SJYF01001046.1:739166-752268 GCA_006410515.1 Procapra przewalskii | reverse complement strand
TGGGCTCTGTCCCCTGCTCCCCCTCCCCCACAGCCCCTGGTGTGAGCACTGGGCACGGAGGGTGAAGCCTCTGACCGCTCCGAGCACTGCCCAGGTGATGGAGGAATAAGAAGCACCCAGCACCCCGCGCCCCCGCGACTGCCTGGCCCCGTTTTGCTCTACTTCTCGGCCTGCTGTGGGTCCCTTAAACGCGGTCAGTGCAGCGGAGCCAGAGGTTCACCAGCGTGGTGCGTTTCTGCAGATGCAACAGACAGCCTAGAAGTCTTTACCGTCTGAGCCACCACGGAATCTGCAAAAACACACTGGAGGGGCTTAACAGCAGAGTGGACATGACAGAGGCGAGAGTGAGCTTCAATACAGAAATGGAACGTATCCAATATGAACAGAGAGATTTTCAAAAGTGAGCACAGTGTTAAGGACTTGTGGGACAACATCAGAAGGCCTAAGGTGATGAGAATCAGAGGCCCAGAAGGGGAGAAGTCACGAGTCCTAGGAGAGGGAGAAAGAGAAAAACGACGGCTGAAGAGTTGCCCAACTGGGTGAAGGACATTAATGTACAGCTTCAAGAAGCCCAGTGAGTCCCAAAAAGGATAAATATAAAGAAAAGTCAGGCCTAGGCACGTCACAGTCAATCCACTGAAAGCTAAAGATAATATGAAATCTTATGAAAGCAGGCAGAGCAGGGCACGTTGCTTACTCAGGAACTGTGTGGACCTCACATCGGAGACTACAGGGACAAGAAGAGCCTGGAACAACATTTTAAACCTGTAAAAAAATAACTGTCAACCTGTAACCACTTGAAAATGCAGAGAACCAGGGGCAAAATAAAGACCGCTTTAAATAAATGATAAGTTTTTGCCAGAGAAGTTGTTGCCAGCAGGCTTGCACTGCAAACAAAAGTAAGGGGAGTTCTCTAAGCTGGAGGAAAAGGACCACGAATCTCCAGAAGGCATGAAGATACCAGAAATGATAAATGCCTGGCAAAACAGGAAAGATGATTTTACCCTTATTAAACAGATACGACTGTTTTAGGCAGAAATGATCCTGTTCTGTGGGGTTTCTGATGTGGGTAAATGTATGTGGGACGATTGTAGTGGGACCGAGGCAGATATATCTATAAGGTTGTCAAGTTTTTATGCTTTGTGTGAAGTGTGCACCATGAATTCTGAGCGGATGGAAAAAGTTAAGGATGTACCCTGCCATCCTGGAGCCACCGCTGAAGGGAATGGAAAGAGACAAAGCTGCTGCTGCTGAGTCGCTTCAGTCGTGTCTGACTCTGTGCGACCCCACAGACGGCAGCCCACCAGGCTCCCCCGTCCCTGGGATTCTCCAGGCAAGAACACTGGAGTGGGCCGCCATTTCCTTCTCCAATGCATCAAAGTGAAAAGTCAAAGTGAAGTCGCTGCTAAGTTGCTTCAGTCGTGTCTGACTCTTCGCGACCCCATGGACTGCAGCCTACCAGGCTCCTCCGTCCATGGGATTTTCCAGGCAAGAGTACTAGAGTGGGGTGCCACTGCCTTCTCCAAGAGACACAGCCAAAAGCAGATAAAACAGAGTTTTAACTAAGTAGTCAAATAATCCAAAATAAAGCAGAAAAGGGAGAAGAGAGGAGAGCTGAAGAGAAGCAGAAGGCAAGCCGGTATGCCTATGCTGAACAGCATCAGAAATTAATGTGATAAGACTCCAGGTAAAAAGCAGATATTGTTTAAAAAAAAACATACACACACCATGAAAAGAAGGGCCCAAATATGCTGTCGGTGCACTCAACACAGATTGAAAGGAAATAAATAGAAAAAAATTCCCATAGATGGAGTGGCTATGTTACTATCTCACAAAGCAGACTTCGTCCACTTTGAAAAGTATTTTGGCAATTCCTCAAAAAGTTAAACATAGAGTTTACGATATGATCCAGAAACTCCAGGCCTTGTACATGCCCAAGAGACCTGAAAACACAATCACACAAGTACCTGTACACAGAAGTTCATAACAGCATTATTCATAGCAGCCAAAGGGGCTGGAGGAACGAGCCCCTCAGTGGGCAAGAGAGTCCTCTTTGGAGTGACACAGGGTTCCTAAATTAGGCTGGCGATGATGGCTGCACAACTCTGAATATTCTAAAATCCACTGGCCTGTGTAATTCAAGAGGTTGAAATTTTATGGTATGTAATTTATATATCAACAAAGCTGGGGAAAAAAACAGACTTAAGGAAAAAAGCATTTCCAGAAATAAAGACGGAGAGTTCTTAATGATACAAGAGGCCATTCACAAGGGGGACGTAACAGGCACACACGTCTATGCACCTGGCAACAGGGCCTCAGCGTGCTGCTGCTGAGTCGCGTCAGGCGTGTCCGACTCTGTGCGACCCCACAGATGGCAGCCCACCAGGCTCCCCCGTCCCTGGGATTCTCCAGGCAAGAACACTGGAGTGGGCTGCCGTTGCCTTCTCCAATGCATGAAAGTGGAAAGGGAAAGTGAAGTCACTCAGCCGTGTCCAACTCCTACGACCGACCCCATGGACCACAGCCCACCAGGCTCCTCCGTCCATGGGATTTTCCAGGCAAGAATACTGGAGTGGGTTGCCATTACCCTCTCTGCTCAGTATAATGAAGCCCAATTTGACAGAATTAAAGAAACAGCTCTTCAAACATAGTAGGAAACGTTAATACCCTTTACTCGAACTGATGAAACAGACAAAAACATTTAAAAAGACTGCCTGCACCCCTCCATACAGAGAACCTTGGGAGGCATTTTCTTGGTCCAGGTTTTCCGGACTTTGCTGAGTGCTTTGGTGGGAGTCTGTTTTCACCTCTCATACCGGGCACTCACGAATCCCTTTCCATCAAGAACTTGCACCCCTCCATTCTAGAACGTTTCCTTCAATTATTTCCCAAGCATTTCTTTCATTTTCTCTTTGAGGTACCTTTATTTTGCACACACTGGACCTGCTAAATTATCTTCCCAACTTTCCACGTCTTTCTCTTTCTGGAAGATTCTTTTTCAATTTATTTTTCAATCTATCAAAATGTTCATATCTGCTATAATATTTTTTTTAATTTCAAGAGCTCTTTTGTTCTCTGTTACTTTATAAAAGAGCATTTTGTTCTTAAAAGATGCAATATCTTTTATCTCACTGATCATATTAATAATGTCTTTTCATGATCTTATTCTCCCTGCATAATCTGTTTCCTCTTTTTCTTCCCTTCACAATACATTTGTTTTGGGCTTTGTCTTTCACATTCATTGTCTTTCACATTTCACCAATGTCTGGTGCTCCTTGACAGGAAGCTCGTATTTAAGGGGACCCCACCCCCCCGCCAAAGACCTGACTTCTATCCTGGCCAGCTACTTTGGGAATACTGACAAACTGATGCTAAACTTTACATGAAAAGGGAAAAGACCCAAAATAGCTAATGCAGTACTGAAGAAGCACAAAGTCAGGTGCCTGACATTGCCTGACTTCAAGTCTTACTATAAAACTTCACCAATCAAGTACTGGCCAAAGAACAGACAAATAGATCCGTGGAATAGAATAGAGAGCCCAGAAATAGACCCACACAAATACAGTAACTGATCTTTGACAAAGGCACAAAGGCAATTCAGTGGACAAAAGATCGTCTTTTCAACAATGGTGCTGGAACAATGGGACACCCACATGCAAAAAAAGAAAAAAAAATCTAGACACAGACCTTACCTTACACCTTTCACAAAAATTAACCTCAAACATGTCACAGACCTAAACGTAAAACACAAAAATTATAAAACTTCTGGAAAATAATGTAAAAGAAAATCTAGGTGACCTTGAATTTAGCAATGGCTTCTTAGACAAGACACTAAAAGCGCTATGCGTGAAAGGAAGAACTGATACACAAGACCTCATCAAAATGAAAAACCGCAAGATACACCGTGAAGACAGGAGGGCAACCACCAACGGGGAGGGAACTCTTGCAAAACACACGTCAGATAAAGGACAGGTGTCCAAATACACAGGGAACTCTTCAGTTCAGTCGCTCAGTCGTGTCCGACTCTTCGCGACCCCGTGAATCGCAGCTCGCCAGGCCTCCTGTCCATCACGAACTCCCGGAGTTCACTCAGACTCACGTCCATCGAGTCCGTGTTGCCATCCAGCCATCTCATCCTCGGTCGTCCCCTTCTCCTCCTGCCCCCAATCCCTCCCAGCATCAGGGTCATTTCCAGTGAGTCAACTCTTCGCATGAGGTGGCCAAAGTACTGGAGTTTCAGCTTTAGCTTCATTCCTTCCAGAGAAATCCCAGGGCTGATCTCCTTCAGAATGGACTGGTTGGATCTCCTTGCAGTCCAAGGGACTCTCAAGAGTCTTCTCCAACACCACAGCTCAAAAGCATCAATTCTTCAGCGCTCAGCCTTCTTCACAGCCCAACTCTCACATCCATACATGACCACAGGAAAAACCACAGCCTTGACTTGACGGACCTTAGTCGGCAAAGTAATGTCTCTGCTTTTGAATATGCTGTCTAGGTTGGTCATAACTTTTCTTCCAAGGAGTAAGCGTCTTTTAATTTCATGGCTGCAGTCACCATCTGCAGTGATTTTGGAGCCCCCCAAAATAAAGTCTGACACTGTTTCCACTGTTCCCCCGTCTATTTCCTATGAAGTGATGGGACCGGATGCCACGATCTTAGTTTTCTGAATGTTGAGCTTTAAGCCAACTTTTTAACTGAACTGAACTGAATGTAAACTTTAGTTAGTAATAACGTATCAATATTGTATCAGTGTTGGTTCATCACTGTAACAAATGGAACCATATCGGAGGCAGACGGTAAAAATACAGAAACGGGTAGGTCAGGAGGAGTGACGGGATGAGGGAACTGTGCAGTTTTTGCTGTTTCTCCCTATACATTCAAAATCTGCTTAAAAGAAAGGTAGGGTCACAGATGTAGAAAACGAACGTGCTTACCAGGGGCTGAAGCGGGGAGGGATACATTGGGAGATGGTGACTGACAAGCACCCACTGCTGTGCTGGAGGGGTCGCCCTGCCCTCCTCCGGGGGGGTCTCCCGCACTGCAGGAGGATTCTTTACTGTCTGAGCCGCCAGGGAGGCCCGTGTGTCAGACAGATCTCGGATCAGGACCTGCTGTGCAGCACCGGGCTCTCTACTCAGCGCTGCGTAATAGCCTCTGTGGGAAAAGTCTTAGAAAGCGTGGCAGCATGTATAACCGACTCATTTTGCTGTACACCTGCAACTAACACAGCATTGTAAATCAACTATACTCTAATAATTAAAAAAACTGCTCAGAGAAACAGTCTATTAATTAAAAAGGAAGCTCATTTCTACATTTTCTATGGCGGAATGTTGTCCTACGAGTAACCAAGAGCAGAGAGTCTGTTCCTCCGGATCGCCAAGGCCTCATCAGCCAGAGGCAGCATCATCAGGCGGACGGTCCAGCGCCTCCACGCCGCCGCCGCCCCCTCACGGCCCTCCTGGCGCAAGCCCCAGCCTCCTCTCACCCTGCTGGAAAGCACTCCGGGCGGCTCTCTGTGGAAAGACAGTCTCACGCTAAAAGCACAGCCACAGTACTACTATCACAGCTAAAAGGCAGCCCTCATCCCTGGGGTCAGGAAGGACCCCATCACGGCGGTCTCGTAAGCGTCCCCAGACGACAGCCGCTTCACTGGGACCCGGAGCAGAGCACGAGCCACCCGCTGCGTCGGCTGGCGTGACTCCGAAGTCTTTTTCACTCTTCAGCCTTCCCGGCTCCTCCTTTATTCCCTCCCGGTCCACGTGCTGAAGCAGGGAAGCCGTCACCCGCTCTTGGTTTGGCGGACCACGTTTGCCCATCCTTTGCGGGCTGGAGGCTGGGACCCGCTTCAGGTCGGCATCGTGCCAGGCGGACGCCACAGGGGCCGTGTGCCCCCAGCAGAGCCCGAGTGTCGGCTCGAGGCTTTCTGGGATATTAAGACTCATGGATGGGTTTGTGCACGGTCAGCCTGATCCACGGCCTGTTAGTTGATCAGTAACATTTCTAGCAGCCGCAGAG
Organism: Procapra przewalskii; assembly: GCA_006410515.1. Classification (NCBI taxonomy): domain Eukaryota; kingdom Metazoa; phylum Chordata; class Mammalia; order Artiodactyla; family Bovidae; genus Procapra; species Procapra przewalskii. Next base: position 746,253 of record SJYF01001046.1, on the reverse strand, counting down.
GGTCAATGCCTGGACCACTTCCTGCCCGGGGGGCTGTGAAATGGTGATGTTCTAGTTAGGGTGTTCCTTCTCCATTTATCATGTGGAATAATCTGTAAAGAGAAACTTCCCCTTCCCGACTGTCTGACTGCCCCGAGGAACAATTTCTTTAAGAAGAAGCTGCTTCGCTCTTGCTTTCTGTTTGCCAGTTTCCAGAGTAATGAGCTTGCTCCTCCAAGTGACCCATTTTCGAATGTAAACTGGTACAACCACTGTGGAGAACAGGATGAAGAGTCCTTAAAAAGCTAAAAATTATCACCTGGTCCTGCAGTCCCGCTCCAGGGGAGATACCTGGAGAAAACCATAATCCAAAGAGACACATTCACCTGGAGCTCTCTGCAGCAGGACGTGGAAGCAGCCTGCGTGTCCACTGACAGGGGGATGGGTAAAGAAGGGGCGGTGTGTATACACAGCGGAATATCATTCAGCTGTGAAAGAACAAAATAATGCCCTCTGCAGCAACACGGACGGACCGAGAGATTGTCATCCTCAGCGAATTACGTGGGTCAGACAAAGCAAGACCACCACCAAATGACAGTACTCATACGTGCAATCAAATTAGAGAAATGAAACAAAGTTATCCTCTACAAAAACAGAAACAGACATACAGATATCGAAAGCAAACTCATGGTTACCAAAGGGGAAACATGGGGTTGGCAGGGGGGCTTAGATCAGAAGCTTGCGGTAAACACACACACACACACACACACACACACACACGCACACACACGCACGCACACTAGCATGGAGAACTCTACTCAATATTCGGTGATAGCCAACATGGGAAAAGAAGCTAAAGACCAATGGAGGCCTGCGTTTGCATAACTGCATTTGCATGCCCCTGAAACTAACACAGCGCTGTAAGTCAACTACACTCCAGTCAAAATTTAAAGAGAAAGCGACCCCTTCTTTAAAAGTGTTATTATGAATTCAGGGAAGTTTTAAAAAAAACGTATTTAATACATCCGACTTCGTCGCAATTACTGTGTTTTGTGTTTAAACACATTTTTGACTTTAGAATGGTTTTAGACTTAGAGAAAAATTGTGATGAAAGAGCAGGGGATCCCTCGCCCCTGACCCGTCTCCCCTGCTACAAACATGCTGCATAAAGATGGTGACTTTGTCACAAATACACTGTTACTAATTAAAGCCCACATTTAATTCAGATTTCCTCAATTGTTACCCAGGGTCCCTTTCCTGCCCCAGGGTCCCACCCAGGGCGACGCGTGGCGTTTAGGCTCCTCCGGGCTGTGACAGCTCAGACCTGCCCTGCTTTCGCTGAGCTGGACGGTTTTGAGTAGCCGCCAGGAGTTTGTGGGGTCTCGCCCCAGTGAGGAGGGCGGCGGGTCAGGAAGGAAGTGCCCCTCCTCCACTCCCCAGGGCAGCTGGCAGCTGCGGGCACCGCTGCCCTGTGCACCTGGATGAGCGGAGCTCGCCAGGCTGTCCTCTCTCTTCAGCCCACACTGTCCTCTTTGGAAGGAGGTCACAGGGCACAGCTACCCCCAAGGTGGCTCTTTGAGGGCCAGACCATCCACATACACTTTAGGGATTCTTCTGCTGGGAACTTGTCGCTTCCGCTTCTGCAATCCTCAGGGGTTTATTTCCGTCATCAAGACCCAGCAGTGCTCTGCGTGGTGGCTCAGATCACCCCAGCTCGGGCCATCGGGAGCTGTGGTTTCCCCAAGTCCCACTCTGGCCCCGCAGGAAGCTCTGAGCTTTTCTCCCTCTCAGGCGCCTCTGTCCCACCTGAGTTCGGGAGGAGCATCTAGGTCACCCCTGCGCCTGATCCATGTGACTCTAAGCATCTTCAGCACCGCCCCTGCTTGCTGATGAGACACGCGTTCAAGGCTCTTTGTGAGTTCATAGATCATTTCAGCTGAGCTTTAGAGTACCGGGGTTTTCCTTCTTTGATTTTATATTTGTATCTCTTTATCTCTGCTAAAAAAAAAATCTGTGTTCCTAATGACTGAAGCTCCAATACTTTGGCGAAGAACTGACTCACTGGAAAAGACCCTGATGCTGGGAGAGATTGAAGGTGGGAGAAAGAGGCAAGAGGATGAGGTGGTTGGATGGCATCACAACTCGATGGACATGAGTTCGAGCAAGCTCCGGGAGACAGTGAAGGGCAGGGAAGCCTGGCGCGCTGCAGCCCATGAGGTTTCAAAGAGTCGGACACTGAGCGACTGAACCACAACAAGTTAATGACTTATTTTCTTGCCCTCTTATCTATGTATCTGTCTGTCTGCCTGTCCACCCATCTCTCTGTCTATCCATCCATCCATTTGTCCATCCGTCTGGACATTTATCTATCACCTATCATTAGACAGTTTCAGGTGAACATCATCAGTATCGTCACTAACAATAAAATTACTGAAAAGAGTAAGATTTCTTTCCATTGTGCAGTGGTATACAAACCGATACTTGAAATAATTTCCCCGTTAATGCCATTAGTGTCATTTGTGGTTATGTTCATTTATCTTACTTTGGTTTTCAAAATGCCGAGTTAATTGTGAAGTAGTCACTCAATTTCATAATCTAATCTACAGCAATTTGTCCTCAGAAACGTCTTTTCTCTCTCTTCCTGTGCTCTACCCCGAGGAAAACACTAAATTAAAAAACATTCCTGTATAATACTTTAAGAGAATACTACCTTGTAAAATAAATGTGGTTCTTTTTTAGCCAGCACACACACACACACAAAACCTCACAACACTTCTGTGTGAGGACTGTCCTTCTGTTAAAAAGAACAAGCACATACCCGTGTGAGCCTATCTACCTGCGTCCCCACACGCGCATGTACGAAAGCGTGTGTGCACACGTGTGTACGTGTGTGTGTACAGCTGTGTGTCCACTCCCCACCTTCCGGTCACCCGTCTCTCGCACATTCTCTCTTCCATGTGACTAGGCGCCCCCAGAGGCAGTGCCGGGCCGTGTGCAGCGCCCAGGTCCCCTGGAGACGGGGCGGGGGCACCCAGGGTCCAGCCAGATGCAGGAACTGCCAAGGACCAGGGGTGCCGGGCCGCGTGCAGAGATTCTCGGCTCCCTGACAGCCCCCGCGGTCCTCGCCGGTTCCTCCATCTGGCTGGACCCTGGGTCCCCCCATGTCTCCAGGGGACCGGGCGCTACTGGGCCTCGGTCTGCGGGGCCCTGAGGGGCATGTCTGTCTCAGCGTGCCCTCTAGCCGCGGCCCAGGGTCCTGCACTCTGGCTCTCTGAGTCCCCGTGCCCCCAGGCTCCCAAACTGTGCTGCTGCAGGCTTTTCGCCCCCGCACCCTCGGCGTTTATGCCGCCTGCGGCCCCCCTGCCCTGGGAGAAGGCAGCGCAGGTGCGGCTCTCCGCTGGGCCTCACCAGTCAGGTCCCTGAAAACCCTGCCGTGGCGAAGACGCACGTGGGACACGACTCAAAAGGCGCCTGTGGGCAGACCCCCAACTGAGTGGGGCTCTTGCCTGCCCCTTGGGAGAGGCTGCAGGCCATGCACGTCCTGCAGGTCTTGGTGGGGGGTGTGAGCCCATGTGGGAGTTGGGGGCATGATCACATCCTTACTTGTCTCCAACCGCAGTTTATTCAAACCCCAGTCTTGTCTCCTGATTAGAAGGTGATCCCTCTAGACCCGGGCCCCTCCCCCAGCTCCAGGCAGGGCCCCACTTGGGCTCAGACGCAGGCCGGCCGGACTTCCGCTGCGCTCCTTCAAGGATGCCCGGAGCTCCCCTTGGCCTTCGGGAGAGCGTCTATTCCCTCCACAGGGGGACCAGGAGACAGGAGGGAGAGAGGCACCATCCCTCGTCCAGGGTGACTCTGCGTTACCCGTCCTGGGACTGTCTCCTGGGACCACTCTGGGAGAAGAGAGGGTGCCCCGCACCCCCAGCGCCCCTCTCAGCAGCCCGGATTGCCCTGGTCCAGTGGCTTCTGCTGGGGGCCTGCTCCAGCCCTGCAGCCCTGTCCTTACTCCCTGTAAAGATGCTGCAGGCGAGACCCCGGGCTGGGAGCAGGCTGCTTCCTTGTCCCAGCGAGCTCGAGGGCCCAGTAGCAAACTCGAGGGCCCAGTAGCAAACTCGAGGGCCCAGTGTCAAGCACCGGTTTAGAGCCGGCGGCTTCCTCCCCGCCCTGGCTGAGCATCGAGGCGCGTGGTGGGGCCATGGATGCGTGTCGGTGTCCACTCGGCTGTGTGCGCCTGTGGAGGGCGTGTCCCCCTCTGGGCCTCACGGCTCCCTGTGCAGCAGGGGGCGGGGCCTGCACACCAGCAGGTGAAGGACGACTCCAGGTCCTCAAGCGAGAGCACGCTGAACAGGCACCAGCGGGGTGTCCCCGCGCTGAGGACCTGCGCGGACACCACTGAACCCCGTGGGCAGTAGGCCAGCAGCCCCCCAGCCTCGCCCCCACACGGCCTGGCCTCAGGGCCTTGCCGGGTCCGAGTCTGCCCACCATGGCTGCAGAGAGCCGACCAGCCCAGCTCTCCAGGCACCACCTCACTGGTCTTGGGCAGAGGACGTCGCAGGGAGTGTGTCTGATAAGCCGGAAGCAGCAGGCACTTCTGATGCCTTATCTGCAAATGCAAGTGGGGAGGTGCACCCCACAAAAGTGCTCTGGGATGCCCTGGAAGCTCTGTGGTCGGGCAGGCGGTAGGACTCCACTGCATGGGCTGAGGAGAATGCACAAGCATGTGCAGGAGGCCTGGCAGCCCTTTTGGAGTCTGGAGGCAGTGTGTGCCACGTTGGAGCACGTGTTCCCCACCCGCCTACAAAGCCCTCTGTGAGGCTGTGGCCGAGTGGGGCCCAGGGTGAGAGCGTGGATAGTCCGCAGCAGGCCCCAGGCTGCAGGGCAGGCCACTCAGCCACCATTCAGGGCCCAGTGACACTGAGTGTCCAAGCGAAGGGATGCTCTGAGGAGTGTCCAGCGGGCAGAGCTTGGGGACCCTGGACCTGCCTGACGCCCCACCCTGCATGTGGCTTCGAGAAACACCTGCTGGCTCGTGAGCCTCAAGGGCCTGAGGGCCCGGTGCTGCTGCTGCTTGCTGAGGCTCATGTGGTCGGGGAGGGACCACTTCCATCGGACTCCTCGGTTCCTTCTGAGCCAGCACAGCAGACGGACGGCAAAGGCAGCGGCCTGCCCCGGGGCCAAGGCAGCACCCAGAACCGCCCTCCCGCTCCGCTCGTGAGCCCCAGGTCGGCAGCTCGGGGGCGGGCTGGGAGGAGGCCGTTTTTCCCTGTCTCCCCACTTCCTGTCCAGAGCATCGGTCACACCGCGACAACAGCGAGAGGAAGCGGCCTTGGGAGAGACGAGTGACGGTGAAGGCACACGGGGCCCCGGGAGGGACAGAAGGCTCTGCTTTCGTCCCCGCAGATGGAGCCCCTGCCCGTCTCCACAGCCTGGGGGCAGCTGGCTGGAGGCATCTCCCCTTGACCCCCGAGCTCTGGCTCTTGGGCTGAAGGGTCCCCGTCCCCGTCTGAATCCAGGGGGTTAGGGAACGGGCATCCACGCCCTCGGGAGGGGGTGGTGTGTGCTGGCCCGGGGCACGAGGAGGAGGAATCTCTCTTTCCTCATGGGATACAGACAGGTTGGTGCCCCAGGGGCGAGGAGCCACCTGGGCTCCCGAATTTGAGGACCTCCTCTCACAGGGTGGGGATGTGGAGAGGGCGGGGCTGGGTCCCTCCCCTCCTATAAAGCAGGAAGGAACCCCCGCTTCCAGAACAACCTCAGCGGGGGCCTGAGCCATCTCACCGCGTGTCCCACCTCCTTGCCCCTGCCCCCTTCTGTCCAACCAGGGGCACCTTCCCCGTGTGCTTCTCCCTGCAGCCCTGCTCATCTCCCCCCGCCCCCCGCCTCCCCTTCCATGATGTGCCAACAGCCTGGCCTCCTCAGCTGCAGGCCAGACGCCCCAGGGCCTCAGCTGCCCCAGGGTGGGGACCCTCCTCCGTCTGGACTCCCCCACCCTCCCAGGACCCCTCTCCTTAAGCCTTCCAAAGAGGGTGCCCAATCGAGACTCTGGTGACTGCCCCCCCCACACCCGCCACTGGGGACGGGCAGGGGCTGACCCAGGCCCGCTCCTCTGGGGGAGAAACCCCTGGCCTGGCACAGACCCTGAGGGCCCCGGGGAGGGTGTGGGCTCAGGTGGGCCTGACTCAGGTTGGGGAATCCTAACGTGGCTGACGTACGTGGTGTGTTTAAAAGAATCATTTTGCCCTTAACGCAGAAGGGCAGTTGCTACAAAAGGCCCTCCAGGCACGTCGCCCACAGCACTGACATGTGTAATTACAGTTGATGTGGGCTTCAAAGAAGGGGCGCTGCTGGTGGAGCCCCTATGGGGCCTCTGTGCCCGCCTCACGGCCTCCTGCTTTCCCGCCGCCCGTGACTCAGAAAAGAGTTCCCTGCAGAGGGAGCCTGGAGACGCCTGGCGAGCCCGCGGGCTGCGCCGGGCCCACCTGTCCCATCGAGCTGGCTCCTGGGCCAGGCCACTCCTCTGCAGCCTCCCGGGGTGGGGGCTGCACCACGCTGCCCCCAGGGCTAGGCCAGGCGCCCGAGGGCACCGGGCTCCCAGACGGAACCTCAGGGACACGCTGGAGCCCCAGTCTCTGTCACTGTAACCTCCCGGCGTAACCAGAGCGGGTTAAGTTCACGTACACATTTCCAGGTTCACGGCTGGAGAGACACGCTGGGGGCCCAGCACACCTGTCGTTCCGCCACTGTCTGGTCCATCGCCTGGCCTCAGCTGAGCGTCCATGGAACACGTCCGGACTGCGTGCCGAAAGCAAGCGTAGTGGAGAGCAGGGTGGAGGCTGCTCAGAAACGCACAGAATAGCCGTATAGCCCAGGAACCCCTCTTCTGGGCATGTGCCCCAGAGCAGGGACTTGAACAGACACCCGTGTGCCAACGTTCGTGGCGTCGTGACTCCCAACAGCCAAATCATGTAAAATGCCCAAGTGTCCATGGATGGATGAAGGCAGAAAGGGTGGTCCCTCAGCCTTAAAAAGGAAGGAAATTCTGACACCTGCTGCAGCGGGGACAAACCTTGAGGGCATTATGCTCGGGGAAAGAAGCCAGGTGCCGGAC
>SJYF01001046.1:692624-716125 GCA_006410515.1 Procapra przewalskii | reverse complement strand
CTCCCGGGATGGAGGGGGCGGTGCTCAGCACACGCCCCCTGCCCCCAGTGGAGACACGGAGGCCCGTGGGCCTGAGTCAGGGCCACTGTTTGAACATCTCTCCCTTCAAACGGACAGACTTGGCAAACACATTAATTACCAAACGAGACAAATGCCACCGGGATCTCGAGCATCCTTCGTCTTTCAAGCACAGAAATGCCCTGTGGAGCTAGGCCACGAGGTGACACTATGGAAGGGCCCTGGGTCCACTGTCTCTGGCACTCACATCACTGGGCCTGGCCGTCCGCCTGGAGACATTGGGTCCAGGTGAACCCTCCCCAGAAAGTGAGAAAGCACCTCTGCCAGCCCCCACGCTTGCCCAAACAGTGAACAACAGGGCAAAGAGTAGTCAACTGGAGAAAGAGTAGACAGTTGGACGCACTAATATATATACGAAAAGACGTCGTGACACAGAAGGGTCCTCTCTCTTCTTCCCTCAGACCTCACCACTGCAGCCCCCAGGGCTGAACACCTCACGGGCAGAACCTATGGCACCCTTTGGAGAAATCCTGGGATTTCTGACCTCAGCTGCAACAAACCATCAAGAAAGAAATGTACAATTACCTTTACAACATCTTCAGAAAACAATGAAACGGTTCAGGATAAATCTGGCCAAAGCTGTGTGCACCCCTGCACACTGAAAACTGTCACACACTGCAGAGACACGCGGCAGACTTGACCGCAAGGAGCGATTCCCCACGGCTGCGTTGTCGAGACCGTCTTCAGACGTCCGTTCTCCCCAGCTTGATCTGTCAAAATCCCAGCAGGCTTTTTAGAGGAAATGACGATCTGATGGCTAAATTCACACAGAAATGCAAAATATCGAGGCTAGCCAAGACACGTGTGAAAAAGAAGAGCTGGAGAACTAACGAAACCTGATCTGGAGACTTGGAGAGGCAGTAGTCGAGACGGTGGTCTAAGGCAGATATTCGGAAAATGCAACAGCGGAGCGCCCGGAACTGGATGCACACATGCATGCGGACATCTGGTCTTTGACAAAGGCTTGAAGTCGTGTCCCAACTTTCATTTCTGCTGCTGGTAGACTGCACCTTTTCCCTTGCTTTCCTTTCTGGGTGAGTCTGGCTAGAGGTTTATCAATTTTATTGATGTCCTCGCTTCCCTGGTGGCTCAGAGGTTAAAGCGCCTGCCTCCAATGCGGGAGACGCGGGTTCGATCCCTGGGTCCGGAAGATCCCCTGGAGAAGGAAATGGCAACCCACTCCAGTATTCTTGCCTGGAGAATCCCATGGGCGGAGGAGCCTGGTAGGCTACAGTCCACGGGGTCACAAAGAGTCGGACACGACTGAGCGACTTCACCTCAAAGAACCAGCTTTTGCATCGTTTTCTTCCTTATCATCTTTCTATTTTCTATTTCACTGATTGCTGTAGTCTTCATTATTTCCTTTCTTCTGCTTACTTGGGTTTAATTTGCTTCTTCTTTTAGCTTCTGAGAGTAGAAGCTGAGGTCACTGATTTGAGGGCTTTTTCCTTTTCTAACAGAGGCATTTTCTGCTCCTAATGTCTCATGAAGAACTGCCGTAGTGGCATCCTACAAGTGTTGATATGCTGTGTTTTCATTGTCATTCAGCTCGAACACTTTCTAATTTCCCATTGGATTTCTCCTTGACCCATGCATTATTTAGAACAATATAGTACAGTTTCCAAATATTCAGGGATTTTATAGACACCTTTCTCTTACTTGATTCTTAAGGTGATTCCCTTGTGGTTAGGGAGCACATTTGTAAGGCTTGCATAATTCTACATTTATTGACACTTGGTTTATGAACCAGAATATGGTTTATCTGATAACCGTTACAAGTGCATTTGCAAAGAAAGCATCCAGAGGTCTATATGTGTCAGGTAAGTTAGTTAATTGGTGTCGTTCAAATTTTCTATCCATTGATTCTCTATTTGTTCCACCAGTTACTGAAAGAGGGGTACAGAAATAATCTGATTATAATCGTGGGTTTTTTCTATTTCTCCTTGTGTTTTTGTTGCATTTTGAAGCTCTTTATTAGGTACTTAGGGTTCTCATATCCTTCTACAGAGCTGATCTTTTTGTCATTATGAAATGACTTTCTATAACTCTCTTGGCATCCTTTGTTCTGAAATCTGCTTTGGTACTAACCTGGCCACCCTGTTTTTCTTTCTATTAGTGTTAACATGGTATATTCTTTCCATCCTCTCACTTTTAACATATTTGCGTCTTCATAATTTGAGCGTGTGCCTTGGAGGCAAGCATCTTGCTGTTTCATCCAACTGGATAATTCTGCCTTTTACTTGGGGGGTATTTATACCATTTACATTTAATGGGATTGTTGATATGACTAGGCTGAGCTCTGTCTTATTTCCATTTATTTTTATTTGTCTGGTGTGTACCCCCTCTCTCTTTTTCTGCCTTCTCTTGAGAACTTTTTTATGATTCCATTTTATATCTTCTGTCAGCTCATGAGCTATGATTTGGCTATTTTAGTGGCTGCCTTAGGGCTTCTGGTGTATATCCTTCACATATAATCAAGTGATGTTTCCTGACTTCACAAACAGGATAAGAATCTCTTTGCTCCTCTCCTCCAGCCTCTTTGCCATTGGCAGCATACATATAACCTTTCCATGTCATAACTCGAAAGTACACTGTTATCATCTCTGCTTAACACCCAAGACTCTTAAAGGGACTGACGTAATAAGCTGTCACTCAGTTCTGCCTGACTCTTTGCAACCCCATGGCTTGTAGCCTGCCAGACTCCTCTGTCCATGGAATTCTCCAGGCAGCTTTACTGGAGTGGGTAGCCATTCCCTTCTATGGGGATCAGCTTGACCCAGGGATGGAACCCGGGTCTCCTGCATTGCAGGCAGATTCTTTGCGTGGGAGCCACCAGGGAAGGCCTGAATAACGGCAGTCTCTCCGCACATTCACGCGGGTGCCACTTCCGGCGCCTCTCGACCCTCTCGGACCCTCTCGGACCCCTGAGTACTTCCATCTGCTGTCATTCTCCTTTCACCTGAGAAACGTCCTTTAACGTTTCGTACAGAGTGGTCTGCTGGTGATGCAGTATCACAGCTTTCCTATTTTGAAGAAGTCTTGTTTTTGAAATAGCTATTTTTTCTCCCCTGTCAGCGCTTCAAAGACATCTCTGCGCCGTCTTCTTACTTGATTCGCTCCTGAAGGTGTATCTGCTGTCACGTATGTCTTTATTCCTTCATGCTTTTCCCCCTTTCTGGTGGCTTTTAAGATTTTTATCTTTATCCCTGGTTTTGAGCAATTTGAAAACTACACGCTTTGGTTTATGTTTTTTTCTCAGTGTGTCCTGAGCTTGGGAGTCATAGAGCTGCTTGGTTCTGGGAGTTCACAGACCACGTCAAATTTGGGAACAACAAATTTCTATCAATTATGTCTTCAAACATTCTCTCTGTTCTTCTTCCTCTCCCCACCTCAATCCCCTCTTCACATGCGTCAGGCTGTCTGCGGCTGTTCTGTAGCTCCCTGAAACGGTTTTTTTTAAATGACACTTCTTTTTCTCTTTCTGTTTCCTTCGGATCCTTTCTAATCCTCCTTCTGCAAGCTCCCTCTTCTTTTCTTATGCAGCCTCCGATCCGCCCCGAATCCCATCTCGTGTATTTTTCATCTCAGATACTGACTGCTGTTTACCTCTAGAAGTTTGAGTTTTAAAGTTAAAACAATTTTACTTGTAAAATGCACATAACATAAAATCTGTCATCTTACACATTTTTAAATGTACGGTTCAGTGACTTAAAAAAAGAAGTCTCTTTGACACCCCATGGAGTGTACAGTACATGAATACTGGACTCTCCAGGCCGGAACACTGGAGCGGGTAGCCTTTCCCTTTTCCAGGGGAATCTTCCCAACCTCGGGACTGAACCCAGATCGCCCGCCTTGCAAGCAGATTCTTTACCAGCAGAGGCACCATGGAAGCCCGTGCGTTTTAAACTTAAAATTTTTACTTGTGGTAAAATGCACATAACATAAAATCTGTCGTCTTACACATTTTTAAGTGTACAGTTCAATGACTTAAAAAAGAGTCCACATTTCTGTTCATGTTTTAAGCATGTGGAATAGAGTTACGATGATTCTCTACTACCTCTGCCTGTGGATTCTAACATTTGTAACCAGCCCTGGTCAGTGTGGACTAACTGAACTTTTCCCTCTACACTGGTGGTGTTTTCCTACCCTTTGCACGTCTGGGAATTTCCAGATGGATGCCGGACACTGCAAATTTCACTTTATAGGTGCTGGATATTTTTGTAGTCTTACAGATATTCCTGAGCTTTGTTCTGGGTGTGGCTAAATAACCCGGAAAGACTTTGATCCTTTCAGGTTTTGGTTTTAAGATCTGGTGGGGGAGATGGGGGAAGAAAAGCTATGACCAACCTAGACAGCATATTAAAAAGTAGAGACATTACTTTGCCAACAAAGGTCCATCTAGTCAAAGCTATGGTTTTTCCAGTAGTCATGTATGGATGTGAGAGTTGGACCATAAAGAAAGCTGAGCACTAAAGAACTGACGCTTTTGAACTGTGGTGTTGGAGAAGACCTTGGACAGCAAGGAGATCAAACCAGTCCATCCTCAAGGAAATCAGTCCTCAATGTTCACTGGAAGGACTGATGCTGAAACTTCAATACTCTGGCCACCTGATGCAAAGAACTGACTCATTGGAAAAGACCCTGATGCTGGGAAAGATTTAAGGCAGGAGGAGAAGGGGATGACAGAGGATGAGATGGTTGGATGGCATCACCAATTCGATGGACATGAGTTTGACTAAACTCTGGGAGTTGGTGATGGACAGGGAAGCCTATTGTGCTGCAGTTCATGGGGTCGCAACGAGTCGGACAGCACAGCAACTGAACTGGCTAACTGACTGGGGGAGATCTGAGCTTTGATTAATTCAAGGCTAATTCTTCTCCAGTATGGAAGCGAGACCCTTCTGAGGATTCTCCACGAAGCTCCGTGAATTCAGCCTGCTGGGCGGGAAGAGGTACTTCCCACCTCCCCCATCCTGAGCGCGCTCCAGATTCTGGTTCTCTAACCCTCCGGGAGATACTCTCTCCAGCTTCTCGTAGTTTCCTCCCACACCTGTGCTGATCAAAGCTCTGCTGAGCTCTGCACGGCGGCCCTTCTGGAATTCTATCTTGCCACCACTGCCCACCAGCATCCCCCAGGCTCTCAGCTCCGTTTCTTCTCCTTGCCCACCCCTCCGGCCTCTGCTGGGGTCCTCACTTCCCGAGGAAGCCGGGCAGTCAGAGGGCTCATCTCATAACAGAAGAGGGCCCTGCGGGGCCTTCCCAGGGCAGACTGGCCCTGCTTCCACGCCCTCCACCTGCAGGAAAACTAACCAGAGCTGGGGCTTCTCTGGTGGCCCGGCGACTAAGACTCCACCCTCATAATACAGGGGGCCGGTCTTCCATCCCTGGTCAGGCAACCAGGTCCCATACGCCGGAACTAAAGATTTCACTGCGGCAACTAAAGATCATGTATGCCTAAGGCCTAGTACAGCCAAATAAATAAATAAAAATATATATTAAGAAAAAAAAAGAAACACTGGACAGGTGGAGCGGGAGGATCAGAGCGGGAGAGAGAATGAAAAAAAGAAAAAAGCCTATAAAAAAAAGGATAAATCTAATCCGGGAGATGAAAAAAAAATGCAGAGACAAAGGAAAGCCGTCAAGACAAAACAGCAGGCAGCCTCCGGGAGGGCTCACGCCGAGGGCGTCCCGCAGAACTGCTTCTGCCAGCGCCCCCAGCCCTGTGGTCCGCCACTGCTGACCCACACCTCCGCAGTAGACCCTCCCACACCAGCCGGAGACACAAGCTTGGTCCCCGGTCCAATTCAGGGCAGCTAAGCCCACGCACCAGATCTAGAGAAGCCTGCACGCCGTATCGGAGCCCACACACTCTTGAGCCCGTGCTCTGAGACAAGAAGCCCTAGGGCCTCAAAACAGAAGCCTGTAGCTGCGACTAGACACATCCTGCATGCAGCGACACAGACCCAGGGCAGCCAAAACACAGATGAATGAAAGGAAGCCAGCACCGCGACGGTCTAGCCACTAAACAAAGTCAAGGAGCTTCAGCTCTTCCCCAAGGGCTACAGACGATATCGTGAGCCACGTCTTTGGAGCTGTTCTGCAGATGCTGAAACCCCCCAGCAGGTGGAAGAAGTTAACTACATGGCAACCAGATTGTAGCCACAACGTAAGCTGCCAGAATTCCGAGAACTAGCGTCAAGGAAAGGGGAACGAACCGACCATAGAACTGAGGACGAGCTGTGCTTAAAATCACCAAGCTGACGCCGATCAGACCACACAGGACCACACACGCGGCACACAGCCCCCTCCTCCCATCTGTGCGCCCGGCAGCTCCCCTCAGGAGCTCTGGTTAGCAGGGGGAAGCTGGTCTTTGGGACATGAGTCCACCTCCTCCCCAGGATTGCCCAGTTCCTCAAAAAAGCTATCTTTCCTTCTACTCACCACTTGCTTCTCAGTATCGGAATATTGAGCCACAAGCAGCCAAACCTGAGTTCCGTAACAATCTCTTTTGTTTCCCATCTTTCAGGGATCAGTCATTTGCTGTCCGATGCCGAATCTTAAAATCTGTTGCTTCCTGTATTGTCTGAGCTTTGGTTACTGCCCGTGGAAGGGGACGTCCAGCCTCTGTTTGCCCATCACGGCCACAAGAGAAACAGCCGTAGCAGCAGGCATTACTACTATCTTTTTAAAATTTCGAACTTTCTTTTTTTGAAAACTGCAAACATAAGCAAAAGCAGAGTACCATGGGAAATCCTGTAATTGTTCCCGAAACTCTCACAATCACCTGTTTCATGCCATTATTCGTACACAGCAAAACCACACTTCCCTGCCCGGAGTCCACAAGACCTCGCTTCTCACTGTGCGGGGAGTAGACACATGGCGCTGCTATCCGTCCCCGACGGCGACGGCTCACCTCCTGACCCCAGCCCCGGGCTGAGAAGACCCTCACCAGCCCCCTGCCCCCGGCTCACTGCAGGGTAAGCTGGTGCTCACGGTTCGAATGCCAGAACGAACACTGAGACTGTCCACCTGGGCTCATTCTGGGGTCCTCGGTCACCGGTGACGAGGACACAGGTTGACAACTGATCTTGAAAACGGAAGAAGTTACTGGTCTCACTAGGCTTCCCTGGTGGCTCAGACGGTAAAGAATCTGTCTGCAGTGCAGGGCACCCAGGTTCGATCCCTGGGTCGGGAAGCCCCTAGAGAAGAGAACGGCTATCCACTCTAGAATTCTTGCCTGGAGAAGCCCAGGGACAGAGGAGTCTGGAGGGCTACAGTCCACAGGGTCGCAAAGAGTGGGACATGACTGAGTAACACTTTCACTGGTCTTCCTGAGAACCTGAGCTTTCCCCAGCTTGCCCTCCCCAGCCCCCTCCCCCACCAGCGGGAAGAGAGCGGGCACCCAGCCACGATGGTGTCTCACAGATGCTGCGCGGTGTGACGCTGGCCGCCGACACGTCAGTCATTAAGTATCCATCACAACCACTTAGCAGTCTCCTTCCTCCCTGTTTCCTGTTTGGGGCCCTCTGGGCGCATCAGTCTAAATAATTGATTTGAGCAGGAAAGCCTCAAGCTTTTGAAGTGGCTCATTAATTACCTGGACAGAAGGAAGACTCTGCTCGGCCACACACCGGCCCACCACGATCAAAGCAGCCTGCCTGGCGTGACTGGTTCCTCTGCTCGCAGGACGCAGAGTCCCCTTCACGGAGGCGCAGGCTGCTGAATCCCAGAGAGCCCCCTGCGCCCCTCGCCCTGTCCCTGGAAGGGGGCTGCCCTTCCAACTTACTCCAGGCACACTCAGCTATGGCCGATGAAAAGGAGGTCTGCAGAGCATCTTTTGTTGGGGTGCTGCAACAGGCTGAATTATGTGCCCCCCGAATTCATATGTTAAAGTGTTGACCGCCCCCACCGCCGTACTTCAGAATGTGACTGTATTTGGAAATTGAGCCTTTAAAGGGGTAACAGCGAAGCTGGTTGGGTGGACCCTAATCCAACCTGACTGGTGTCCTTACAAGACGGGGGAAGTGCGACACTCTAAGAGAGCCCAGGATGCGCACAGAGATGGCCGGGTAAAGAGGGGAACTGCAAGTCCAGGAGAGAGGCCCTTACGGCCTGCAAACCGTGAGAAGGTGGATTTCTGTGGTTTAAGCCCCTCGGTCGTGGTGTCTGACCACAGCACTTCGAGCTAAGACAGGTGCGAAGCCCAGTGCTGGCTGCAGGGCTGGTCAGGAGGCTACACATGCTGGGTGTGTGCCTTCTAACTCAAGCAGCTTAAAGTGCACGGGCCTGATCCAGACCCAAACACACTGAGGAGACAGGCCACAGAAGAGTAAGGACCCTGGAAGGGAGATGTTCAGGCAGGCAGTTCACGGTCGGCTGCAGGCTGGGGTGCATTCACAGTGCGACCTCCATCCTGGTGGAGGTGGGGTGGTTTCTCCTAAGGGGTCCGAGGAGAGCTCCCAACAGGAGAACCTGGAAATCAGCTACCAGCAGTCACGTACGGGTGTGAGAGCTGGACCATAAAGAAGCCTGAGCACCGAGGATTGATGCTTTTGAATTGTGGTGCTGGAGGAGACTCTTGAGAGTCCCTTGGACTGCAAGGAGATCCAACCAGTCTATCCTAAAGGAAATCAACCCTGAATATTCACTGGAAGGACTCATGCTGAAGCTGAAGCTCCAATACTCCGACCACCTGATGTGAAGAACTGACTCTCTGGAAAAGACCCTGATGCCGGGAAAGATTGAAGGCAGGAGGAGAAGCGGACGACAGAGGATGAGATGGGTGGATGGCATCACTGATGTGATGGATATGAGTCTGAACAAACTCTGAGAGCTGGTGAAGGACAGGGAAGCCTGGCGTGCTGCAGTCCATGGGGCCACAAACAGCTGGACACGACTGAGCGACTGAATAACAATGGGCACCTCTTCCCCGAGACAGTCACCAGGCTGGAGGGGACCCCGCGAGGGGAGGAGCTGTCTCCAGCCCCGGGATGGACCCTGACTTTCTCTCTGAAAACATTCCGCACAGGGGCTCCCCTGCTGGTCCAGCAGCTAAGAGTCTGTGCTCCCAGCGTTAGGGGCTCAGGTTGGACCCCCGCTCAGGGACCTATACTTCACATGCCGCAACTAGGGGCCCGCCTTGCCGCCAGGAAGACCAAGGATCCCGTGTGCCACAGCTGAGACCTGGCATGGCCGAAGAGAAAACAAGACGGAACGACAACAAAGGCTCATCCTGGCCGTGAGCTTAAGAAGAGCAGGAAAAGGCAGCTCCATGGAAGAAACACTGACAGCTAAGCGCCCTTCCCCATCTCAGACCGTTGAAAAATCCTTGTGGGAGCCCCTCAGCTTTGCAGCCTAGACAAAGCAATAAAAGTGATCCCGGAGAACACATCCGATGGGCTCTTGGAGGCGGCTGAAATTCTCAGGGCTCCGTGGAGCCGGGGAACACCTTATTCTGGGTAGAACCTCTGGCTGGAGGGAAAGGGCTTGAATTTCCCCACAGCCAGCCTGCAGGGGAAGCCAGCCCCCGCTCCTGCTGGAGAATGGATCCTCCCAGCATCTCCTCCCCTGTGTGGGCTGCCCACTTCTTCCGGGAGAGAGGGGTTTGTTCTTTTCGGGAAAGCAATGGATAAATGGCAGAATGGAGCGGCCTGGGTGTGGTTCACGGGTGTGCGGCGTCGGTCAGGAGGCAGTAAAGCAAGGCCACCTCGGGTGGTTTGTAGGGCGTGGCCTCTGAGGCTCTCGTTTTTTTTGGCACCAGCTTCACTGCAGAGCATCCTTCTTTCCTTCCTTCCTTCCTGGGGCCTCAGGCCCTGGTGCCCCTCCTCCAGCTAGTTACCAGGTGCCTGTGGGTTCAGAGTGCAGCTGGGCGGTGAGCGACGGAGCAGCTGCCGAGCCACGGCTCCCATCCCCCGAGGAAGCTCCACGCCCCCCCCGTCTGCCCTTTCTCCAGCTTTGGGCACGCTGGGCTGGGCCTCCACTGCCTCCTCTCACCCTAGGGCGAAGGCACCAGGGAAAAGTGAGTCCAGCTCTGGGGCCCCTGCCCTCCGAGCAGACCTCGGTGCTGAGGGAGGGTGTGCAGGGCCTGGAGGCTGAGCCTCCACGGTGGGTGGCTGTGGGGGTCCTAGGCAGTGGCACTGGGGGCTGTGACCACGGGGTCTGAGGTGGTGGTGACAACCGAGCCGGACTCTGGGGCTCCTTTCCACCGTCCCCAATTCCTGATTGTAGGAAACAGGCTTCATTCACCTTCGTGACCTTCCCAGAGTGCCAGTGGGTAAGTTCAAAGAGCTGCTAATCAGAGAAGGGCCAGGGAGGCAGAGAGAGGAGGAGCAGCCCGTGAGCAGCCCGTGAGCAGCAGTGTGGCCTCGGTTCTTCCTCAAGAAACACACAGAACTGCACGGAGCGCTCCCACATGGTGAGGAATCTGCCTGCCACGGAGCAGACCTGGGTGCGGTCCCCGGGTCACGAAGACCCCCTGGAGGAGGGCATGGCAGCCCACTCCAGTATTCTTGCCTGGAGAATCCCACGGACAGAGGAGCCTGGCGGGCTACAGTCCATGGGGTCGCAAAGAGTCAGACACGACTGAGCGACTAACATTAACCGAACTAGAACCACCTACAAATGGAAGATGCCAGCATTCTCCATTTCAGAGCAGTGCAATGAAGGTGAAGCTCGCTCGGTCGTGCCCGACTCTGCGACCCCATGGACTGTCTCCAGGCTGGAACACTGGAGTGGGTATCCTTTCCCTTCTCCAGGGGATTGAACCCAGGTCTCCTGCGTTGCAGGCGGAGTCTTTACCAGCTGAGCTATCATTCCAGAGAAGGCCGCGGTTTAAAAACCTGTTTATCAAGAGACCACTTGAGGCCAGAGGAGCCAAGCTCAAGCCCTGAACACGCTGATGTTTACCAGCAGCCGCGCTCAAGCCGCTGCTATAAAACTCACCAAATGTCCCAGGCTGAAGATACAGTTTTGAGGCACAAGCCCACTCTGTCCCCTTCACCTGGCAACGCAACAAACCTATCCTTTCCTACTTCATCCAAAGTCTGTCTCCGAGATCCGATTCAATGCTGGTGCACAGAGGTTGTGTTTTTGGCTTCAGTGCGGCTGGGGCGCCACAGCTGCGGGGGTCCTGAATGGTGGGACTCGGGAGCTGTGCCCGGGAAGTCGGTCTGCCTGGCCCGTGTGGAGAGGCAGGATCTGGGTCTCTGTGAAGGGGCTGGAGGGAACTCCACGGTCCCTGCCTTGGGCCGGGGTGGAAGACGGGCTGACACAGGGATGAGGCCCGAGGAGGAAGAGGCTGCCGGTGGCGGAGATGGGGGCAGAGCTCTGTTTGCCCAGGGGCTCCCCAGCTCCCTCCCTGCAGCTTTACTTCCCCGGCCTCCCCACAAGGTCCTGGACGCGGTCAGCGGGGGGCATGCCGTCTCTGGCAGTGGGGACACCCACATGACCCAGTCCTGGCCAATCAGGGCTTCCCATTTCCCAGGCCGCCATGGCTGGTTCCGGGATGGTCGTGTGACCCAAGTCAGACCCATCAGAATCCTGCCTGGGTTCTGCCAGGTCTCCTGGGAAGGGTGGTCTGAACAGGGAGGGGGTCCTCAGCAGTGGGAGAGACACCTGGGAGGGCAGCAGAGCAACAGAGGCGAGACCAAGAGAGGGGGTCAGAGACGGAGAGACAGAGACGGAGAGACAGAGAGAGACACACAGACAGAGACAGACCCGGGCGGAGAGGCAGAGCCCGAGAGAGGGAGCAGACAGGCAGGGTGCGGCGCCACTCTGCGCCCAGCCGCGCAGCTGAGGACCCACCCCTGACTGTTTAGTCACTCGCGCATCAGCTGCAGGTTAAGCCTCAGCTATTCAGCTGGACCATACACAGCGCCGGTTTTTGTTTTTTAACCTAAAAAATGGCAGCTTTGACGGGGGAGAAGGGGCTTGTGTCACTGGAAGTTGAAAGGACCCAGAATAAAAATGGATTCAGCTGGTTGCTCTGCTGAGCGGCATCACCCGGCCCTTTGAAGCCCTTCCTCCCTTTAGATCTCACGGGCCTCGCGAGGGGCACAGCACACTCCTGTCCTTGGTCAGGAGTTGAAACAACTTTATTTCAAATTCCTGGTGGCAGAACTTCAGGCCCCAGTGCCTCCCTGGAGCCTGCTCTCCATGCGGCCCTGACCCAGAGGGGGTCACCTGGCTCTCCTTAGAAGCTGAGGTCAAGGGTGACCCGCGTACACTTCTGGGGACCCGTGGCCGGGGTCTCATCACCAGCTGCCCGTGGAGGCCTTGCCCGGGAGCAGCCTGCCTCTCTCTGTGGGCAGGGCTGGCAGGTCTGTTCCGCAGAAAGCCTGGGCCCAGAATCAGACAGTGCCACCCCCTCCCGAGGTCACTGCAGCTGGGCTGGCTTCTAGAGAGGGAACACTGTCAGAGCCTGTCTCAGCCAAGGGGCTGCAGAACGTGGGGAGTCCTGGAGTGGGGAGCAGGGCGATCAAGGCACCCAAAGACTCGTGCCCACTTTCCCCCAGGGTCCCCCATCCACTGGGACCTCCAATGCACTTCCTTGGTGGCGTTATCAGTGTGGTTCCAGGGACACAGAGCCTGCTTGTCACACAAGTGAAGACGTAGGTGCCAAGTGACGGGGTTGGGGGGAGAGAGTGGAGACCCCCCACCCTGGTGCGCACCCCCACAGCTTTCTAGTTCTGCTCAGAGAAGACACACTGGTGGCTAACAAGCACAGCATCATGGATCGGAAGAGAAAGGCAAGTGCACACCACGAGACACTTCTGCACACCCGTCAGAAGGTTTCCCATGAACAAGACCAACCTCCCCAAGAGTGGCGAGGGCATGGAGGAACGGGAGCTCTCGTGCAGACAGGCAGGAACGCAGAGCTCGGCAGGGGCACTGGAAGACCGGGCGGCAGTTTCTTTGAACATTTGTCTGTTAATAGCACATGACCTGGCCCTTCCCTCTCTGAGAAGAGACACAAAAATATTTTTCCGAGACAACAATACATGTCTGCACAAAGACTTGAATATGAATATTCATAGCACCGTTAAGAGTCAAATGCCCATCAGCAGGTGAGTGGACAGCCGTGTAAGTGGTTCACACTAGAGGGGACCCTCACTCAGAAACCCGGGAGGGGAGGAATGGACCCTCACTCAGAAACCGGGGGGAGGAACAGACCCTCACTCAGAAACCGGGGGGAGGAACAGACCCTCACTCAGAAACATGGGCAAGGGGACGGTTGTCAGATGCAAATCTTGAAATAATTATGCTGAGTGAAAGGAACCAAAAAAAAAAGAGCACAGACAGTGTGATTCCATTTATGTAAAATTCCAGAAAAAGCAAACTACTCTGCCGTAGCAGCCAGCTGAGCGATGGAGGCCAGCAGGAGGTGGGGTCGCGCAGGGCCATGGGAAACTTCTGGAGTGGTGACCTTGCTGACGGTTTCAGCTGCACACCCATATGTCAAAACGCGAAGCATGGGAAGTTTAGTGATGGCCACTACAGCTCAACGAAGCTCTCTGGAAACAGAAGCCGGCGCGTCCTACCGCAGAAGATCGTGAGGGAGGCGGCCCCACCTGGGGGACATGGCGCGCAGCAGGAAGGAAATGCTCGAGTGTGGCTGAGACAGGAGTGTGACCTCGCATCGGCGCCTCTGACATCAGCCACAACGAGTTTCAAAGTTCTGGGAGCTGGTGTCTGAAGCTGTGCCCCTGCCAGCCCCGCGGCTCCTGGGGTGAGGACAGGAAGTGGGTCCCTAACTGACACTCCTGCCCCGAACCCTGCAAATTCAGGGAAGACCATTCCCACCTTCTGTGGCACCGCCTGCAGAGTGCGTCTCCTGCTGAGGATTTGGGGGCACCCCTCCCCCCGTGACCGTGAGGGCTGCCCCTCCCCATGCAGCAGGGCCTGGGCCGGGATCAGCCGTGGCCAGGCAGAGCCCTGCTCTCCGAACCCTCCCGGGACTGACCAAGTGATGCCAGGCTCTCTCCAACGGACACAGCGGAGCCCAGAAGCCCCCAGGGCAGCGGTAGTCCCCACCTGCTAGAGGGAAGAGGGGTGACTCAGCCACCCCTCAGGTGACCACTGACTTTCTGCAGCACAGTGAGGGGTCGCTAGGTCCTAGACCGGGGCTCTGGGCTGGGGGTAATCTGGACAGTCTGGGGGTGAGGAGGCCCCAGCTGCGGCTGCCTGGCCCCCTGTGAGGTGGCCATGGGACAGGCCAGGCTCAGACTCTGGGGCCAGCACTGCTTGGGCTCAGGGGGCAGGGGTCACACAGCCTCCCAGAGCCTCGGGTTCATACAGAGGGACTCAGGGCACACAGGATGATTTCCAGAACGAAGCTGGGTAATGGGCGTGCGGGCCAGGGCCCTGGGTGCCCCGCCCGGCCGTGGTCAGCCGTGCTGCTCCCGGAAGCCTGACCAGCGCTGCATCGCAGGGCACGCAGTCGGCCACGACGGCGACCCTCGTGGCCCTGTCCACAGCAGCAGCTCTGCTCCGGAACCTTCCATTTCCCAGAATGCTCTCTCCGCACCCACATGCTGACGCTCCTGGGGACCTGCTGCTTTGGGGGCCACCCCCGAGACAAGCTGAGCCCCCACATGGCCTGTGTCACCGGGCCCTTCCCCTGAGCCTGGCAGAGATCCTGAACCAAGAGGGACAGAAATTTGGCTCCAGTGACGAGCTGAGGTCGAGGGGTCCCTGGACTTTGATCTCGATGCCCGAGCGGCAGCAGGTACCTGGGAGTCCAGCATGGAGCTGGCAGGATGGTGGTCGGGGCTCAGGGGGCTGTAGGACTGTGATGCACTCAGGATGCCTCGGGAAGAGCTGGGTGGGCTCAGAGCGACCCCTCTGGGCATGATGTCCAGTCTGGGGAGGGCCTGGCAGGGGGGCAGAGAGTACAAGGGATGGGGGGCTGGAGGTCAGAGGTCAGCTGCCCAGGCCTCCTGATTCCTCACAGTTCACCCTCCAAGGGCTTCGGGGGATTCAAGGATGGGGCGTGAGGCACTTGAACGGTGCCCAGAAACACCCGCATGGCTGGACGGTGTCCCCTGAAACACCCACGTCCTGACCCCAGCACCTCAGAATGTGGTTGTATCTAGAGCTGGGCCTTTAAAAGGTGATTAAGTAAAACGAAGTCGGGGGTGGGGGGCTAGACTCACAGAACTGGGGTCCTTGTAAGAAGAGGAGGTCAGGACACAGACACACTCTGAGGGTCATCACAGTGAGGACACGGTGGGGGGGGGGGAGACGGCCGTCTGCACGCCCAGGAGGGGGCCCTCAGGAGCACCAGCCCCGCCCACCGCTGGGTCTGGGAATCCAGCCTCCAGGCCTGGAGACAGTGATTTCCGCTGCTTAAGGAGCCTGGGCTGTGGGTCTCTGTGTCAGCAGCTCGAACAAACCTATCCACGTAGTAAGCACCGTGTCCCGTCCAGGCTTACACACCCTGCTCCAGCTTCACAGGCCAGCCAAGGGAGACATGGGGGTGGATGGCCCCCGGCGCGGGGACCTGGACCCTGCAGGCTGACGCCCGGAGCCTCACTTGCCCCACGAGGTCTCACCCTCCTCTGCCTGCAGAACGTGTCTGTGATTCTCAGAAGGAAAACAGAACCAGGAAGGGGGCCCTGGCCCCGAAGGAAGGAGGGGAGAACGTTACTTCTGAATTTGTGTTCCAGCCATGCTCGGGCTGTGTGCACAGCCTGCTCACCTGGGGATGGTGACATCTCCCGCAGAACGCGCGGTCTCAGGTGGGACACACCGCCCTCTCCTGCAGCGAGCAGGGAGATGCGCAGAGAAGACGTACACTTCCTGCCCTGACTGTGTCCCCAGACCCCCAAGTACTCACAGGGGTGAGGCTCAGGGGCCACAGGAGGCCAGGACCGTGGTCCGTCCACAGAGGTGACAGCAGCGTGTCCTCTGGAGAGGCGGGCGGAGCGGCGTCCACAGCCTGAGGGGCCCCGAGGGCCACAGGCCGAGCCTTTATGCCACACACCAGTGCCTGCCAGCCAAGCCAAGTGACCTTCACACGTTCCACCTGCTGATCGTCCCAGTATTGGCGCAATCGGAACAGCCAGCCGAAGGCTCTTAGCCCAGCTCAGAGATAACTGAGGGACGGATTTTGTTCTCAAGTGAAAGTGACTGTTTCTTCCAAGAAAACGTTGCATGTTTGTGCTGGTGTAGACCCTCAGGATGCCACGTGCTCAGACGTCATTACTGTGGTGACTGCCAGCCCATTTCTTGCCTTGACACCAGGCCCACAGGGGTGCCAGAAGGGGCTCTCACACCTGCCATTTCCCTTCAGTCTGTGCTGAATATGGGTGCGTGTGAACACAGGTGAGTGTGAGGCCCTTGTGAATACAAGTGTTAACACTGGGTGAGTGTAAACACTAGGTTAAATATTCTTCTTACTCCGATTTATTAAAAGTAGGTCCTTCTCCTTAAATCAAAGACATGACAAGATAAAATTCCTAGAAGTCAACACATGCAATACATGCTCCGACATAAACCTAGCAATGTTTTTTAGGTCAGTCTCCTAAGGGAACAGAAATACAAGCAAAAATAAACAAACAGGACCTGATCAAATTTATTAGCTTTTGTGCAGCAAAGGAAACCATAAGGAAATTGAAAAGACAACCTACGGATTGGGAGAAAGTATTTGCAAATGATGTGAAGAACAAGGGCTTAATCTCCAAAATATACAAACAGCTCATGTAACTCAGTAACACACACACAGACAAGAAAACAACGCAATCAAAAAATGGGTGGAAGACCTAAACAGACATTTCTCCAAAGAAGACATGCAGATGTCCAAGAGGCACGTGAAAAGAGGCTCAACATCACTAATCATTACAGAAATGCAAATTAAAGCTACCATGAGGTGGCACCTCAGACCAGTCAGAATAAATAATAAATGCTGGAGAGAGTGTGGAGAAAAGGGAATCCCCCCACACCATTGATGGGAATGTAAATTGGTGCAGCCACGATGGAGAACAGGATGGAGCTTTCTCAAAACTGCAAACAGAGCTATATGACCCAGCAATCCCACTCCTGGGAAGACAACCAGCAAAAGCCCTACTTCAGAAAGACACACGGAGCCCCATATTCATCGCAGCACCCTTCACACTCGCCAAGACATGGAGACCACCTAGGCGTCCGTCGACAGATGAGCGGATAAAGAAGATGTGGTACATAAACACAATGGAAGACTGCTCAGCCATGATAAAGTATGAAATGAGGCCATCTGCGTCCATGTGGACGGACCTAGAGATTATTACCCTGCACGAAGCAAGTCAGGCGGAAAAAGGCAAATACCACATGACGCCGCTTCTTTTTGAAATCTAAAAAACCATTTTTTAAAAAACAAAATAACTTATTGACAAAA
The DNA here is from genome assembly GCA_006410515.1 of Procapra przewalskii. Taxonomy (NCBI): domain Eukaryota; kingdom Metazoa; phylum Chordata; class Mammalia; order Artiodactyla; family Bovidae; genus Procapra; species Procapra przewalskii. Next base: position 698,676 of record SJYF01001046.1, on the reverse strand, counting down.
CAGAAACATACTCATAGAAAACAAACACCTCCCAAAGGGGAAAGAGGAAAGGAAGGAGCACGTCAGGGCCTCAGGGTTAGCAGATGCAGACTGTCAACGTGCTGCGCCGAGTCGCTTCCGTCGTGTCCGACCCTTCGCGAGCCTATGGACCACAGCCAGCGAGGTTCCTACGTTCAGGAAATCCTCCAGGAAGAATACTGGAGTGGGCAGTCATTTCCTTCTCCAGGGCGTCTTCCTGACTCAGGGATCGAACCTGCAGTTCTTAGGTCTCCTGCACTGGCAGGCGGGTTATCACTGGTGTCACCCGATTAATATTATATAAAAAATAGACAACAAGGACCTACTGTGTAGCACAGGGAACTATGTTCAATACCCTGCAATAAACATGATGGCAAAGAAAAACATGCAGGTCCTTTCAAGCTTCTGCACCCACCCCACGGCTGCTGCGCGAAGACACCAAGGGTGTGGGCGTTGCCCTGCCCGGCCCTGCTCTGCACGGCTGTACTGCGGTCTTCCTACTGTTCAAGACCCTCATTTCCAGCCAGTGCACCCACAAGGCACGGCCAAGCATCTAAATGAACCACAAAGGTGCGACTTCTCGATAAAGCAGAGGGAGGCCCCGGCGTGGCCCCCGTGATGGCAGGCGGTGGGACGTGGCCCCACCAAGGTCTGGTCGCCGCGTGGCTGGGAGAGGGCGGAAGGGTGGGAGCCGTTGCCTGGGAGCATCCAAGGTGGGGCTGGGCTTAAACGCGTCTCAGTTCAAGGAGGCCCTGCGAGACCCAGGCCTGTGTTTATGACAGGGAACCCACTGACCAGAGGCTGGAGGGACGGAGCCAGTCTATATGGGGCACCAAGGGCGTGCAGGCTTGGTGCCAGGCCCGGGGGCCAGAGCCTCAGACTCGGTTGGCCCTGCACCCTGCCGGGTGACTGACCCATGTTGGCACAGCTCCACCCCCGCCATGTGGCAGCTGAGCGTGGGGCAGTCTGGGCTGGCCCTTCAATGGGGCCATGTGGCTGTGGCCAGAATCAGCCACTGAGGGTCCTGTGTCAAAGGCCGAGCCTGGGGGTCCCTCGCGTCCACCCTGCAGGCAAAGGCTTGCTTCTGGGCATTGGCAGGCTCTCTGGGCCAAGCCTCACAACCAGCCCCTGACTGTGCCAGAGAGAGGAGACCCCCTCAGTGTCGCCTGAAAAGATGCACAGGGCTTTGAGGTACAACGTGGCAGCCAGCCTCCCAGCCTGGCCCGTGATGCAGGACTCCCATAGCAACCTTCATCCCACACTCCTTGGGGCCTCTGTGCCAGCCTTGTACCCGGCTGGGGCTTGATGGGGAAGGAGACAGACATGGCCACGCCACAGCAGGGGGGCAGCCATGTGATAAGGGATGGGTGAGGGGGGAGGGGCATAGAGCAGAGAAGTGGGTCCTGGTGGGGTGCGGGGCAGCGGCACTGGAAGGAGGAGAGAGTCCACCAGGCGGGAAGAACGGCTCAGGCAGGGGTTGGAGGGAGTCAGAGCCGTAAGGATGGTGGGGGGGGGGGCATCTGAGACTCTGGAGAGTGGGCAGAACTCGGGGACAGGGGAGCAATCATCCGCTGAAACCTACTGTGCACTGTCTGCCCTGATGGCCCCTCCACACATCGCCTCCCAGAAGACCCAGCAAGAACATGCCAGAAGCGCATTCTCCCCTGGAGCCGGCACCTTGGTCTCAGCCCGGTGAGACCGTCTTGGACTTATCACCTCCAGAGCTCCAAGGTAATAACGTGTGCTGCTTTAAGCCTCTACAAGCGGGGTCACATGTTACAGCATCTGCAGGGAAGGTCAGGCAGGGGAACAGCTGGCTCCTGCAGAGGCCAGAGCAGAGCGAGCTGGGGAGGATGTGGCTGAGGGCTGATGGACGGACGGGGAGGCCTTCCCAGACCAGCCCCTCCCCATCGGCTGTGGGGTGGTGGGCCTGATGGGGGACCAGCTGTGCTTGAATCCCCCTCAACAGACAGGAGGCAGCGCTCAGCCCTGCTCGCTGAAATGCCCTGGTGTCCAAGCAGCACCAGTGGGCTATCTCCGAGTCAGAGATCCCATCCGCCTCCAGAATAGTCAACCATGTCCATGCCCCACCAGCAAGAGAAAGTCTAGCGACTGCTGATGGGCGGCACAAGTCAGCAGGCTGGCTGCTGGTGACACGACCTCCCTCGGGGTCCCTGGGGGTTCGCTCACTGTGGCCAGCAGGACCGAGTGGGGCTGAAGATGAAGAGGGGCGAGCGGGTCACCGGCCAGGACCAAGGACAGCTCCTTAGCGGCGGCTCACGGAGACCCTGCATGTGAGCTGCTTCCTCCCTCTCCAGGACGCCCGTCCGCCTCCATCCTTGGTGCCACTGGCCGCCTGGCCTGGCTTCCCAGGACAGCCAGAGAGCCTCCAGACCCACCAGGGCCGGGGCTGGGACGGGCAGAGCAAGGCCAGTGGACCAGGCTCTGGCACCAAGTCTCTGTACCAGGGGGAGGCCTCAGGGCCCGGCCTGCCCACGGCAGACAGGACAGGCTGGGCAGGTGAAGGCAGACCCAGGGCCTGGTTTGCGGGATTTCGTGCCCCCTCTGTGCACACCTGGAGCGCCCCCTCCACTGCCCTGCCTTGTCTCGGAGCCCACCACGTCCAAGGCACTCTCAAAGCTCAGGCTTTTCTGCCATCATTGGCAAGTGTCCATCCTCGGTTACATCACCCCAGAGACATGACCCCGGGAGGAAGATGACAGACTGTGGACAAGAGCATGAGTGAACGACAAACACAGGCTCACGGGTCTCCTAGAAAGTTGCCCGTGAGGACCTACAGGGAGGGACACGGCTGGGAAATCGATTCTTTTTTTGAGAGGAGGGGCAGAAGAGGAAAAACTTTTGTGGTCACTGAAATAAAGCTGCAAACAGATCAGTTATTCCATTAAACTAGGAAAGGACCATAAAGAAGGCTGAGTGCCAACGAACTGTGGTGCTGGAAAAGACTCCTGAGAGTCCCTTGGATAGCAAGGCGATCAAACCAGTCAATCCTAAAGGAAATCAACCCTGAATATTCACTGGAAGGACCGAGGCTGAAGATGAAGCTACAATCCTTTGGCCACATGATGTGAAGAGCTAACTCACTGCAAAAGACGCTGCTGCTGGGAAAGATTGAAGGCAGGAGGAGAAGGGGATGACAGAGGATGCGATGGTTGGATGGCATCACCGACTCAACGGACATGAGTCTGAGCAAGCTCTGAGAGATGGTGAAGGACAGGGAAGCTTGGTGTGCTGCAGTACATGGGGGTCACACAGAGTTGGACACAACAGAGCGACTGAACTGAACTGGGGAAAGGCCTGCTGTTGTTGCAAAGAGGTCCTCCATCTAGAGAAAACACGTGCGTTGCATGAGGAGCACATGGGCTTTCTTTATTTTTACCTCTGATTGACAGCATAACTTCACTGGGTTTTTTAAGCTAATTGAGGCAAAAAAAAAAAAACCCACAAATCTGGGGGAAGGCTGGTGTCTGGGAAGGCACGTGGAGTACACAGACACCAGCATCTTCATGGAAGAACCTGCCTCCATCCTTGTTCTGCCATCTCCACGCTGTGTGACCCTGGGAAGCCCTTTGACTTCTCAGTACTTCCACGTAATCTCTTGGATAGAGAGGGTCCTGATGCCCATCTCTTAGGCTGAGGCAGATGAGGCTGGAACGTCTGCCCCAGCCCTGTCTCTTCTTTCAGCCAAAACACAGGCAGACGCTGCAGCGGACAGACGAGCTGGCTATCCACACACCCAGGTCCCCAGGGCTGAGCCTCTCTGTGCTGAGTCACTCAGGATAAAACCGTGGAGCCCTCCTGGGGGGCCCTCCTCACCTCCTACCCCTGCCATCAGCAAACCAGGTCCCACCTGCTCCAAAGCTGACCTCGAGTCCACGCGCCCACTGTCAGGATGCTGGCATGTGGATGTGGGCAGGGACCTTGGGACTGGTTCCCTGAGCTCCTTTGTTCCTCTGCAGTCTATTCTCAGCCAGGAAGCCAAAGAGCTCACTGCCCAGGGCAGAAAACACAGGGCATTACAGCCAGCCAAGCCTGGACAGTGACCTCTGAGGCCCCCCTGACCTGGCCTGGATACACCCCTTCTGTCCACCAGCGGCCACTCTCCCCGCTCACTCAGTCCAGCCCAAGACCTCCCTCCCCTCCTCCAGCCTCTGGGCATGGCTTATGGGGTCTGGCCTCACTCTCCAGACGTCCAGAAGGCTCTCTCTGGCCTTGGAGGTGGGCTGCCCTGACCACTGTCCTGAACGCGGCGACCACTCCCTCCAGGCCATCCTTACCCATCGCCTGCTCCCCACCTAGACTTCCTGGCTCTGCCCACTGTGTGCAGCTTGACCTGGCACCTGTTCAGAGGGTCAGCAGAGATGTGGAGGTCGGAGGGTTGAGGACAAGCCCCAGAGCTTCACTGCCACCACCCCTGGGGCAGCAATGGGGCCTGGGGCTTGATTGAAGCGTTGTAGAGGTCATCCTGGATTTTGGATGGAGGCCTGGTGAGTGCCATCTCACAGCTCCTTCTCACTGGAACTGCCCAGGCCACCCTCTCCACCTTGGGCAGCGTACTCTCTGCCCTGGCAACCCCATGACCCAAGAGAAGCACCTGACCCAGAGGTGGCTCATCCGCTGGCTGGCCAGGGGCCACCGCCAAGGTCTGATGCAAAAGGCATTGCCCAATGGGTCAGGGATGACTGGTGGAACTCGACGGACCGGCTACTTTCGGAATCAGAGAGTTCAAGGCCAGTGACAGCAGAATAGACCAGCAGAGAGGCGCTGGACAGCACAACAGAGGGCGGGGTGGTGGCCAGTCCGGAAAGCTGCCCACAGTCCCGAAGCCTCGACTCCCGGGCCACAGGGCCCTACAGCACTCCCCAACCCTGAGTATCACTAGCAAAAGTTGGCTAAAGGTGTCCCTGTTCTTTGTTGCTAAGTACAGGCGTGTTTTCATCCTTACATCCACCCCTCCATCCATCCGTCTCTTTTTACTTATCCCTCCCTCCCTCCACCCATATATCCATCCATTCTTCTATCCATCCCTCCTTCCATCCATCCACCAATCCATCCCTCCATCTCTCCATCAAAGGATCCATCCATCCTTCTATCCATCCATCCCAAAGCAATTTGAACTCTTGAATGAGCACCTACACCCAGGGAGACAATGAGGAAAATGACAGATTTGACCCTGGCCCATGGAGCTCCCGGAGAAGGCAATGGCACCCTACTCCAGTACTCTTGCCTGGAAAACCCCATGGAGGGGGGAGCCTGGTGGGCTGCCGTCTGTGGGTTGCACAGTCAGACATGACTGAAGCGATGCAGCAGCAGCAGCAGCAGCAGCAGCAGCGTGGAGCTCCCAGCCTGAGGGCACAGTGACTTCACAGCCAGAGTGTGACGGTTCCTGGAGGGCGGCACAGGTGCCTGCCTTGCTGAGTAACGCGGTGGGAGCTATTTAATCAAGCAAGGCCAGAAAAGGCTTTTCCGAGCGCGTGGCCATCAGACCTGCCTGGCGTTAGAGAGATGCCTGCAGGCTTGGGGAGGCAGGCGCTCGCGAGGGAGGCACCGGGTCAGGGATGCTGCTGGACGGTCACTGTGCTTGTCTGTTGGTTTCGCTTCTCTAGAGGAAGAGCCGGAACCAATGCACAGGTGGTCACTCAGAGCCAGGCAGCGTCTCTCTGCGGGATCTTGGGGGTGGCCCTGGGTGGCCAGCCAAGTGCACGTGGAAGGGACGGGGTGGACCCTTAGCATCCATCGCTGACCTCGACCACCGTCTTCTTGCAGGCCAACTGGCGACACGGGCCAGGAGGCCAGTCAGTTTGGACAGGGAGGTTCCTCCCCCTTGTTTTTCGGGACCCCTTCTCCCGGAAGGGCTCGGGAAGCACAGCTCACAGCCGGTGCTGACGGTGGGTGTGGGCCCTGCAGGCTGCTTCCCGGGACGGCCGAGAGCCTCACCTGCCAGAGTGGGGGCGGGCGCGTCCATGGCGTCATCCCAGAATGCTTTGCTGCTGATTAACCCAGGAGAGCACAA
>SJYF01001046.1:678079-692575 GCA_006410515.1 Procapra przewalskii | reverse complement strand
CCTCCCCACCCCCTTCCCAGGAGCACTGCAAACATGGATCTTCGGGCATTTGTACGATTACGCAAACGCGAGGTGTTCTTTTCAGCAAAACAGGGTCACTCGAGTCTGGGACTGCCACTTGCTTTCACAGCTCAGCCGTCCTGGCGGGGATGCCGGGTTCCCAGCATCCCTTCTCAAGGCCGGGCTGGGTTCCACGGAGAGTCGTGGCAGGGTTCGTGGAAGCGGTTTCCTCACACATCCAGGGATGCTATGCCATGCAAATCACCCAGAGAAAAAGGCAGTACAGCTCCCTGTCCCTCTAAAGGCAGACTGGCCATCGAGACCCCCATTAGGCGGGTCCTGCCGGGCCCGAGACTGGGCGGTGGGAGGGGAGGCAAGGAGACCCCCGGGAGATGCGCATCAGCGGCACGGTCCCCGCAGGAACACCCCGGCAGTGAGAGCCAGGGAGACAGGACAGGTGTGCAGGACTCTGTGCAGCCACCAAGACTGCCGGTCACAGTACCCACTAATACGGAGAATGGTCTCCCTGTGTTGACTGAACTAGGGCAGGTTACGGTGGAGAACGTGACGAGCCCATAATTCAGAGGGAAGAGGTATTTGTGGAGAAGCCCTGCAGAAAGCAAGGGGCTCTGGGGCAGAGGAGGGCCCTCTGCAGGGCAAGACTGTGCCCTTCGAAAAGTTACACTAATAATAGTGTCCCTGCCCCTGGCACCTGTTAAGTCTTAAAAGCAAAAGACAGGACCTTCCCTGGTGGTCCAGTGGTTAAGACTCTCAGCGTCTGATGCAAGGGGCACAGGTCCAGCCCAGATGGTGGAAATAGGATCCAACGTGCTGTGTGGCGTGACCAAGAAAATTAGAGAAAAGGGAAAGACAAAGACTGGAGTGAAGAAGGCCCAGAACCAGCATGTGATGAAAGAAGGAAGGCAGAGAAGGGAGAGGCAAGGACAGGAGAGGGGCCCGAGCCCGGAGCAGGCTGGTGCAGGGGACCACAGGGGACCACAGGGGCCAACGGAACCCATCCTGAGCCAGCTGGGGTGGAGATGCCATCACCGGCTCCCACACAGAGTGAGAGGCAGGGTTTCTGCCAGCCTGGGGTTCCGCACGGAGATCTGTGGTCAGGAGGCACTGGCGCCCTGGTGGGGCTGACAGGCAAAGATGCGCTCGGCTCTGTGCCGCCAGCCTCGCGGCGCACGGGGGCCATTTGGGGAGGCTCCAGATGGCACTCAGTGCCTGGGCCACTACGACACCCTCCACCTCCTCTGCCTGAGCGCTGCTGGGAGCAGTCCCGGCCCTTCAGCTCGGACCCATCAGAGCTGGGATTCAAATGCGACTCTGCCAGACCTTGTATGAGTCAGCTCAGGTGACTGAGCTGTGTAACAAAACACCGCAGCGAGCCTGTGTGCTGAGTCGCTTCAGGGTCTGACTCTTTGTGACCCCATGGACTGTAGCCAACCAGGCTCCTCTGTCCATTCTCCAGGCAAGAATACTGGAGTGGGTTGCCATGCCCTCTCCTCCAGGGCATCTTCCTGACTCAGGGATCGAACCCACACCTCCTGTATCTTCTGTACTGGCAGGTTAGTTACCATTAGTGACCACCTGGGAAGCCCACAAATACTTCAGACTGGGGCTTAAACAACACAGCTTGATGGTCCTCGTGGTCTGGAGCCTGCAGGTCCGAAGCCAGGGCGTCAGCACAGCTGGGCTCTGCTAAGGGCCCTCTCCATGTCCCCACGTGGCAGGAAGAGCTCTGGCACACCCTGTGCTTCCCGGAAGGACGCGGATCCCATCATGGGGCAGGGGGGCTCCACCTGCATCCAACCTGAATTCTCTCTCCAAGGCCCCGCCTCTAGATACCCTTGTAACTGGCCAGAACTCCATGGGCCTTCCCAGGGAGGTGCACCCCCCCCACACACACACAACCACCCGTGTCTCCCACTGCCTCTTGACTATAGAAAAGCTTTAGGCAAAGAATAAGCTTAATCCGAACAGCAAGGACATGCAGAAGCAAAGAAAAGCAATCAAACAGGACAAAATCGTCGTCTAGACCTTAAACAAAGGGGAGGACCTTCAAGGGCTACAAACAATATTCCGAGCCATATCCCTTGAGCTATCTTACAGGTACTGAAACCCCCACCAAGTGGAAGAAGTTACCCACAGGACGGCCACCCTGCAGCCGCGACGTCAGCTGCCACAATTCCAAGAAACGGCTTCAAGGAGACCGGAACAAGCCAGTCCTGGAACTGAAGACTAGCTACTTAAAGCAATTAGGATGATGCCGGCCAGACCACACTCGACAACTTGACAACTTCAAGACGACTGTTGGGGCTGCCCGTGGCCCCTCCCTCCGCCTGTGCAGCCCTGAAACTCCCCTTTAGAAGCTCTCGCCCCCCTGGTTGGCAGGAGGAAGGCCTGCCTTCTTCCCCAGGGAGCCGGCCTCCTAAATAAGGCAACCTGTCTTTGATACCAGTGCTCGCCTCTTGAGTACTGGCTTTCGAGACGTGTCGGCTTAATGGTTAATGGCCACACGTGTGCTTAGGGCTCCCACACGTGAATTTGGGGGGACCCAGTCCTGGGCGCTGCAGACCTCACAGCTCACCCTCCTCTGACACGTCACCCTCTCTCTTCCAAAGACCCTGTCCCGTGCTCACTGGCTTGTCCCTGTCACCCCCGGGAGTGGGCCCAAGCCAGGTCACAGCGACACCAGGAATCGCCCGCTGAGCTGGGAGGGGGGCCTCCCACTTTCCTCGTCGTGCGCAGACCACCACTGCGTGCAGGCCAAGGGGGAAGCGGGGCCCTCGGGGTCCTGGTTTCTGGCTGCCTCAAGCGGGGACCAGGCCTGGGCCGGATAACAAAGCATAAGGGCCCGGCTCGCCGCAGGGTGGACACAGCCTGAACCCTCCACCGAGGGGTGAACAGGCCCTCTTGAGCGGAAGTGATCTGCACCCCGGCCGAGCCGATCCCTCTGGGCGAGCTCCGTGCCCCGTTTCTCGGGGCCCACCGCTTCCTCCTCCCCGCTCCCCACGTTTCTGCACTGTGGGCCGAGGTGAGGACGACTGTGTGCCTGCAGCCACGCCCACTACATCCTGCAGCCACGCCCGCCTGAGGCGAGCACCTTCCGGCCCCCATTCCCACCAGGGAGACCAGGCTTGTCCGTCTCACTGCAGTAACAACCCAGGTCCAGTTGTGTCCCCTCCCCTGCCTGCCGCGAAACAGGTGCTCAGCGAAACCTGGGTCAGACTCACTGACCCAGGAAGTCAGACTCACTCAGGAAGCCAGAGGTTTTCTGGGGCGCTGGCCGTGAGTGGGGGCTGGGGCTGTCACCCCACATCTCAGGCCCAGGATCACGTGTGATGCCCACAGCCCAGGGGAGGCCCCAGGCCACTTCTGTTGCCTTTTTGAAGTCCCCCCACCAACACTGTTTCAAATGTCAGCACACGCACAGCCCAGCAAATATAACTTATGGACTGTGAACCATCGGAAGACAGCTGTCTGGCTGGGTGGACCCCCCACTTAGGATGGACCATCCCCTCTCGGTTGTCATCAGCTGCCCTGAGACTTCTGGCCCAGTGAGAAATCTCACCTACGAATTAGTTTAAAATGAACACTCCCAGTAACAGTAAGTGAAGTTTGGTTATGGTAATTAAATATTTACTCATTTCAGTGGTTTTATTATCGTTTAAATCCTGGGGCCTCAAAGAGAGATCTTTTCTAGATTTCTTTGCTTTAGCAAAGCTCTCCAGTGCTCAGCTCCTGGCAGAGGCATCCTGGAGGACTGTGGCGCTGGACCACCGACCCCCTGCCCCCAGCCTCTGCTTCATCATCGGGCCCGCTGACCCCGTCTACCCGCCTGCCCCACGGGGCTTCCAAAGTGCTCAGAGGCCATCAGACAGCGGGTGTTCATGACCCGCCTGTCGACTGAATGAGTGAGTGAGTGGGCAGATGGATGCTAAGGGCCAGGAACCCTGGGAGGGGGTTACACTGTGGTCAAGCGCAATGTCCACCTTCTGGAGGGACAAAGGGGCGACCTTGCTCTTTTAACAGCTCCCAAGCCTGCTGGCTGGGGGCTGCCCTCCCCAGGCTGTTGGGAGGTGCCCAGGAGAGGAAGGTGGAGATGGCGGGCACCACTAGGGTCCCCTCTCCAACCTCCATGGACAGAAAGTCATTCCAACATAAGCTTCCCTGCAAAGTACCCTAGAGCCTAAGAACAAAGTCAAGTGTTCTCCAGGATCCTGCCTGTGAAGGAAGGAACCAGAAAAGCCAAGAGGAAATGCTCGCCCCCCTCACCCTGTGAGGGGGGTCCTCACATACCGCTCCACCTCCTAGGGTGGGCCAGCCTCCCGGAGCCGCACAGCTCAAGCGGCTGCGGAAGCAAGAAGGGGGGCGGGCAGATGGAGGCTGGGTGGGGCTTGTGCAGCTGTTTCTGTTACTTCACTAGTCCGCCCACTCATTCATTCAGCAGGCACACGGCAGACAGGGCTCCGGCCCCTCTGATACACTGTTGAGGACATCGGCGGGGGCCTGTGGTGTCGGCTGTGGTCTGGACCCACCCGGGGGCAGTGGGCCTGGCCTACAGCTGACCTTCCGGGCCATCTTGGCCAAGTCCACAGGCCTGATGCGTGCAGCCACCCGTGGCATCTCGTGGTCAGCGGATCATGACCAGGAAGGCCCCGTGACGCTGTCCTACCCGAATCCCCTTGTCCTCAGAGGCCTGGCCCTGCCTCCCTGCCCATCAAGACAAGAAGGATGCTCTTCAGGCGCCTGAGTGTTTTGTGTCAACAGAGAACAGGTCCCTTTAAAAAGGGACCTGGATGCCCATCAAATAACAGTATCGCTGATGGATGAGTGGATAACAGAACACACGTGTCCATCCACGCAGGCGATGTTTTTTGGCCACAAGAAGGGATGAAGCACGAAACACTCCAGCACACGGATAGCCCTCCATGACCCCCTGCGCTCAGTAGCCAGGCTCCGAAGGCCACATCCCAGGCGGGTCCACGTCCACGCAAAGCCCAGAACAGGCAAATCCAGGCTGGGGCAGGGGGAGGGGAGTGACAGCTGACGGATCAGGGTTTCCTCGGGAGGGGGACATGAGAATGTTCTAGGATCAGCTAGAGCGAGTGCTGGCACGACGCTGGATGCTAACGCCACCGAACCGGACGCTTTAAAATGGTTAATCTTCACCTCAATAAAAGGCTTAAAAAGTGAACTTGAACCCAGGATGGCTGAGAAGGGCTTCAAACCCAATGGGCTCGTTCCCCTCAAGTCGCCCACTGCTTGTGGACGCCACTCACTCCACTCGGGAACAGCTGGAGCCTCTGGGAGCTGGAAGAGGCAGGAAGGACCCTTCCCAGGGGCCTCCGGAGCAGCTCAGCCTCCTGACACCTTAATTTGGGGGTCTGGCCTTCAGACTGTGAGAGGATGGATTTGGCGTTTAAGCCCAGTGTGTGGTCATTCGTCCTGGCCGCCCCAGGACCTCCCACTCTGGGGAGTGCCCTGCCCCCAACCGCTGACAGGCCCCTGGTCCCTGGCACATGGCTGGTCCTGCCACAAACCTATGGAAGGCCTGAGGGCACGTGGCCGAGCCGGACGCCTTGCTGCTCGCAGAACGCCCACTTGGATTTCCTTCTGGCTGACCTGGTGGTATCTGGGGACCACGGGGATGGCGAGGTTCTGCGGGCAGTTCCAGAAGAAACCAGAAGCTGTGGGGAGTGGGGAAGGGGCTTCTGAGAGATAGGCCAGGGTTGAGAAGGAGCAAGGGGCAGGGGCTTCGGAAGCTCTGCTCACGGGGGTTCCAGCTTCTGATGCAGGAGAAGCACCATGACTCAGATGTGGCCTGGGGGGGTCCTGACGTGGGACCCCCAGGCCTCGCTGTGCCCAAAGGACCACAGGACTTGATGGAAATGAAAAATGCCAAGAGCAGGATGCAAACAGGGAGCAGGGGGTCCAGCAGGCAGGTGCTGCTCGGGCGGGGGCTGCTGCTTCTCCACCCCACCCCCTCCATTCCCCCAGCGAGCGGTCATCAGGCCCCTTCTGCTGCGGCAGGGCAGTAAACAGGAGGCGCCCGCCCACCGGGGCCCCACAGAGAGCTGGCCTAGCCCAGGGTCGCGGGCTCTTTGATGGGTGTGCCTGGGAGCTTCCCAGGTGGTGCAAGTGGTAAAGAACCTCCCTGCCAGGCAGGAGACGTAAGAGAGGCAGGTTCGATCGCTGGGTGGGGAAGATGCCCTGGAGGAGGGCACGGCAACCCACTCCAGTATTCATGCCTGGAGAATCCCATGGACAGAGGACCCTGGCGGGCTACGGTCATGGAGTTGCAGGGTCGGACACAACTGAGCGACTTGGCACGCACGCAGAGCACTGGGGCTGCAGGGCAGGGCCCTCACTCTGACCTGGGGGTCACAGGAGGCTCCTCGAGGAGGAAGTGGGGTCCACGCCGCTGACTGAAGGCTGGGATGGACCTGGGAGGCCTGGGGCACAGTGTGGACACAGGGCTAGAGGCGGAGGGCGGTGGGGGAAGGGCAGGAAGATGGAGCCACAGCCCCAAGGCCTGGGGGCAGCAGACAGGGTGTGTCGTCTGCCCAGGGTGGACAGGCTGGGTAGCTGGTACTGGTGCCCCCTGTGTCCCCGCACAACCGAGGAGGGTGTGCCCAGGGAAGGGCCTGGCCCTTTCTCTGAGGTCCTGCTGTGGCAGGGAGGAGATAAGAAGACCGACTGGGGTGAGGGGGCTCTGACCTGGCGGGGACCCTCGAGTCTGCCACCCAGCTGTCCCAGGGGCCTCCACGATCTGGGGTCAAGTCCTCGCTCACTGCAGCCTCTGCCCGTCTTCTCGCGGCCTCGTCCGTCTCCTATGAGGACACCACCACTGGCTTCGGGGCCCACCCAGCTGAGCCAGGACGACCTGGTCTAGACATGCTAACCTTGATTACACCTGCAGAGACTTTTTTCCCAAACAAGGTCATATTCACATGAATCTTAGGGGCCACCGTCCAGCCCCTCCTGCACTCTGTGAATATTTTAGTTTATTTCATTTCGGTCTTCCGATGACTGTGCACGGACTTGAGCTCCCCCGATGCCGCCCCCAACCCCCGCCACCAGTGAGGTCTGTCTATAGCTGTATCTCAAGAGCCCGCAGCAGGCCCCCACGCCGACCCCCCAGCCCCTCTGAAGAATACTGAGTACAAAACGCACTTGCTGCCAGGTGTGGCCGTTCCCTGCAGCCAGGGGGTCAGCGGTAGTGGGGGGCGGGGGCTGTTGGGGGCACATAAGGGGCATGAGGCTGCCGGCTCCCGGGTCCTGCCCTGGCTTCACTTTCTGCTCTGCTTTTGTGGGGCTTATCCTTTTCAGAGTCTCCACGACCCTGAGGACTCAGACTGGGACATGGAGAACTGTGGCTCCGGGAGATACAGGAGGCCAAAGGAGCCCAGGGGCAGTTTTCTTGGGACCTCACTGTGGGTGGTCTGGGGTCTGCTGGAAAAACCAGGTGAAAGGTGACCTTGCCACCGGCCACGGTTGGGACTATGGAGCTCCCTCACCCAGGCACCATCACCCTCTGCCAGCACGTCCCACCTCCGATGACCTACCGCAGGGCGCCTTCTGGGCATGCTGCCGAGGAGCAGCCCCCGGGGCTGGGTGCTGCTCCTTCCCTCCGCCTGGCTGGGGCCTGGCTGGGGCCTGGCAGCGGATGAGGCCCTCTCCGCCCGCTTGTGGGGTCAGGGGCCGCTGCGAGGGAAGAGGCAGGAAGGCTGTGGTCGTATGCTATTTGTGTTTGTTGGCTGAATGAAGCTTGGCTGGAGTGTAGGGTGTTTGAAGGTGGAGAAGGCAGGGGAAGAGGCTGGAAATGTCTGCTCTGGGGCCTTAAATATCTGCGGAAGGAGTTTAGAAGGGATCCCTAGTTAGCACAAATGACTCAAGAAGGAATCAAAACCAGAACGGGCCGGTAACCACAAAAGACATCACACCTGCAATTACACCTCTTTTCACCAGGAAAACATAAGGCTCTGTTGGCCGTCGGAGCAGGGTCGACCCTTCACAGAAGGAACAAACAATTCTAACCCAAATAACGTCTTCCAGAGGTAAAAAGAGAGAAAGCCACTTCCCAGCTTGTTCTCGAGACTGACTTGATTCTCAGATTAGAAAAGAGAAAGACTCAGAAAGAAAAATTACAGGAAGCCTTGTTCATGAACTTAGATGCAAAAATCCTAAATGAAACATTAGTGAACGGAATTTAGCAACGATTCAAAAAGATCACTTCGTCACGGAGAGCTGGTTTATCCGAGGACCCTAAGATGAGCCTCCTAGAAGATCAATGTATGTAATGAAGCAGCAACGGAGAAAAGCCACACGGCTGTATCAAGTGATGCACAGACGCCCTTGATAAAATCCAACATCCATTTGCAATTAAACTGAGTCCCCTCGGCACACTGGGGAGAGACTGAAATATCAATACTTGAACCTGAAAAACTGCGTGTCCAAAAACACCTAGAATCAACAGAAATTTTGAAAGCATTTCTTTCAGATCAGGATCAAGACAAGTAGGTCCTGTATCCCCACTTTCATGTTTTGTGGCAGGTGGGGCCTCGTCAGCAGAGAGAGAAAAAGAAAAAAAGATACAAACAACGGAGAAAAAAAAAGAGAATTAATAAGAGAATTTAGCAAGGCAGCAGAATGGAAAAAAAATCAATATGCCAGAGTCAGCTGCATTTCTCCACTCCAGCAGTAATCAGCAAATGTAATTTAAAAAAATATACCACGAAACTACGAAAAAAGGAGAGAGAGAGAGAGAAAGAAACGACTTAGGAATAAGTTTAAAACTGCTGCCTCTGCTCTTTATGGAGACAGTTGTTGAATCTGTTTGAATGACACGCAAGGCGGCCTTAACAGAAGGAGAAATAGAGACACTCCTGGAGAGGAAGAGGAAGGTGTGGATTCTCCTCAAATTGGTCTACCTGAGTCAATACAATTCTAATACGAATCCCAAGAGGGTGTTTCTGTTTGTTATCTGGTGTAACGTGATTTGCCAATTGAAAAAAAAAAAGTATGTGGAAGAGTCAAGATCCAGGAATAGCTAAAATAATCCTAGGGGCATCCCTGGTGTTCCTTCCAATGCAGCAAGGGAGGGGTTTGATCGTTGACTGGGGAGCTGGAATCCCACATATCTCACTGCCAAAACACCAAAACAGAAAAGCAACATTTTAATAAATTCAATAAAGACTTTAAAGATGGTCCACGTCAGAAAAAATCTTAAAAAAAGCTAAAGAGGAACAAGGTGGGTTGGGTGGGGGAAGGAAGGTGTGTTTAGATGTAACCACGACAGAGGCATCAATTCCAGCCCAGAAACAGACCTGCATCCTGTTCCATCCAATTCCATCCCCGCAGACCTGTGGGGCTTGGCTTATGGCTGAGTCAGCACTGTACTACTTGGAGAAAAGGTTCTTACTGCACAGAAGATGATGTAAGAACAGATTTTCCACCCAGGGGAAGAGATGAAATTGGATCCCTACCTCACACCACACACACACACACACACACACACACACAAATCCCTGGGTTAAAGACTTAGACGTGAAAGGCAAACTTATAAAATTCCTAGAAAGCAAGACTGGTAAAAATATTTTGATGACCTTCTTGGTGGAAAATAATTTCTTAATTAAGTCACAACAAAACATAAGCCTTCAAGGAAAAGTTGGATACAGTCATCTATACTACGTTAAGAAGAGCTCATCATCGAAAAGATGAAAGAGGCAAGCTGAAGAGTGGCAAACATACAAAGAACACAAGTCAGAAAGAAAAAGATAAGCAACCGCGGGGAACGCTAGGCAAGAGAGGGAAACAGGCATTTCCTAGAAGTGGAGCCCCACATGGTTCAAAAGATGCGAAAGACGCTCCCAAGAGTTCACTGGCAGTCAGGCAACGGTGAACTGAAATGCCAGTGGAAAAACACTGAACGCTCCTAGGCTGGCAAAATCTGCAAGTCCGGGCAAGGAGCACCTCCTCGGAAGGAAGGCTATGACAAACCTTTTGCTGTCGTTCAGTCACTAAGTCATGTCCGACTCTTTGCAACCCCACGGACTGCAGCAGGCTAGGCTCCTCTGTCCCCCACTACCTCCTGGACAAGCCCAGACAGCGTATTAAAAAGTCAAGACATGCTCTGGCTTTTCTAGTCATGTACGGATCTGAGCACCAAAGTATCGATGCTTTCGAATTGTGGTATTGGAGAAGACTCTTGAGAGTTCCTTGGACTGCGAGGAGATCAAGCCAGCTAATCCTAAAGGAAATCAATCCTGAATATTCTTGGGAAGGACTGATGCTGAAGCTGAAGCTCCACTACTTTGGCTACCTGATGGGAAGAGCCGACTTATTGGAAAAGACCCTGATGCTGGAAAGATTGAAGGCAAAAGGGGAAGAGGGCAGCAGAAGATGAGATGGTTAGATAGTTACACCGACTCCATGGACATGAATTTGAGCAAACACCATGAGGCAGTGGAGGACAGGGGAGCCTGGCGCTCTACAGTCCATGAGACTGCAGAGTCGGACATGACTTGGCAACTGAACAGTAACAAGGTCTGGGGAACAGCTGTGCCACTTTGAGACCTGCCACCCAGTGTGACAAGTCGGGGGAGGATTTGACTGGGATGGTCACTACAAAAACGTCCCGTGCCACCTCCTGGGAAAACTGCCCTGGTTACAGCCGCAAAAGCCGGGCGGCCACCCAGTGTCCACTCCAACAGGAGGGGGGACCTCTACACAGTGAGAGAGGTCCACACCGCCTCCCAGACTCCCTGCCAGAACGGCCCTGGAAGCAAAGAGAGTTTCTCCTTCTTTCATGTAGCTTAATTGGTGGGAAAACCTGGTTCCAAGAGAAACAGAGGCATCCATCAGCTGCAATTAGCCCTCTGGGTGTGAACATCCAGATGTTCCGAGGCCAAAGTCGGTGTGCTGATTACATGGTGCTAATCCCTGGGATTATACAAAACACACAGAACCTTATATTTTGTGAAATCTAGCTTAGAGTGTAAAATAAATGCGCTGGGAAGCACACTTGGGCTTCCCAGGTGACAACAGTGGGGAAGAACCCATCTGCCAGTGCAGGAGGCTTAAGAGATGCGGGTTCGATCTCTGGGTCTGAAAGATCCCCTGCAGAGAGGCATGGCTACTCACTCCAGTTTTCTTGCCTGGAGACTCTCATGGACAGAGGAGCCTGGAGGGCTACGGTCTCTGGGGTCATAAAGAATCGGACGCGACTATAGCAACTTAGCACGTAGCACGCAATGCGTACTTATTCTATCCCCTTTGCTCTGAAACAAACCTGGCCCCAACGACTGTGGATGAGGGACTAAAAACCTGTCTACTAAGTGGAATCCTTTACATTTCCTGGGAAAACAAATAGACAAGCCACAGACGTCTCTGAGGGTAAACCTCAAATGCATCACCCTGGTCAAAGGTCATCCAAGAAGCTAGATGCCCAAATTCCACTTACATAAACGGGAAGCAGCTAAAAGTGAGCTCTGCTGAGTGATATAAACCCAGGTAGCCATCCTGAAACTAACACAATATTCTAAATCGACTATACTTCAATCTTTCGTCTCCTTAAACGATATGCTAAGTATAGAAATCAAGAGGATGAGATGGTTGGATGGCATCACTGACTCAATGGACGTGAGTTTGAGCAAACTTCGGGAGATAGTGAAGGACAGGAAGCCTGGCATGCTGCAGTCCATGGGGTCGCAAAGAGTCGGACACGACTAAGAGACTGAACAAGTATGGAAATACCAGCGTTTGTCTCTGCCGTGAAGCCGGGGTCCAACGGAGCCTTTTCTCAGGAGGAACACAAATACTCTTGAGCAGATGAACCATAGAGAGTAATGATAACAACACCAGGGAACAGAGACGTTGAGTAACTTACTTAAGGTCACACAGCTAATGAGGCCTAGAACTCGGATCTGTGGAAGTGGCCCCCTCCACGCTGTGCAGCTTTTTCTCGGGCTAGGCCTCCTCTAACCCCTTCGTCCAATCTCCTAAACTTCGACGCTTTCATGAGAACTAGAAAGACCCTGGAAGAAGACGGGAGAACTAGGGGTTGGCTCCTAGACTGCCTCTGCAATTGTCCTCCCTTTACAGCCCAACTGGCAGGCAAGGCGATGTCCATGGAGCCTTCCCCCAACCCAGGGGACATGCAGTGACCGACCTGGGCGCTGGGGGCCGCAGTGATGTGAGCAGATGGAGGTCAGGGGCCAGCAGAGGGGCAGGGAAGCAGAAGTGCCCAGGACCACCACTTCTGCAAACACTTAGCCCACGGGCGGCGGCTCCCCGTGCTCCTGTAGACTCATCCCTCTTCCCATCGTCGTCTCCTCCTTCAATAAACACCCCCAGCGGCTCTCGCATCCACGGGAGGGGGACTTCAGAGCAACCAGAAAAAAGTGAGCTGAGCGAGCACATAACTGTGGCCTTGGGGAGGCGGGTATGGTATTCTAAGCACTCCTGGGGGGCAGCCTGGCCTGGCCCGAGGGCAGCGGTCACCTCCAGAGGAGGGTGCAGTGGGGCCGGGAAGATGCCCAGGGCCTCGGGAGGCTCACTGAGGGGCCACTCTCCAGGGAGAGGGAGCCTCGTGAAGACCGCCCACTGGCTGGCGCCAGCCCCCGAGCCCCCGCCCAGGCCCTCCTGCACCGCCGTCGTCTGGACCGGGGACCCCGATAGGCACACAGCTACCTGGGGCCCTCAGGCCCCCGGGATGGTCTGGATGCTGAGTCCAGCAGGCCCTCGGCGGCCTGGAAGAGGGCTTACCAGCACTCTGGGCTGCAGTTCAGTTCAGTTCAGTTCAGTCGCTCAGTTGGGTCTGACTCTTTGTGACCCCATGGACTGCAGCATGCCAGGCCTCCCTGTCCATCACCAACTCCCAGAGGCTACTCAAACTCATGTTCACTGAGTCGGTGATGCCATCCAGCCATCTCATCCTCTGTCATCCCCTTCTCCTCCTGACTTCAATCTCTCCCAGCATCAGGGTCTTTTCCAATGAGTCAGTTCTTCGCATCAGGTGGCCGAAGTACTGGAGCTTCAGCTTCAGTCCTTCCAATGAATATTCAGGACTGATATTTCCTTTAGGATGGACTGGTTTGATCTCCTTGCAGTCCAAGGGACTCTCAAGAGTCTTCTCCAATACCATAGTTCAAAAGCATCAATTCTTTAGTGCTCAGCTTTCTTTATGGTCCAACTCTCACATCCATACATGACTACCGGAAAAACCATAGCCTTGACGGACCTTTGTTGATAAAGTAATGTCTTTGCTTTTACAGCATCAGACCTTGCTTCTATCAATAGTCACATCCACAACTGGGTGTTGTTTTTGCTTTGGCTCCGTCTCTTCATTCTTTCTGGAGTTATTTCTCCACTGATCTCCAGTAGCATATTGGGCACCTGCAGACCTGGGGAGTTCCTCTTTCAGTGTCCTATCTTTTTGCCTTTTCATACTGTTCATGGGGTTCTCAAAGGAAGAGTACTCAAGTGGTTTGCCATTCGCTTCTCCAGTGGACCGTGTGTTGTCAGAACTCTCCACCGTGACCCGTCTGCCTTGGGTGGCCATACCCGGCACGGCTCCTAGTTTCACTGAGTTAGACAAGGCTGTGGTCCATGTGATCAGACTGGCTAGTTTTCTGTGCTTGTGGTTTTCAGTCTGTCTGCCCTCTGATGGAGAAGGATAAGAGGCTCATGGAAGCTTCCTGATGGGAGAGACTGGCTGAGGGGAACCTGGTGATCCTCTGGTTCGCAATTTAAAGATGTCCTTTCAAAATTGACTTCCCGGAAGATTTTCAGAAGAAAAGAATCATAATGTAGCTAACAATCTATCCTCAAGGTCTTGGCTCACTGCTGGTCTGCAGTGGAGTTTGGAAAAAAGTCACAGAACGGGCAGCTGCCTGTGGCAGGTACGAGGTTGGCTGGGGGCAGCTCAGCACCCACCCACCCCGCGCTGGCTCTGGAGAACGGAAGCCTGCAGGGAGCTCACGGCCAGGGCCTGCTGGCTGGCTGTGGAGGAAGGTCCAGTCGGGATCCTTCAGTGACGTTTATTAGCTCTTAGTTCACCAGGGGAACGTCTGACGAGCTTTATTTGCTCATTCCTGCGGGCACGTTGGGAAGCCACTCCTCAGGGAAGGAGACAGGCGGTGTGTCCCCTGCCACCAGCTCTGTTGGGGCTTGGAAACCGGTGGCCAGACGGAAGGCTGACCGGCGCTCTGGGACACGCTGCAGGGGAGTAAGAGGCAGGGTGTGCAAGCTGACCTGGTATCCAGTCTGATTTTGGTGACTTCAGCCAAGATCTGTGCGAAGTTAGTCTGGGCTGACCTTCAGCTTCTGTCCTTAAGAGAGCCCCGGGGCCACTGCCAAGCTCCTCTGCCCGTCACTTCCTGGATGAGTGTATTCTCCTCATAACTTCACATCCCTCACATGTCTCACTAGGCACTTGACATTCACTGGTCTTTCACATTTTCTCTAGTGGGGCGGGGGGGGGGG
>SJYF01001046.1:656489-678059 GCA_006410515.1 Procapra przewalskii | reverse complement strand
CTATTCTATGTTGTAAATCAAAATCAACTAAATTTAGATTTCCTTTTGTGCAAGGATCTTGCCTATAAAAATTAACCTGGTGGTGCCACTGGGCATTTGGTGCACACGCAAGAGACTCTGCTGAGAGCACTGCGCTCCCTGAGTCTCGGGAATGTGTCACTGACCCTGGGAATGTCGGTCTGCTGTGCTTGCCGCAGTCTGTAGCACCGGGAGCTGGGAACTGATAGTTTTTTAAGCCAAGAGGGTCTCGCTTTTTTTCCCTCTTCTGACGTCAAATATTAAAATTAGACATTTACCGTTTAAGTATACCACTTCCTGCTAAGAGTCCGCACACCTGCGGCCTCCAGGTACCAGCTGCCAGTCTTGCACCCTGTGTCGGTATTTAGGTCTTGGAGAGATCACCCTGTAGCCTGTCAGCTACCACTGCTCTGTGGACATGGACCCTAGGCCCGGGGAAAGGCTGTGGTCACAGGGTAAGGACGATGACGCGGCCGCTGGAAGGAAGGAGACCTTCCCCTGCCAAGGGGGGGCCACGTGCCCTGTCATAGGTGTGCATGGACAGACACACGGCCTGACGCAGCCACACGCGAACAGAGTGGCCCCGAGCCTGGCACCCACGGACTGCACATGCGTGCGCACAGGCACACGCGTGGGGGAGGCCGGAGGGCCACAGGGCGGGCTCGGCAGCTTGGCAGCCAGTGTGTAGGCATCACCTGGGCAGCAGGAGGCCCTGTGTGCAGCTGGAGTCTAGAGGAGCCTCGGGCGGGGTGGGGTAGGGTGGGGCAGGGCAGCCGGGGGCAGGGAGTCGTTGGTCTTGGGCAGCAACTGGCTGGAGGCTTCAAGGAGGGGACAGTGGACAGTCCATGTAATGGAGAACAGCGTTTGCTCCCTAGATGGCCTCTTTCCATCAAGCCCCATTTCTCTGTCCATAAAAATGCACCCCCGCCCCGGCCACTCCCAATCTTAGCGGAGCGCGATTCCTTGGAAGGATGCTTTTGTGCTGGGCAGCCCGGTCACACGATCACACGGCACGTGGTCTTGAGACTTGGGGTGGGTGCACCCTCAGTGAAAAGGGCGGTCCTGGGGGCAACCAAGCTTGGCACACCCCGAGGGTGAGCTGAGTGCCCGTTCCCGGCTTGTGCATGCCCGGCATGGGCCCTTCTAGGGATGGCCCCATTTCCACTCATTTTTGGGTCACACTCTCTTCGACCCTTGAGTTTTCCTAATGCAGCTGGTCTCTCCCCTTCCAGCGATCAGCACACCGGTGGCGCGAGCTCCTGCCAGGTTCTTAATGGCCTGCGGCCTCCAGCCACCTTATTTTTAGCAATTTTCACTCCAATTACTGCTCAGTGACAGTGCAGATGTAGAGAGGACTTATCCATCCTGCACTTTCCTCCAAAGAGGCAGGCAGAGGCAAGGGGCTACTAATCCGGACCCCACAGTTTCCTGGCCCCAGAGCACATAGCCAGAGTTACAGATGCAAGTTTCCAGCCCATGTCTCACTGTTTCTCCTCCTGGAGCCAGAGCAAAGGGGAGCTGGGAAATTTGATGGCAACCAGCCCCAAGATGACAGGCAGGCTGGCTCCGGTCCACGGTCACCACCGCAGCAGAGCTGCGAGCCTGGCACCGAAGCCACATTCCTCTTTGGAACAGGACTGAAGGGAAGTGTAACCGCTACTTTGGCGACTTCACCTCTCCCCACACCCTCTGCGGGAAACAGCAGCCAGGAGGACACGGAGAATGGAAAGGATCCCTCAGAAATCATTTACTGTTCCCGCCCTCCCTGAGATAAAAAGATAATGTGAAATAACACCATGCAGAGACTCTGGGGGAAAAACACCAGAGAGCCTGGGGGGCCCCGATGGGCCACAGTAAGTCGGGACTGCTTCTTAGAGCCCCACTGTCAAGGAGTATTCCTGGCCAGAGGCACCCAAAGAATGATCTGAGCTACCCGATGACTGTCGAGACTCATCTGAAGAGCAGCTCATCCATTATTGTAAAGCATCTCCTTGCCCTCCACCAGGACCGAGGGTCTCGGAAACAGCCTTCGCAAGTCTGACTGCCTCCGGCCCCAGTGCCTCTGCACTCGCTCTCCTGACTCCCTTGAGTATCTTCTGCCCACCTTTTCCATCTAAGGGACTCCTACCCACTCTCTTGAGATCCTAGCTTGCATTTACCACCTTAATGTTCAAGCAAACTGCCTGAGATCTCACTGGAACTCAGGGTGGGATTCAGCAGGTGTTGGGTGGAGCCGAGTCTTGTGTTTCAATCAGGCTCCAGGGTGACGCTGAGGCTGCTTCCCCAGAGCCGTGTCTGGAGTCCGAGTTCTAGAGCCTCGGCTACTCTGTTCCTCCACGGACCTGCCTGCAAACGTCACAGACCACAACACGTGGCCCCCTTCTCCCGTCCTTGGGGGCCAGGCCGAGTCCTGGCTGCCTCTTTGATCCCCCCGGACCCAAGCCAGGTGTGGTGAGGTGGCACAGACCTCACGTGTCCCCAGTCCTCAGGCGTTCCCCCAGCCCCGGCCCCATGACTTGCCAGGCAGCAGCAGGAAGACCCTGGCAGGGAGGAGGGCCAGGTGGCAAGCAGGAGCAGCGTTGTTCTCACGTCCTCACTCCTGGACTTGGCCCAGGAGACGGCGAGGCTCAGCCTCTGGTTAGTGACCCCCGGGGTCCCTGCCACAATGCCCAAGTTTCGGCTCGGAGATGAGGCACCCGGTGGGGTTGCGGCCAGCAAGGGCGCTAGCTCGCACACCAGCCTCTCCGCAGAGCTGGGGTCAGGCGGGTCTCACGTCCACACCAGGACGTGAGATGCCCCTCAGAGGGAGACGACTTGCCAGGAGGCGTCCAGCTGCATCCCGAGACCACGAGGCAACGCCCCCACCTCAAGCCGGAAAAGAAGTGGTCCAGGCTCAGGGTATTGGCAACTTGCCCAGGCCCCACAGAATGGGCCTGGGGACGTTTTACTGAGTGAAGTGGCTTCTGGGCTAGACGCTGGGCCAGGCCTCCCTGGAAGGTCAGAGGTGGTGGGCTAGCAGACGCCAAGGCCCTGGGGACCTGTCCACCATCACCCCCCTCCTGCGCCACCCCCAGATGAACACACGCCCCTGCTGGGCCGCTGGGCCAGAGGCTTCCCAGAGAAAGCCTGCAGCCACCAGGGGGCTGGGCAGACGGGCCTGGAGGAGAGGCTGGTGGCCCTCGAGTGGCCCCTGGACCCATGCCCACGAAGCCACACGCCTCATTCGCTGCGTGCCGCTGGCTGGGCCAGTGTGTGGGTCAGGGGACATGGAAAAGAGGCCCGGGTTAGGAGGAGGTCACCCAGCGTTCTTCTTGTTCGACAGGGTTTAACCCCTTCTTCCCCTCCCTCTCCTAGAAAGAATCTATTTCTGGTCTGTCCTCGTGAGGCAGGGTGAGCAGCTGCCTACTATCCACTTGACTCTGAACAGAGAGGCCAAGCGACTCTCCCAGGGTCACACAGCAAAGGCAGCACCAGGTATCTTGACCACCTCCCACCACATTTTACAAAGAAGAGCTGAAGGTGAACTTCCCCGGAGGCTTTGCCTGGAAATCTTCCCCTGATGTGCAAGGGGCTTTTTCTTGCCTCTCTTTGGAAGAAGGGCTAGTTTTTCAGCCACTGGTTGGGCTGCGTGAGGATTTACTTAGCTGGCCAGGTAGGGGGCCACCTGGGGATGGTGAGGGGTCCCACAGATCTGAGAAGAGGGCTGGGTTCAAGCACAGCTCTATAGATTTGACACCCGGGGGCTGTGGGCAGGTCACTGCAAAGCCAGGAGCAAGTCTCCCCATCCGGGTCTATCAGGATCAAGCTGTGAATCACTGTGGGTGCTGACCCACCGCACACCCTGAAAGAGGTCAGCATGAAGGACAGGGGAAGGGACTCTGTGCTTTGGGAAAAAAGGCAAAACAGGCCCTCAGATAGTTCTATTTCAGAAAAAATTTTACAAACCGGAATCCTTATACCATTGCAAACGTGGAAAAGCACTAAAATCATTAACTGACATGTCTGCTCCGCGTAGCTAGTCACAACCTTCTAAGGAGATCTGAGCTTAACCATATGAGCTCCCTTTGCTAAAGTCAAGTCTACGCCGGCCGCTCCCCCAACTCTTCGGAGCAGTTCCTCGGGGCGTTCTCGGCGGCTGTTTCGGGGCTACGGACCTGAATAAGTCCCTGGATGAAACTGAAGCGCATAGCGCTCATGCTGTGCGTTTTCCATTTCAGTTGACATCACCCGGCCTTTCTCTGAGCCTCAGTTTCTACATCAGGAAAATGGGTCGAGGGAGGGCCAGGACCCAGCCCATGCTTGACGGAGGGAGCCAGTGAGGGGTGCTCCGTCTCCTCCCGCTGGCCACGACCCCTGTCGGTCAGCTACGGGCTCTGTCCCGCCCTGGCCTCTCTCTGAGGACTCAGCTCCCCGCACGGCCACCTGGGCGCGAGCCCCCACCACTCCAGAGGCCGATTCAGCCTGAAAAGTCTGTTCTGTTAGTCTCGTCTGTTTACAGCAGATGATAGAACTTGATCTCAAATTATAGACCACTCAGCTCGGCGCGGTTTATTACGCACAACCTCACTTGGATGGCTATAAATAACCCTCACCACACAGACCCCAGGACTCCTCCGGAAGGAAGCTGCTGGTTTTGAATACGAGGTAATGGAAACTCAAATTGATGCTAATGAATTTCACTGCATGGAGAGGATGCTGCCGTAGGGCGGCTGTGGTCAGTGGGGCTCAATCAGGAAAACCCAACGCTCTGAGCAGCCTACGGCTGTTCACGGACCAGACTGAGAGGGGCCAGGAGCCTGCTCATCCCTCATCCCTCAGGCCAGGGAGGGAGAGAGGCTCAGAGGGCGTTTAAACACACACACACACACACACACACACACACACAGAAATGAAGGCATCTGGACTGCCTGTGAAGGCAGATATTTTCCGAGGTAAAGAACTTGCCTGCCAATGCAGGAGACCCAGGTTCGATCCTGGGGTCGGGAAGACCCCCTGGAGAAGAAAATGGCAACCCACCCCAGTATTCTTGCCTGGAGAATTCCATGGACAGAGGAGCCTGGCGGGCTACAGTCCATGGGGTCACAAAGAATTGGACATGACTGAGCACGCGATCCTCTGAGTGAAAGAAGAGAAGAGAAACCTGGGGCTGGGCTGAACAGAGGTGGGGTGGGGAGAGTTCCCAGCAGGCTGCTCTGCTGTGCTAATCGGGCCCCCAGAGAGATGCAACGGAGGGCGCGAAACCCGCCAGGCATGGAGGCAGTCTGGCGGGTCTTCAGTAAGATAACTGCAGAGTCGCCTCAGGACCCAGGGCCCCACTCCTGGGAGATGCACCCCCAAAGATCTGAAAGCGGGTGTACAAACACGCATGTGCCTGTGTGTTCAGAACTGCACGATCCACAATGGCCAGAAGGCAGAAACAACCCACGTGTCCATCACCAGACCAGCGGAAGCCAGAGGGGCCCGTCCACACAGTGGAACAGTATTTGGCCGTAAAAAGGAATGAGACACAAATGAACTTATCTGCAAGACAGAAACAGGCCCCCTGACATCCAGAACAGACGTGTGGCTGCCAAGGCGGGGCTTGGGGGAGGATGGAGCGGGAGTCTGGGCTGGCAGACACAGACTCTCACCTTCAGGATGGACAAGCAACATGGTAGGGGCTTCTCCGGGGGCTGCGTGGGAAAGGATCCGCTGTGACGCGGGATATGCTCCGGGGACTGCGTGGTAAAGAATCCGCTGCGATGGGAGACGCGTGCTTGGTCCGGGGGTTGGGAAGATCCCCTGGAGAAGGAAATGGCAACCCACTCCAGTATTCTTGCCTGGAGAATCCCATGGGCTTTCCGTGGGAATGTGGTGGGTTACAGCCCATGGGGTCGAAAAAGAGTCAACTTTGCAAGTAAACAACGACAAACCACTCGGTCCTACTGTACATGCAGTGCAGAGAGCTACATCCAACAGCCTGGGTAAGTCACAGTGGAGATGAGCACAGAGAAGAACACACACGTGCGCATGACTGAGTCTCCGTGCTGCAGAGCAGAAATTAATCACCTTTACTTCGATGGAAGAAAAAAGAGGGATGATGCACGGACACAGGCTACCATGCGGATGAACCTGAAAGCCTCCTGCTCAGCGACAGAAGCAGACGCAGAAAGTCACACGGCGGAGCTCCCTTCATAGGAAATGTCCAGAAGAGGCAACTCCAGAGACACAGAGTCGGGACACGTGGCTGTCAGGGGCTGGGGGGCGGGGGGGCCAGGTAAGGGCTTCTTGATGGGAATGGGGTTTTCTTCTGGGGAAGAAAAGGTTCTGGAGAGAAGGTTCTGGAGCTCCATGGTGGTGATGGGGTACCAGACGGCATTTCACATTGCGGTTCAGTCAGTCAGTCGTGTCCGACTCTGCAACCCCATGGACTCAGCAGGCCAGGCTCCCCTGTCCTTCCTTATCTAATCTCCTGGAGTTTGCTCAGATTCACGTCCATTGAATTGGTGATGCTATCTAACAATCTCATCCTCTGCCACCCCCTTCTCCTCTTGCCTTCAATCTTTCCCTTTTGCAAAAATTCTTTTTTGCACTATGAAAAGGCAAGAAAAGAATGCAGTTAATAATTAATACCATTTGCAACTGTTCATTTTAAAATGCTAAGGTGGAAATTTTATATGTATTTTACCACAATTTAAAAAAAAGCCAACCAGTTACCAGACCCACGGGGCCTTAGAAGGGTGCTTCACAGTCCCCCAAATTCCATCAGCTTGGCTCATTCTAAGATTTGGAAAGTGGACATGTTTTCCTCCAACATACAGGGCCTTGCACCCGGCTCCCAGGCCCCTCCTGCAGCCTGACTGGTAAAGAATGACTCTGTGCCCGAGTCTGGTTTGATGCCGCCCTGCCAGAGGGGCTGCGGGGTGGCAGAAGTCATGCCTGGTGACCTCAGACCAGTCCCCACTGCGCTCGGAGCCGCAGGCTTCTCAAACGGGAACAAGGAAGCTTGAACTGGGCTCCAAGGAGTTCCTTTGCTCCCCGATTTCGAGGACGATGGCTTTCCAAGCAGGCTGCATTTGCGAAGTAATAATTAATTTTCCATTTGATATTAATTAAAGACAAATGTAACTGCCAGCCAGAGCTGCTGATTAGCGCCAGTGGACAGAACAGTTCCACAGACTCTCCAGTTAGCAAATGTGGGTTTTGCCCAGACGTGAACGTGACACAGAGCTGGCTTCCTGGAGTACCCAGGCAGCCTTTCTAGCTCCGTTAGGCTTTCTGAATATTCAAAGCAGCTTGTAAATCCCAGGGCTATGCGAGGGGCCCCGTGGGGATCCACATGACGCTAGCCAAGAACCACTGAAATCTCTCTCATCTTAAAACTCCTTGATTTTGAAAAACAAATGGTCCTTTAAAGATGAATGCTCCTTCCAAATGGAACCTCTGGGCACCCTGAGAAGGAGGCTGAACCTGTCGCCATGGTGACTAACAGGCAACTTAGAGTTTCCAGATTTCTATAATCCAAGACCAGCTTAGCCACAAATGCTGAGGCTGTGCAATGCATAAGAAGCAGCATCCTTTTAAGAGCTCGGAAGTTCTCGCTCAGTCGTGCCCAACTCTTTGCGACGCCATGGAGGAATTCTCCAGGCCAAAATACTGGAGTGGGTAGCCTTTCCTTTCTCCAGGGGATCTTCCCAACCCAGGGATCAAACCCAGGTCTCCTGCAGTGCTCGTGGATTCTTTACCAGCTGAGCCAGCAGGGAAGCCCCAAGGGAAGGGAACGCCCTCTTCCAACAACACAAGAGGAGACTCTACACATGGACATCCCCAGACGGTCAACACTGAAATCAGACTGATTATATTCTTTGCAGCCAAAGATGGAGAGGCTCTACACAGTCAGCAAAAACAAGACCGGGAGCCGACTGAGGCTCAGATCATGAACCCCGTATTTCCAAATTCAGACTCAAATTGAAGAAAGTAGGGAAAACCACTAGACCATTCAGGTATGACCCAAATCAAATCTCTTATGAGTATACAGTGAAAGTGACAGATAGATTCAAGGGATTAGATCTGATAGACAGGGTGCCTGTGAAGGACTGTCACAAACTGATGTAATTTTGTAACACTGTACATGAGGCGGTGATCAAGACCATCCCCAAGAAAAAGAAACGCAAAAATACAAAATGGTTGTCTGAGGAGGCCTTACAAATAGCTGAGAAAAGAAGAGAAGTGAAAGGCAAAGGAGAAAAGGAAAGAGAGAAAGGAGAGCTTCAAAGAATATCGAGGAGAGATGAGAGAAAGCCTTCCTCAGCTATCAGTGCAAAGAAAGAGAGGAAAGCAATAGAATGAGAAAAACTAGAAACCTCCTCAAGAAAATCAGAGGTACCGAGGGAACATTTCATGCAAAGATGGGTACAATAAAGGACAGAGATGGTAGGACCTAAGAAGATATGGAAGGTATGGAAGAAGCAGAAGATGTTAAGAAGAGGTGGCAAGAATACACAGAAGAACTGTACAAAAAAGATCTTCATGACCCAGATAACCACGATGGTGTGACCACTCACCTAGAGCCAGACATCCTGGAATGTGAAGTCAAGTGGGCCTTAGAAAGCATCACTACGAACAAAGCTAGTGGAGGTGATGGAATTCCAGCTGAGCTGTTTCAAATCCTGAAAGATGACGTTGTGAAAGTGCTGCACTCAATATGCCAGCAAATTTGGAAAACTCAGCAGTGGCCACAGGACTGGAAAAGATCAGTTTTCATTCCAATCCCAAAGAAAGACAACGCCAAAGAATGTTCAAACTACCACACAATCCTACCACACTCATCTAACACGCTAGCAAAGTAATGCTCAAAATTCTCCACGCCAGGCTTCAACAGTATGTGAACCGTGAACTTCCAGATGTTCAAGCTGGTTTAGAAAAGGCAGAGGAACCAGAGATCAAATTGCCAACATCTGTGGGATCATCAAAAAAACACTAGAGTTCCAGAAAAACATTTACTTCTGGTTTATTGACTATGTCAAAGCCTTTGACTGTGTAGATCACAACAAACTGTGGAAAATTCTGAAAGAGATGGGAACACCAGACCACCTGACCTGCCTCCTGAGAAATCTGTATGCAGGTCAGGAAGCAACAGTTAGAACCAGACATGGAACAACAGACTTTTCAAATCGGGAAAGGAGTATGTCACGGATGTGCATTGTCACCCTGCTTATTTAACTTATATGCAGAGCACACCATGAGAAACGCTGGGCTGGATGAAGCCCAAGCTGGAATCAAGATTACAGAGAGAAATATCAATAACCTCAGACATGCAGATGACACCACCCTTACGGCAGAAAGCGAAGAAGAACTAAAGAGCCTCTTGATGAAAGTGAAAGAGGAGAGTGAAAAAGTTGGCTTAAAGCTCAACATTCAGAAAACTAAGATCATGGCATCCAGTCCCATCACTTCATGGCAAATAGATGGGGAAACAGAGGAAACAGCGAGAGACTTTATGTTTTGGGGCTCCCAAATCACTGCAAATGGTGACTGCAGCCATGAAATTAAAAGATGCTTGCTCCTTGGAAGAAAAGTTATGACCCACCTAGACAGCATATTAAAAAACAGAGACCTGACTTTGCCAACAAAGGTCTATCTAGTCAAAGCTATGGTTTTTCCAGTGGTCATGCATGGATGTGAGAGTTGGACTATGAAGAAAGCTGAGCGCCGAAGAATTGATGCTTTTGAACTGTGGTGTTGGAGGACACTGTTGAGAGTCTCTTGGACTGCAAGGAGATCCATCCAATCAATCCTAAAGGAAATCAGTTCCGACTATTCACTGGAAGGACTGATGCTGAAGCTGAAACCCCAATACTTTGGCCACCTGATGGGAAGAATTACTCACTGGAAAAGACCTTAAAGTTGGGAAAGAGTGATGGTGGGAGGAGAAGGGGATGACAGAGGATGAGATGGTTGGATGGCATCACCGACTCAATGAACATGAGTTTGAGTAAGCTCCGGGAGTTGGTGATGGACAGGGAAGCCTGGCGTGTTGCAGTCCATGGGGTCGCAAAGAGTAGAACACGGCTGAGAGACTGAACTGAACTGAGGGACTTGCCAGGGGTCCAGAAGCTAAGACTCCGTGCTCCCAGTGCAGGGGCCCAGGTTTGATCCCTGGTCGGGGTACTAGATCCCACAAGCTGCGATGAAGACCCGGCCCAGACAAAAAAATACATATTAAAAAGTAAAACGGTGCAGGAAAGGGCTTTTTCACAGATGCCCCTGATGGAAAGTTCACTAACGTTGCCAAGGGCAAGTTCACAGGTGCTGGTCATGGTCTTGCTCTCAAGAGGGCATGGTGAGACAAGCCAGGGCAGATCCAGACAGCATCATCACCCCTGAATCCACAGGTCCAACTGGAACCCCCGGCTGCCCCCCCCCGGCCTGCCTGGTCTGCCCTGTGTTGGTCCCTCAGCTGCCGTGGGCACTTGATCACCAACTGTATCTCGTGCTTCATGGATCCCCCCACTGCTGGACAGTATCACAGAGCAGAGTGACGTGGGAGGCGGACAGAGGACTTCAGGTCTGAGGGCATTTCTGCACGTGTTTATCCTCCTGTGCTTTATTTCAGTTCCACATCAAACCGTGGTTTTGGAAAAGCTAAAAACCCACCGAGGAGGGGACCTGCTGGCCAGAGGCAGCCCAGGAGGGCATCCTGGGGGAGGTGTCATCTGAGGTTCTTTTACTCCTTTAACTCTTTAGGGAGAACTTCTAAGTATCTGGGTGCCCAGGATGGGCCTTTCAGGATGAGGGAAGGAGTTTAGAGAAGTGTCTTCATTTCGACTGAATGTGGTGAAAAGGCAATTTCCTGTTCTTTTCCCAGGCACCTAAGTATCATGAAACTAGGCTGCTGCTGAAAGGGAACCAAAAGCCTCACCCCAAATTCACCTGCATGCTGCTAAGGCCCCCCCGCCCCCTGCCTCGCACCCAGGAGTCGTGAGCACTGAGATCGTTGTTGGGGGAGAGTGTCTTGCTCAACATCCAAGTAGGAGGTGGCTGGGTGTGACGTGGACGCGGGGAGGGGCGGGTGGGGGATGGGAAGGCCACTTGCGACTCCTGCCTGGGGACCCCGGGTTCCGTGCTGGTCTGGGGGGAGCTTCACCTGTTGGGGTGCATATCCTAATAGGGGCCGTGAAGGCACCCCCCCTCCCGCCTGCACACAGGCTCTGGGTGCGAGAGAGGTGGGCCAGCAAGGATGACCCAGAGAGCTGCACAAGCCCACTCACGACGCCCCACCTCTGACCTTGCTGCTACAATTCTCGGTGAGCACGTGGAATCCCACCGACTGGAGCTGGGTCTCCAGGTGGGGCTTCAGGCCACAGCAGGCAGGGTCTGGAAGACGCACCTTCTCACCAAGAACAGACCCAGGCCTGAAGCCAAGAGGGCCACCCCTAAAAAAGAGCCCTGGACGCCCACCTCTTGCACACATGGTGTCCTGACTCGGGCCCTGCTTGGATGCTCCCAGGCGTGCCTCACCGGCGGGCTCTGCAGGTTCCCAAGCCCCTCGCTGCAAGGAGCTCAGGCAGCAGGCCTGGCTTGGGTGGGGGGTCTCCTTGAGGACGAGGCCCCGAGTGGTTGCTGAGGCAACTCGAGGAAGGATTAAGCAGTGCAGCTGCAGCTTGGGAACTTCCAGGAAACAGTCACTGCTCGGGCACATGCCCGTGGAAAGTGCAATGAAACGGGTACAGACGCAAAGCCCCAGTGAGCGCAGAACCCCACCTCCTGGGACCCTGCTTGCCTCCCCACCGCCAGGGCCAGAGCCAGGGCCACCCGTTCCCCGGTGTCCAGGGAGACGCCAGCAGGGTCTGAGTTCTGATGCCTTGAGGTCTATCTGTGGCTGCTCAGATGTCCTTACTTACACACACACATACACACAGGCATAGGTACTCTCAAAGACTTTTCTCCTTTCCACGATTGTAAGTGTATTTAGATAAATGTATACTTTTGTGAGGACTTCCCAGGTAGCACTAGTGATAAAGAACCTGCCTGCCGATGCAGAAGACATAAGAAACACAGGTTCAACCCCTGGGGTGGGAAGACTCACTGGAGGGGGGCATGGCTACTCACTCCAGTATTCTTGCTTTAAGAATCCCACGGACAGAGGAGCCTGGCAGGCCACGGTCCGTGGGGTCACAGAATCGGACATATCTGAAGCGACTTCACGCACACACACTTTGACGAAGCATCACTCCATATCAGAGCACTCTGACAACTCTGGGGCCACCAGGAGCCTCCCCAGCCAACCTCGCCTCCACCCCAAGGCAGCTGGGATTCTGCATTTGTGTTTTTCGTGTGTTATCACATGTTCATATCCCTGAACAATCCGTTGATTCATCCTGCCTCCTCTGCAGGGAACCTGACATAAATTATGATCATATTTCACGCCTCCTCGAGCGCTCAGTCTTCCCTCCACACTGCTCCTGAGATTTATCTGCAAGATGTGCCTGGCTGATATTCATTCAGTGCTCGCTGCGGATGGTACGCCTCGCACGCCCAGCTCACAGTTTCTTGATCATTTCTCTTGTTAATGCGTTCATGTGTCATTCCCAATTTCTTGCCACTGTGAGCAGAGCGGCTC
Source organism: Procapra przewalskii (assembly GCA_006410515.1). Classification (NCBI taxonomy): domain Eukaryota; kingdom Metazoa; phylum Chordata; class Mammalia; order Artiodactyla; family Bovidae; genus Procapra; species Procapra przewalskii. The sequence goes on along the minus strand of SJYF01001046.1, from coordinate 665,440 downwards.
GGAACCGTCTCATGTGTGTGCCCTGGAGCTCATGTGTGAGTGTGGCACAGGGTGGCGGTATGTGTGCCCCAGAGTGAACCGTTGGCTCTTCGAGTTGGTACATCATCAATTTTCGTGGATAATGACAATTATTTTCCAAGGAGTTTGCAATTTGGGACCTTTTTCATGTTTTTTTTTTTTCCCCAAAACAAAGTGTTGAAAGCAGAAAAGGCTCTGAAAGGCCTGGCTGTGTGCGGCGGTGCTGTGGATGGAGGAGACTGCTGGTGTAGTTTGGTCCTAAGTCGTGTCTGACCCCTGGCAATCCTGTGGACTGCAGCCCACCAGGCTCCTCTGTCCCTAGGATTTCCCAGGCAAGAACACTAGAGCGGGTTGTCATTTCCTTCTCCAGGGGATCTTCCTGACCCAGGGATTGCACTCACGTCTCCTGCACTGGCAGGCAGATTCTTTACTGCTGAGCCATCAGGGAAGCTGCGGGTGGAGGTGTGTCTCCCCCAGAAAGATACTCTGAAGTCCCAGCTCCCAGCACCTGTCGATTCAGCCTCCCTTAGAGACAGGGTCCTAGCAGATGTAACTAGGATGGAAGTGAAGATGAGGCTGTACTGGGTTAGGGCGGGCCCTGAGTCCAAAATGACTCTTCCCGGGGATGTCCCTGGCAGTCTGGTGCTTAAGACTCTGAGCTTCCATTGCAGGGGATATGGGTTTGATCCTCGGCTAGGGAGCTAAGATTCTGAATGCTGCTTGGCACAGCCAGAAACAGTCACTGTTCTTATAACAAGAGGGAAATGTGGATGCCGACACAGACAGGGGCACGGCCACGCGACAGCAGAGGCGGAGACGCGAGGGAAGCAGCCGCGAGCCGAGGATGGCCGGCCGCCCCCCGAAGCCGGGAGAGCCGAGACAGCATCTTCACCTGAGCCTCAGCGGGCGTGCGGCCCTGCTGACCCCTCGATCTGGAAAATCTAGCATCCAGAACGACGAGACCACCTATTTCTGCAGCTCTAAGCCCCCAGCTTGCGGTCCTTTGTTACAGCCCCTGAGACACGAACATAGGCAGCATCCCAGCCCTCTCCCGGCCCGCCCTGCAGTCCAGCCGTTGTTTCACGACCAAACAAGTCCAGTGCAGTGAGAGCAAGGATGGCAGGAGCCGCCAAGGGTCCACACGGATCTGCACGTCCCCCGAGCAGGGAGTGAGCATCGGAATCCTTCCCAGCACAGCTCTGCAGCCGCCGGACTCCACCGCTTTATCTCAGCAGCAGGAAGGCCTGTGTTTCCCATCCCTGCATCAGAGGCTCCCGAGAGGGGCCAGGGGCCAGGGGCAACTCTTCTGCTCCTGGCTGGGGGACGGTGGTCCCAGAGGTTTGGTGAAGCAGAAGCGAGGAGAGAGAGACAGGCTGCTTTCATCCCTACCGCACACGGGGCGTCACCCACGTGCCGCCTGCGGCCCTTAGCAGACAAGGCCTTCGGAGGGCCGGACGCCCTGGGCCTGTCTCTGAGCCCGGAGCCCGGGAGGCAGGGGAGGAATGGCTCGTCATGGGGTGGGTTCAGAGGGGAAGCGGGGCTGGAAAGTTCCGGCCTGCCCCCCAGCGGTGAGGACTTGCTGGCTGGGTGGCGGTCGTCGGGCTGGTCCGTCTAGCTCTGGGCTCTGCAGCAGCACCAGCTGCCGCCTGCCCACTGAGCTCAGCTTCACAGACCCGTGGTGCCAGCTTTGTGGGTGCTCAGGGAGGTCTCTGTCCCTGCCTGACCAGGGACCCAGGGGCTAGAGATGAGGGGTGGGCTCCCCTGAGGGGTCAGTGGTGACGCGAGGGTGAGGGAAGCATTTCCTGGTGCCTTTTGGAGGCCAAGGCACATCTCAGGATGAAGGACAGTGTGGGGACCCAAGCCTGTGCCGGGAAGGCCACGGGTTTCTCCCTGGGTGGGACCCCAGGAAAGCGCTGCTGTCACAGCTCAGCTGGTTAAATGGAGGCAGTCAGATAAGGGTCAGCCTAACAGACACCTTACCCAGCAAGCCTGCCCCAATAAATCGACACAGAGGCCCCAGAGAGCACGAGGCCACACCCTGCCCACCGTGGCAGATGGGCCCTCGGTGACCCCCACTGAGGGTCAAGCTCTGGCAGAGACTTGGGGACGGGCCCAGGGGACCCCAAGAGGAGGTCGTCGCCAGCCCTGGAGGGTGAGCTCAGCAGAGGAATGAGATTGGAGAATCCGTGTGAGAGGCTGGACCGTGACTCGGAGGCAGACGCCTGGGGAGCAGGGACAGACAGGAGGCAGGACCAGGCCCCACGGGTGGGAGGGCGTGTGTCACTTCCTGCAGGCCCAGGATTGGGGGCTCAGCTCCCAGCTCTGGGTCCCAGGCGAGTCCTTCCAGGTAAAGATATTACACCTGAGACAGGGGGCGGGCTGGGAGGAGGGAGGCCGAGGCTGCCGGGCTGGGGCTTAAATGTGTTTCCAGGCCCACAGGGCCCAGAGCCTGGCTGCGTCCCGGGCAGGCCTTCTGCCAAGACCACCACCCGGACGGCCCCCAGGCAAGCAGCCCGCCTCTCCTGCAGGGAAACTCACATAGCTTGCTGTCGTGCAAGAGGGATGCAGGCGTCACCTGCAGAGGCCACAGTTCAGGTATTTTAGGCAAGGTTGCATATCCTTCTGTGCGTGTTCACAACTCTTTCAAGAACGTAAGATCCTGCCTGCTTGCAGGGTGCACCAAAACGCTTGGTGGATCAAAGCTGGCCACAGTGTGCCAACACGTACAGGCAGAGTCCCTTAGTCGCGTCCGACTCTTTGCGTTCTCACGGACTGTGTAGCCTGCCAGGCTCCTCTGCCCATGGTATTCTCCAGGCAAGAACACTGGACTGAGTGGACATTCTCTTCTCCAGGGGATCTTCCCAACCCAGGGATCAAACCAACATCTCTAGCATCTCCTGTGTTGGCAGGTGGGTTCTTTACCCTTAGCGCCACCTGGGAAGCACTACAGTTTGCCAAACATGTCATACAAGAACATCGCTGAAGAGCCAGGAGCAAGAAGGCCCTGAGCGGGTCGTCAAACCCAAGAGCTGTTCGGACAGGACACGTGTACTCTGGATGCCAGTGTAATTCAGCCTTACTGGGGGGCTGGGTGAAAAAGAAAGTGAAAGTGTCACTGAGTCGTCTCCAACTCTTTGTGACCCCACAGACTGTAGCCCACTGGGCTCTTCTGTCCATGGGATTCTCCAGGCAAGAATACTGGAGTGGGCTGCCCTTTCCTTCTCCAGGGGATCTTCCCGACCCCAGGGATGGAACCTGGGTCTCCCGCATTGCAGCTGGATTCTTCACCATCTGAGCCACCAGGGAAGCTCCCCCACCCCCAAAGGGGAGAGGTAGCATCTAAAGCCAGAGGCAACACAGAAGCCCCCGCAGGTTTCCAGGACCCATGAGCCCCTGAGGCAAGTTCAAGTTCAGGGTGAATTTGGAAACTGAGAGGGCGGCCGGACCAGAGAGCAGATGTTCCGCACCGGGGTGGGGGTCACCGCCCGCAAACATGACCCAAACCAGAATGCAGGATCGCAGCGTGAGGTCGACCGGGTCAGGCACGCGTGCGGCTGAGGCGCTGCATGGCGGGGGCGATTCTACTCGGTGCTGAGAGAGTGAAGATGGCCCACAGGAGATTCCTGGGCCTCAGGACCCAGGGCCCCAGGTTAACAGGCACTCACATCCCACCCTGCTCTCCACGGACCGAGCTGCATGAGTCTGAGGCGACCCTCCCGCTAGAACCCCCCGAAGCGGCAGGGCCCCTGCTGACCCAAGCCCAGGCCTGGGGCTGGGACTGTAATGGAGTCCAAGAGCACAAGCCTGGCTGCTCCGAGAACTGCGGTTATGAGCACCGTACTCCAGCACAATTAACCCCGAGTCAGAGAGCTGGACCAAACTTCCGGGTTACGTTAGCCCACATCTCAAAGCTACCACCACGCAGAATATGGCGAAAGCAAACCCGGGCCTGGGGAACTGGGGAGAAAGGCCTGGAAGCGTGGACGCTGGTTGCAAATATCAAAGAGGGGTGAGCTCCGTGGGCACCAGGGACACCCCAGCAGCAGCCAGGAGATGCACAAGGTGGGGGTCCCTGCCCACCTGCCCCGCTGCCCCCAGCCTGCCTCTCCCTGCGTTTCCATCAAGCATCCTCCACGTCCCCCACGCGACCAGGCCTCAGAGAGAGCGGCCCCGGCCCACCCCGCTCCACCCCAGGCGCTGCTCTAAGCTCTTGCAGAATGTTAATCACGTAGGCCTCTCAGCCCAGATGCGAGGGCATTAGACTCCTTATTGCGGCTCCAACAGATGATCACAAATTCAGTGGCTTAACACAAACTCATCTTAGAGCTTTGTAGCTTCGACTGTCAGTGACATCGAAGTGTGGGCGGGCCTGGCTCCCTCTGGAGGCTCCTCCAGGGCAGAGGGGAGGCTTCCTGCCTCTTGCAGCTTCTGGGGGCTCCAGCTGTCCCTTGCCTGTGGCCACAACACCCCGCCTCTGCCGGCTCCCCGTCTGTGTTCAGATCCCCTTCCACTTCCCTCTAGGACGCTTGTGATGACACTGGGTCCGCGATGGGTGATCCCAGATCGTCTTCCCTTCTCAGGGTCCCAGACTCCATCACATCTGTGGTCCCCGCTGCTGCGGATGGCAACACGCTCATAGGTCAGGAGGATGAAGGCGTCGACAACCTGGGGACCGTGATTCAGCCGCCCGCAGGGAGACACAGCTCTTCTATTCGGGGGACCCCCTAGGGTCCTAGGGCTGGTAATATTTGCTGGGGCTGACCCTTGGGCTGGGCTCGGTGTGGCCTCGGTCCCTGGGCTCCAACACTCCCTAGTGTGAGGATCTGCCTGGTCCAGAACACACCTGCCTTCACTTCCCTGGTGTCCATGCTTGGGTAGAAAACCTGCCCACACCCTCGGGTCACACGTGTATCTGCTCCACACCCACCTCACCTTCGATTCCCCAGAGGTGACATGGGGTGGGCATGAGGTTTCTAGGTAAGAAGGCAAGCTAAGATCTTCCCACAATGCCTGGCACTTCGGGAGCCTAAACTGTTAACCTCTCTAATAAATTATAGCCTCCCTAATAGCATTAGCCAGCCGAATTGAGACACGGTTCAGCCTTTCCCACGGCTGTGTGCATGCGTGCATGCCGAGTCATGTCCGACTCTTTGGAACTCTACGGACTGGAGCCCACCAGGCTCCCCTGTCCATGGGACCGTCCAGGCAAGAACACTGGAGTGGGTTGCCGTTTCCTCCTCCAGGGCATCTTCCTGACTCAGGGATCGAACCCACATGTCCTGCGTCTCCTGCACCAGAGGTGGATTCTTTACAACTGAGCCACTTGGGAAGCCCTCTTTCCCACGGCAGCAGCATCATTTCGCTGCTATAGCCTTTTTTTTTTGTAAGAACAACAACAAATTGTTCTGCCTTTAAGAAGCCTCTGCTGGGCTGGGAGAAAAGCAGATTTCAGGGGCTGTCAATGAAAGACTGAATTAAGCAGAACAGGTAACCCCATCAGGGTCCCCAGGAACTCGGAGACCTGCCTCTTCCGGGCGGTGCTGCCACCTGCGGGCACCTGTCCCGCCCCCAAGAGGCTCCATCGTGGGGCCTTCTTTTCCCGTGGCTCTGAAACCAGGAGCTGGGCTGTTTCATCCGAGCTCAGCTTGCCCTCAGGCCAAGTGCAAAGGGTGTTGTTACGGTCTGAATGTGTGTGTCCCCACCTGATTCATTTGTTGAGGTACCAGCCCCCAGTGTGACTGCATTTGGAGACGGACTCCTTGAGGAGGTAATTAAGGCTCAGTGAGGTCACGAGGGTGGGGCCCTGATCTGATGGGGTCAGCGGTCAGTAAGAAAAGACATCAGTGCAGGGTCCTCCCCGCTCCTCTCCACCACTCGAGGACGTGGGGAGAGGCTGGCCGTCCGCAAACCAGGATGAGGCCCCTCACCAGGAAACAGACCTACCTGTGCCCGGATCTCGGACCTCCAGCCCCCAGGACTGGGAGAAAGAAACGTCTGCTGTTTGAGCTGCCGGCCCGCGGCAGCCTGGGCTGATGAAGACACTCGCGGGGGCAGGTGTGAGACCGGCCGGGCCTGTTTCCCCACCTGCAAGGGGCTGTGGGAACGGCACCGGCTCTACAGGCTGCAGGGAAATCAAACGTTCCGATTGCGCCTCTGAGTGTGCACGCGGCAGGGCAGGAAGACCCACAGGGGGCTCCCATCCAACCCTGGGGCGCAGAGGGAGCGTGCCTGTGACCTCCCAGGAGGCCCGAGGTCACCCTGAGACTTCTGTTCTCATCACGCTCCTCCATCCGATCCCCAGCTTACAGCTGAGCAAGCAAGCAGGAGCGGAAAAAGAATTTGCCCAAGATCACAGCGGGAATACCTGGAGAAGCGGGGCTCAAACCCAGGCCTATTGAATCCAGAGACCCGGCTCCAGTCCAGGGCCGGTCTGTACCGCAACACATGCAGGCCACGCAGGCTGGGGACCGACGTGGACGGAGGAAGGTTTGCCAGATCACGTGGGCGAGGGGGATTTAGAGGCAGTCTGGAGGGGGGTGAGGACCACCGGCTCTGTGACTCCTGGCAACGCCCGTAAACAATCCAGGACACATGTGGCACGCGACTGCATGGCAGAGGCTGATAAACTGGGCCTGACAAGTATGCCAGCAGAAGGCATGCTCGTGCCAGGCCTCGGGAGCCGCGGGTCCCTGCTGGGGAGAGGGAAGGGATTTGAGGGGTGGGGGTCCCCATACCCAGGGTCACCTGCGGCCCCTCCCTCAACCTGGGCGAAGATCAGTGTCTGACCTCTGGCTCTTGGAGCTAAAACAAACTTCTCGGATCTGTCAGTCCTGCACTGGGCGCTCCCAGAGCCGAGCCCGCTTCCCCCAGGAGGGGCCCTGGCCCGCTCTGCCGGTGCCCCGAGGAGACTCAGGGTAAAGCATACTGCCGCCTGGCAGGGGGCCCACTGACAAGAACAACGGCTGATGGCTCCCTGGCACTTCTCGGACCCAGCGGGCCGTCTAGCGGGCATCTCTCCCCCACAGGGCACAGTAGGAGGCCAGAGGCCTGAAACCGAAGGTTCTGGAGGCGCCCCGGTCGCAGCCCCTCCCAGTTATGCAGCGGCTTCTCCCCACTTCCTGTCTCTCCTCTCCTCAGTTCAGTTCAGCCGCTCAGTCGTGTCCATCTCTTTGCGACCCCATGTATGCACGCCAGGCCTCCCAGTCCGTCGCCAACTCCCAGAGTTTACTCAAGTCCATTGAGTTGGTGACGCCATCCAACCATCTCATCCTCTGTCGTCCCCTTCTCCTGCCTTCAATCTTTCCCAGCATCAGGGTCTTTTCCAATGAGTCAGCTCTTCGCATCAGGTGGTCTCTCCTCCCAGAAGGACACTAGTCGTGGATTCAGGGCCCACAGATGCAGGACGATTTCACCTCAAGACCCTTATAATCACATCTGCAAAGACTCCAGTTCCATATGAGGCTGCCAGCAGAGTGAGGTTTTGGGGGACACTCTGGAACCCACTGCACCCTCCAAAATGTTCTCATGGGAGCCAGCCAGGCTGAGATGTACACACACCCCTGTGTGACCGCCTATCCCAAACCCTGCCGCCCTGGAAATGAAATCTGAACTCCTCACCTTGCCCTTAGGGGTCTGTGCCCGCTTCTCCCACCCTCCCCACCTCTGTCCCCACACTTGGGCCTCCTGCCGCCAAGGCTCTTGCCAGCTTCCACCTCTGGGCCTCCCTGCGGCTGCTCCCCCGGGGATGGGGAGTCGCCAGCCTCAGCTCAGCAGCTGGGGATTCTTCTAAGTGAACCATAACCTTAAGAGCGACTCATCGGTCAAGACCCTGATGGTGGGAAAGACAGAAGGCGGGAGGAGAAGGGGACGACAGAGGATGAGATGGTTGGATGGCTTCACTGACTCGATGGACATGAGTTTGAGTAAGCTCCGGGAGATGGTGAAGGACAGGGAAGCCTGGCGTGCTGCAGTCCCCGGGGTCGCAAAGAGTCAGACATGACTCAGTCGCTGAACAACAGCAAGGCCTTGCTGAATGTCAGTTCAATAAAGTAACTCAGCTACTTGTGTGTACTCTGTTTTTTCCTGCTTTTCAGAAATTATTAAGTTTTTAAGTGGAGCAGAATTGCTTTACAATGTCGTATTGGGTTCTGCTGTACGACGAGGGGGGTCAGCTGTATGGACAGATCCATCCCTTGCCTCTTGGACCTCCCTCCCTCCCCTTCCCTCTCACGTACTTTAGATTAAATTGCTTAAGATGAAACAAAAATAAAAATTCAGTTCCTCACATGCCCATGTTTTAAGAGGTCAACAGCTGTGTGTGGCCAGTGACACCGTATCAGGCAGATGGGTATTTCTGGAAAGTCCTGTTGGACCGCCTTGCTCCAGACCCATGAGCCAGAGAGGATCAGAGGCTGCCAGTGTTTCGAGGGGTCCTGGGCCTGTCTTCCAACCCTCCCTTCCCTCCCAGGCAGGTGGGAGCCAGGCTGGTGTGGAGACACTGCTGGGCTGTGCAGGGTGTTGGGGCTGAGCAGACAGTCCCCAGCCTCAGCCCTAGGGGGTGGACACGGAGGCCTGTCACCAAGGAAGGGGAAGACGTCCCGGGAATGGGGGCCACCGGGGCCTCTGCTGCCGCACGGAAACGGGAGGAGTGTGGTCACCTCGGCAGGACGCCCTGGTGTGCCCCGGGAGGGGTGGGGGACAGGGGAGGCCGGCCTCAGCCTGCCTGGATCCTCCTGGGCCCATCCTATCCCCAGTCGGGCAGGCCCCCTCCCCCCGAGGCTCCCAGGCTTCAGAGGGGCTGAGCTGGGGGGTGTTGGTGGGGTGACAGATGGGCCCTGAGGAGGGCAGCACTGGGACCCCTTCCCGGGAGAGGTCCCCCCGGGGGCCTGGTGGACGCTGCCCCCTCCTAGGGGGCAGCAATAGTCCCCCTGCCG
>SJYF01001046.1:551760-569129 GCA_006410515.1 Procapra przewalskii | reverse complement strand
AGGCTGGTCGTCTCATCCACCGCCCTGCCCTGCCTGGCATGCTCTGCCCCTTGCTGAGATGGTCTTCCTCCCCACCAGCTCTCTCTGTCGGCCACTGGACACCCACGTCCCGGTTCCTTTCCCTCCAAAGGACTGGGGTGGCCAACACCACTCGTCCCCAGGCTCCTCCCAGGGGAGGCCATGTGACCGGGCCTCGGCCAGTGAGGCGGGAGCCGGCATCTGCTGGGAGGGGCTTCCTTTCCCCAAACCAGGTCCCCCCAGGGCACGCTCCCTTTCCTATCTGCACTGTGACGGGAAAGCCGCACCGCCCCTTCCCGGGAGGGAGTGTCAGGACAGGGCGGAAGAAGCCGGGTCTGGCCCCGCCTTCCTGTTGGGTGGGACAAGGAAAGCCCTGTGCGTTAGGTAGCGGTTGCGAGGGACACGTCTTCTCTGGTTTAATCAACCACTGCACCATGAACAAGATGCTGTTGTTCCGGGGCAGAAAAATCGAGGCACAGAGAGGTTAGGCGACAATCCCAAGTCTCACAGCTCTCAAGGGGCGGCCGGACGGGCTGTTAGGCTGCGCTCTGCCTGCCTCTGCCGTCGCCGCCCGCAGCTCCACGAGGCTCGGCCAGAAGGCCAGACATGACTGGACCGTTTTCAAGGCGCTCAGCCTGCAGGCGGCAGAGCTGGGACCCTAGCCCGGCTAAAGGGCACGGCCCACACTTGAGTCCCCTCATCACGTTTGTACAGGACAAGCCTTCCAGATGAGTCATTCCCTGTGGGAGATGCTTTACGATGCTGCGCTTTGAAAATCACCAGGGAATGCAGGAAACCCAGACCCCGGGCTTTCAGATTCAGGAGCCCCGTCTGAGGATGTGTGGGACCTGCCCCATTCAAGGGCAGGGCGCAGGGACACCCGAGTGGAGGCCTCCCACCCAGGCACCCGGCGCTGTGACCGGAGGTCTGAGGCTCTGCTTTACCTGCCTCTCTCCCCATCTTGTCGCCCTTGGGCCAAGGGAGGCTGGGGCTCCACTCGGGGGAGCCACATTTCCCCGTCTCCACCCTCCCAAATTGTCTGGACAAATGAATAAAGCTGCTGGCTGTCAATGAGTCGCTCTCTACTCTACAGTAATTAGAAGGTTTAAAAAAAAAATCAGCCCAGGCAGCTCAGTGGAAGCATTTATACCGATCCATGGAGCCAGACAGGCAGTTTAAGTGGAAATTACAGTAAATGGAGGACTCGGAGCCTGATTGCATGTTGTTGCTACGCTTGGCGGGAGCGTCCATGCCAAGGAGGCTGTCCTCATCTCTCTCCATCACGGGGAGCACTCGGGGGCTGGCGGAGACCGAGCCGCCCTGGCCCAGCAGCCAGGGCTGCCGTGACCGTGCGGAGGGGCAGGGTGCCTGAAAACACGCCAGGACCTGGGAGCCTCCTGGCACCGAAGCCGGCAGCCGGGCCCTGGGGAGCAGCAGCCCTCCTCCCTCCGTCCCGCCAGGATGCCTGGATCGACCCCCTCTGTGCTCCCCCCGTCCGCGGCCTCCACCACCCGGACCCCTCCCTCCCCGGGGAACACCTCCTCCTGGGTCCCACTTGACTGCAGCCTTTCCCTGCCAATCGCAGAGCCTGGCGCAGAACCGAGGTGCAGGGGAGCCCCCACCGTGGAGCCCCCCTCCCCATCCTGACGACGCCCTTCCCTCGAGGCAGGGTTCTCGGCCCCCTTCCCCCCCACCCCGGAGGGGCCCGGAAAGGTGACGCGAGAGGCCCAAGGACACGCAAGGTGTGAGGAGCAGAGCTGGATTTAAACCCAGGAACCGACTGGGGGCGGAAGGACTCTTTTTAGTTCCTCAAAATCCTTTTTAGGGGCCCTGGCAGCTGAGGCTTAGGAAATAGGACATGGAGAAAAATGGGACCTGTTGAGCTCCAGGAAACCGCCCTGATCGTGTGGGCAGGCCGCTGCGACGTCCCGGCTCGGCCTCGACGTAGGCACACCTTGGACGCGGCACCGTTCAGGACCAAGGGAGCAACCGGTTTCACCCCGGCAAGGACCAGGGAGTCTGGGAGGCTTAGGAGGACCCAGGGTGAGGCGTCACTAACAGCACAAAAGACCCACCCGGGTGGGGACCTTACAAATGGCACCAGCCTCTTGGGCGTGCAGTCCCTGAAACCCACCCACCTGTCCACCAAAGATGCTACAGGTCTGTGACAGACACTGAGGCCGGCAGGGGGTGAGGACCAGCAGGTGAGACTTGGGGCGGGGGCGGGCGTTGCCGGAGCCTCAGCCATTCATGGCTCAATGTCTCCTTGTACAACCTCAAGGGGACCCTGGGAGGCAGCGGGGGGAGGGGTGGTCCTTCAAGGATCGCCGAGCGCCCCAGCCAGAGCCCTTGCAAGCTAGCTGCATCCCCCGTCCTCGCTTCTGGGAGCAAGAGGGTGCAGTTGGCAACAGCCTACAACCTACTGTAGAAGTTGAAGAAGGCGATACAGGCTGAAAATACAGATGGTGTTTTCTTGTCTCAGAGGCTCCCATACTGGAGAAGCACCCAGTTCACTTGATTTAAAACACACACACACACATACACACACAGAACTAAAAAGCACACCAGCCATGCTTTCTATGCAGAAGGGCAAGCTAGTTGGGTCGGGAGGCACGCTGCCCCTCTGTCCAGTTTGGGGAGACGTGCCATGCAGCTTGTCAGGGGAGCACACAGGAACCCTGGACACATCTCTGCCTTTAAGTCACGGCGATTCACAATGCAGTCGTCCGCCCTTGGAACTTAACAGCAGCACTCACAGGAATAGATGCTCCAGTTGGTCTCAACTCCCTGCACCTTCCCCCGCCCCCCGCCCCCCTGGCAGCTTGAAAGGACTTTGGAGAATCAGGCCCCTGGGACACTAACGGTACCCGAGATGCTCAAGTCTGCCGGGGTGATTTGACGGCTACCTTGATTTTTCCTCTTCTATCTTGGGAGCACTAGAAAGCCGTTAGGGAAACAATAGCCTTCCTGGTGAAACATCACCACCAGAAATACACTAATTCTCAAACACACCCAGCACAGAATGGTGCTCCATCGCCTCCACAGCCAGCCACCCCGACTCGCCCAGCGCCACCCTGGCGGGTCAGGAACAAAGACTCGTGCGCGGCCGCATCGTACCTCCAAAATGAACTTTCTTCTTGAACCGGGAGTTCTCAGCCATCGTCTCTAACCTGGGTGTGACCATCTCACTCAGGCTGGTCCCACTGCTGGTCCGGGTCCATGCGGAGCCCGCAGCCACAAGGCCCGCCTCATCTACTATTGTCTGTTAATCCAAGAGGAAAAAAGTTGCAGCCCTCCGCGGTCGGAATTGCGGAACAAAAGGGGGAAAAAAACAGAGGAAGAAGAAAGATGGCTCCAAGTATTTAATCCACAGAGAGGTTTTCAGATTTGACTTTGGGAGACCGCACGTCGGGATCGGCGGAAAATTCGGTTCTTTGACACAAGTTGTAAGCTCCAGATTGGAGCCCGCATCCTTTCACTTCCCACTGTACTGGGGATGGTTTTTTTTTCTCCCCTTACTGCTGGTTTCCATGGCAACGCATCAGTCACTAGTCTAAATAAGTACGGGTGAAGGACGCCTGGAAAACCAGTGCAATTACGCATGCCATTAACGGGGAGAGGAAAATGATTCAACCCCGCGATTAGTACGGGGCCGAGGTAACACTCAGAGCCTGCTGTCGTCCTTGTCCTGAGGAATCGCTTTCTCATTTTGTCACACAGCGTTTTCTTGGTCCCAGCGGTTTGAGCCCTGTGTGCTGCGGGGTGGATGGCCGGGTGGAGAAGTCCATTCTGACCGCGCCACCCAGGGGAGCCAAGGTCAAAGAAAGGGACAGGACCTCAGTGAAGCGGGTCTTGGCTGAAGGCATCCCTTGGGCCTTCCATTGGTCCCTGCATCCCTGGAGGAGGGGAAGGGGTCTTCAGGTGTTTGGAGGGATTGGGGGGACATGCACGCACCCTGCACACTCAGCATGAAGGCTGGTAGGGAGCAGGCTGCAGGCAGGGCTTGCTGTCGGGCAGGCGGCTGAGCCTGCCTCCTTCCTAGCGACGCCCTCTCACCTCATGGCTCCTGCTTGGGAAGGCTCAGCGGGGCAGAGGCCAGGCTGTAGATCCTTCTCCTGTGTCATCAACTTCCTCCCTTAAACAGCTGCCACGAGTTCATGGAGTGGTCCTGGACAGGACCCCTCACCTCTGAGCTGCAGGATTCCCATGGGTCTGAAGGGCTGGTAACTCTCAGTCAACGTCCTTTGGATTCTGAGAGGCAGGTCACATGGCCAGCGGACAAGCAGGAGCCAGGCCCCACACCCACCAGCTGCATGGCCCGGGTCCAGCCTCTTATTTCTCAGATGGGGTGATGATAATGAATTATCTAAAGCTAATTATCAATGAATTAAACCACTTATTACTTAATTTAACAATTAATACATAAATCTTAAAATGGGCTGTTAGGGTTGTGAATGATTTTGTTTCAGAGCCAACATGAAGAGCACAAACCCTCTGCTCCCTGTAGACCTGAGGCTGGACGCCGCCTGGTTCGAGGTGTAACACCCTCAGAGTCCCGTCCACCCAGCCGTGTTGGAGCAGATGCCCCATGAAGACTCAGAGATGAGGACACTGGCCCAGAGAAGTTGAGTGACTGGCCTAAGGGCACCCAGCCACCTAAAGGGGAGCCTGAAATCTCTCGACCCAGCCCTGCGCCTGCTGGGTATCCCTACCTCCTGCCGCTCACCCCCAGGGATGCAGGGCTCTCAGCTGACCGGTGGGGATGAAGACCAAGGGGGGCTTCCTCCCTCACCCCAGCTAGGGACGTCCCCAGCTGGGTGTCCAGGAAGAGATGCTGGTTCCCAATCCTGCCCCGCTGGGGCCCAGGCCTAAGTGGATTCCCGCTTCTCTAGGGCCCTGTCCCTCCCTGGCATTCCAACTGGTCTCTAGGCAAAGCAGGGGGTCACAGAAACAGCCCGTGCCTGACACACTGGAGGCCCAGGGGCTGCGGCCGCCACTCCGTGGGGGAGGCCCCAGGGGAGGCGGCAGTGGAGATGGGAGGGTGAAAGCAGCGCGGGTCTCCCCCCACAGCCCAGCCCCTCCTACGCGCTCCACGCCACTCATGCACCCTTCAGCTCCGTGTCCCCACCCCAGGCGGCAAAAGGCCTCATGTCCCTGCAGGCGCCCCGGCCCTCTTGGGCGGGGGGGGGGAGCCGCTCGCGGCTGCAACTCCTGCCAGGCTGCTGACCGATTCGGCGGGCAGACCGGGCCCTGAAGGCAGGGCTGGCCCTTTCTCATCTGTGACCTCCCGCAAATTTCTTGTCCTCTGAGATTCAGCTTTAGGAAGAAAGGGCACGCAAGAACACGTCCTCACGAAGAGCTACCTGAAAGTCACGAGTCGGCTGCGGGGGTTGGCTCCAGCGGCAGAGGCGGGTCCGACATGGACGCCCCTGCGTCCCCAGGCCTGTGGCCCACAGACGCCTCGTGTACCCACCGCACACATGAACACTCGGAAACTGTAAAGTGTCATGCTGGGTCATCACCTGTCCAGCCGGCCCATCACAGAGGTGGATGTGGCCTGTGCGTCGCACACACTCGCACAGACGGGCTTCGTCTGCCCAGGACTCCAGAGATGACAGGGGATTTTCTCCAACCTATGTGATGACATGGGCCTCGGCGGGTGAGGTCACAAGCCCCTGACACCCAGGGGCTCCGGGACTTCAGGGATGTTCCTGAGGCTCTCTGTGCCGCCTTACGGACTGGACTGTGTCCTTCTCCCCTCAAACTCATATGTTGCGGCCCTAAGCCCCTCCTGTGAGTGGCCTGTGGAGGTGATGAGGGTCAGAGGGAGGTCACGAAGGTGGAGACCCCCCCAGGAGACTAGCATCCGTACAAGGAGAGGCAGGGGCTTCCCTGGTGGCTCAGCTGGTAAAGGATCCGCCTGCAATGCGGGAGACCTGGGTTCGACCCCTGGGTCGGGAAGATCTCCTGGAGAAGGAATGGCTGCCCACTCCAATATTCTGACCTGGAGAACTCCATGGTCTGTATAGTCCATGGGGTCGCAAAGATGGACACGACCGAGTGACTTTCACTTTCAAGGAGAGGCCAGAGAGAGAGCTGGCTCCCTCCAGCCTGCGAGGGCCCAGAAGGCGGCCGCCTACAAACCAGGAGAGCCCTCTCCAGGGGCTCACCTGGTGCCTTGACCTTGGGCTTTGGCCTCTGGCACCGTGAGAAGTAAACACCTGCGTGTGAGCCCCAGTCAGCGTGGCCCCAGCAGACGAGAGAAGCATGTTCCTGCGTTGGGAAGGTGGGGACGGACAAGGTGCTGACTTGGGGCATGGAGAGGGGCCCGGGAGGTGGGCCTGCAGCACCAGGCGCTCACTCACTGCGCCATGAGGAGGGTGGCAGACCCGTGCCCATCACACCCACGGAGCTTCCCGGGTGGGGGACGACCCCAAGACGTGTCCACGGCTCTCAGCCAGACACCTGCCTCTGATGACTTGGAACCCGGCAGGCCTGACGGGCATGCGTTCTTGAGGCTCAGGTGCGTGCATGTGCACACACACATTCACATGCACGCGCACACACACACTGTGCGGGGGACAGAGCACAGGAATTCATCTACTTGCCAAGGAGACCTAAAACTCAAAGCTCCTTTCCAGAACCCAGAGGAGCTCAGCGCACGCTCCTGGGACGTCGGGGCCCCTCTTCCAGGCAAGACTGAGATCAATGCCCCCCTGGACCCTGCCTGGCATCTCCCTGGCTCCAGTTACTGCCCAGGACATCACGATGCCTCTTCTCGTCGTGTGCAGACCTTGTCTCCCAGGCAGGTTCTATGTTCATTCCCGGGGGGCCCAGCTTCCCTCTCAAGTCCCGTTCGTGGGTGTCACAGCCAACGGATGTGCGTGTCGGGGTGTGTGGGGTCTTCCTGGAGTGTGAGCTGCTCACAGGCATTCACAGCATTCCCCATCCCTGACACTTCGTCCCTGGCATCTGGCACGGGCTCAGTTCTCAGCGAGTTAGATGCTGTCCCTTGGACTTAATACACAAACCGAAGTCATAAGCAGGAGCCACAGATCCAAACACCTCCAGGCAGGCCATGCTTCAAGGAGCAGGCGTCAGACAGCAGGGAGAGGTGGGGTCTGAGGTCGACAGAATCTCAATGATGATCAGATCCTAACTTCTAGGGAAGCGCTGGTTTTTCTCTGAAAGCAGCTGCAGGTGGAATCAGGCCCCGGGCACCACTCTGCAAGTTGCAGGGCCCCCGGCAGTGCCCTCACGGCGGGCAGCCTCGTGTCTAGGGTTCTGGAGGGCCGTGGTCCCAGTGCTGGAAGGTACCATGAGCAAGTGCTGGCAGGACCGGGTGTGGTCAGTCCTTAGCAGCCTCCAGGTGGACGGAAGACCTCATAACCCTCCGAGCTCAGATCCTACACTCTTGTCACACGAGAACGGACAAACACAAAGCACTCTCCGGAAACGCCAGTGCCTTCAGCATCAAGAGAAGAATATCCTCTGTTCATCTGCAGCTTTTCGATCATGCTTATCTGAGCCCCCAAACCACACCCTGGTGGCAAGGCCCCTCAGGGGGTGTGAGCATTTCAGGCAACATCTGGGGTGATGACGGCACCTCCCCGAGCGGGAGCATCCGTCTAACTGCTGTCTTCCGGTCAGGCGCCCCCGAGTGTGCACACTCTGAAAGAACCCTGCACTGTCACGGCCTGCTTCACACTCCCTGCCACCCCAGGGGTGATGCATGCCCCCTTGGTGCCCGGCCGCCCCCCTGCACCCTGATGGGGAGTGACGGTGGACACTGCGTTTCCCAGATGCCTTGGCTGGGGCAGCAGCCAGCTTCTGGAGAGGAGACCCCTGTGCAGGGCGGCAGGGAGGCACCCTGCTTTGCACGTCCCTGGTGGGAGGGTCCCACACACCCCGAGGAACCCCTCTTGGGTCTTTCTGCTGCCCTAACTCAGGGGCAGGGGTGACCTGTCTCTGGGTGGCGTCACCTACCCCCTTCTCTTTCTTTCGCCCTTCCTACAGTCTTGTCACAGAAACACACTGGATTCTCCAGCAATACTTTTGAAATCAATCTCCTGCATTCCAGGGACTTCCCTGCTGGGCCAGCGGCTGAGACTCTGCCTTCCAGGGCAGGGGGCTGTGGCTTCCATCTCTGGTCTTGTGGCCAATAAACCAAAACATAAAGCAGAAGCAATATTGTAACAAACTCAATAAAGACTTTAAAAACTGTCCATGTCAAAATAAAAATCTCTTTAAAAACTTTCCTGTATTCCACCCTCTCGTCTGAAGCACCTGCCGAGGTGTGTGTTTGCTCCTAACCGGGCATTGGCTGATAAAGGGTGTGATGTGAATTTTTTTGGAATGAGGTGTATTATGGGTTTTTAATGTAAGAATTTCATTGAAAGAGAAAGGGATCCTCGCACATAATTGCTTTTAAAAATGGGTGCATCGTGCTGCTCAGAGCTGGGGACTCTCAGACCTGCAGCGATAGATGGTCTCCTAAAGAAGTGAGAGGAACCGAGCTGGAAATAGGAGTCAGAGCCTCACCTCCCACCCTGCCGTACCTCAAAGGCTCACGGAGCTTTTACCCGGAGAGCTTTTCAAAGAATCTCTCAGCTCAAAAGCAGGACCGATGACAGGAAAAGTGGCGGCAGGGAACAATGGGCGCTGGAAGACTCGAAGCCTCCGACGCACAGGTTTGGAATAACCAAAGCTTCCTGAGGGGCACCAGGTAGAGAAACAGCCCCCGACTGATGCGGGAGAGCCCTGGCTCACACTCTTCTGTTGGGTCCCTACTTTCCTTCTCGTGACAGGATGCTCTACCAAGTACCATCAGACCCAGCTGGGGGTTGACAAATACGCTGACCATCACTGTGATAGGTAGGCCATTAAGCAGTCCTGAGGATCCCACCTCCCAGTGAGATTCCCACCCCATGAGCGTGGGACCTGCGACGTGCCTCTGACCAGCAGAACATGGCAAAGGGAACAGGCTGCATCTGAGCACATGCCTGTCAGAGAGGAGACGGCTGCACTTTGCTCGCTGGAGCCTCTCTCTGGCCCGTGGGATGAAGCAGGTGACCGTCTTGGGGAATGCCACCTGGGAGGAGCCGGTGGTGGCCTCTGCCTGTAGAGAGGGGCTTGGAGCCTCCAGCCGGCAAGAAACGGAGGCATTCAACCTTAGAAACCCAGGAGACTCAGTTCTGCTGACAACCCGAGATGGCTGGAAACCCCTCCCCAGGCTAGTTTCTGGATGAGGATACAGCCTGGCCAGCCGGCTAAGTGAAGCCCAGCAGGGGAGCCAGAAGCCAGGTTAATTCTGGGTTCAGAGAACCTGCATTCTCCGTATTTGCAAATGGCGATCTCGCAGGGTCTAAGGAGCCAATCAGGTGGCCAGCAGCACCAGTTAGGAGTGGGTGGCTGGTACACTTGTGCCCATGTACCCCCACAGGGGAGCAGTTCAGAGGGGACGAATTAGGAGACAGAAACAAAAAGTCTCCACGATCATTAAAACCAGACTCAAGACAAAATTTCATCTGAAGGCAAGAAAACCAACGCTTGCTGAGTGCCAGCTGTCATCACTGAACCGAACTCGAATCTGCTCGACTACGCAAAATACAGCCGACCTACTGACAGCAGGTTGTGGTGAAGGAAAGGGCAGCGTTTATTGCAGGCGCCCAGCAAGGAGAACGGGCAGCTCAAGCTCAAAGGACCTGAAACCCTGCTGGCATTGGGGGAATAGTTTTAAAGACAAGGTGAGGGAGAGGATTCCGGGTACACACATCAGCTCGTATTCAATTTTCTGACTGGTTGATGGTTGAGGGTGAGGTAACAGCAGAGACTCAGGGATCTTAGTCACCAATCTTCTGGTTCCGACTGGTCTGGGGTCTACATGCTGGTGGATAGCAGTTTCCATCTGGTGGGAGTCTGGTTTCTGCAAAAACAGCTGAGGGATGTGCACCAGACACTGGTTTCCAGGTCCTTCAGGAAGAAACTCTAGGTCGTGCAGCTCTGCTATTTGGCTGATCTAGCGTGTAAACTGTTGCAAGCTCTCCCGCGGGACTGCTGTTCTCTGTCTCTGCGTGGTCTCTCTCCTCTGATCGTTAACCCTTGGGCCAGACTTTCTGAAATTCAGGGAAGGTTCAGGAGACTGAAGGTTTTATTTAAGCAAGGGGTGAGGAACATGCCGGGGTTGGTTACTGAGAAAAGCTGGTCTGGTGATTGATCGGTTTCACCACGTGTCATGAGCTTTCATAGGTAAGAAACTAAAAGAAAATATTATGATTTTGGAAGATGGTGCTTTAAAGTGAGATTCTTTGGGGGAGAAAAATCCTGAATCTCATTTGAAGACTGTCATTAGCCTCAATAACACAGGCAAAAATGAGTGTTGTAGGATGTACTAAGGGGAGTGTTTTTTTTTTTTTTTTTAATTTCGGTGAGTAAATGTTTTCCTACAAAATTCATAGATGCCACTAACACCCCAAGCCAGCAACGTTTAACTTATCTGCAGCTGGTTCTGTGCCATATTTAACGTGGCTCATATTGCGACATTTTGGGGGCTATTAAAAGCAGAGATCGCAGGAGGAGTTTCGTCGGATATCAGGGTAACATGAGAGAGAGCTGAGAGCTTGCCAGCAACCAGTGGCCCGGAATGACATCCCTCCAAGCCTTCGCTAGATGCATCATCTCCGCTGCCACCAGCTGGCTAGAGCTTCGAGCTACTGGGGTCAGAGTGAGGGTCTGACGCCTGAAAAGGCTCATTTCACGCTGAATCGCTCAGACCTGTGGGTACTCTCACACCACCTCACCCCGATGCAGGCCACTGTCCCACGAGGGCGAGACATGTCAGGATCCACTTAAACGTCTCAGTACCAATGACAACGGGGAGCGCAGTGCATTACTGAGGCCCACTTCCTACGAGCACACGGCAGGCGCCCTCTGTGCTGAATTCCCCATCTCCACAAATTCTCCCATCATCCTTTGCAGACAACTGAAGTGAATGAAAAGACTGAGGAAGAGCAGGGATGTAGGGAAGATGCAGGGCTCTCCTGAGCTGTGGCATCCATGCTCAGCTCCACCCAAGGCGGGCTCATTCTTATAACTAGTCCCATCTGACGGCTGATGTGGCCACCTCCAAGGGCCGCATGCCCATATGAGTGAGTGTGAAGGTGCCTGGCAGTTGCAGGGCTGAGACCCAACTCAGACATGCTGGTCTCAGCTACATGTGTTTCCCCCCAGGCTCGCCTGAGCTCCTTGGAGCTGTACTTCTTTCAAGTTCATGGGGGACTTTTAAATCTCCTTCCAAGACTGCTGTGATCGGTGAAATCCTAGCTTCTAACGCACGGAGCAAGTGGAGGTGGAAGCCCGCTTAACTCCCACCGACATCCTGAGGGGCCCTGGGCTTCCTGGGGCCAGTGTGGAAGCTGGCAGTGAGGGCTCGAGGCTGTCTCAGAGGCTGGGAGGGCAGAGGTCCAGCTATCAGACTGGAGGCCCAGATCCCTGTGGTCAACCACATCTACCCGCCAGAGCTCCGTGGAGCCCCGTGTGGCTAGGCTTTAGGCAGGGGTAGGAGACGCAGGGTCTTGGCCGTGGAGCAGCTGCCATCTGGCTCGGCAGGCAGGTAAAATCACTCTTCTGGGATCAGAGATCGAACAGAGGTGTGAGCAAAGCCAATGGGAACCGCCAGGCAGGAGCAAGTGTCTCTGTCTGTGAGGCTCATGGGAGGTTTTCAGGGAAGAAGAGATGAAGATCACCCTGGAAGGCAGGTGGCGGGCGGCTGTGGTAGACTGTTCACAAAAATAGCTGCAATTATTCCCTCTGTGTATCCACACCCATTTGCAATGTGACTTTGAACTCCTGCCACGAGATTCATGGCTTTCCCAGACCATGAATCCCGGCTGGCCCCAAGACCCTGATCAAGAGAATACAGGGTTGGTGACGCTGTACCAGTTCTGAGTCCAGATTTCCAGAGGCTGTGCCTTCTCTGCCCGTCCCAAATGCTGCCCAGCGGCCAGGTTGAGAAGCTTGGGCTGGACCGCCAGGCCACGAGACTAGTGCCCCCGCATGCCTGCCAGCTTGCTTGCTGTTTGCCAGCTGCCACTACAGACAAGAGACGCATCTGGGGATGACAGCCGAGGCTCTCAGCAGAGCCCAGCCCAGCTTGCTGACTTACAGAGTCATGAGATACGTGGCCACTGTTTCAAGCCACTAAGACTGGGGCAGCTCCTTATGCAGCCACTGCTGACTGCTACATTGCCTGACGCTTCACTCCATCACCTGGAGGTGGTTTCACCACCTCATTGGGGATGACGAGTCGCGCCCCTTTCAGGGAGCCGTCTTAAGCACACTGCAGATTTTAAAGTGCGAGGCAAGCAACGGGAGAAGCATCAGCGTTAGACGGACAGTCTGGGAAGCTTCCTGGTGGGGCAGCGGTTGGGACTCTGCACTCTCACCAACGAAGGCCTGGGTTCAATTCCTGATCAGGGAACTAAGATTCCACAAACTGCATGGCGCACACCAAGAAAATAAATAAAGAAAGAAGGACGGGCCTGGAAAGCACAGGGTGGGTGGGTGGCTGTGCTCCATGCACACACTGCCACATTCTCTGTCTTTTTCCAGAGAATGGCAGAGCCACCTGCGGGGCCTGCTGTGGGGATGCTGAGTCTTCACCGACTTCTGGGGAGTTTCCAATGCTTTCTGGTTGCTAAGGTGGCGGGTTATGTGTTTTATGATGGAGGAGGCACCGAGGCAGAGCAGCGCACAGCCTGGGAGCTGGAGTCATGGAGAAGGTGTTAGATTCTGGCTCTGTAGGCAGAATCAGAGCTGCTTCATAATTTACGTCCTTGGGCAAGAGTATTCCCCTTGCTAAGGTGTTCCCTCACTTGTGAAATGCATGCCACTACCCCAGCTCTGCACCCCACATAGGACGGGTATAATAAGATGACAAAACCCAGGCCAACACTCAGGACCACTCTGACTTACGACTCCCCATACGTGACCTCCTGAGGTCCTAAGAAGCCCAGCCGGGCCCACAGACACTCATTCAGCGGGAAGCCCGGCAAAAGCAGGCGTCTTTTCCACCACACCATGCCCTGCAGGCCGTGGGCTGGTCTCCACTTCTGTGCGTGAACAGTGATGTGAACGAAAGGAAACCTACAAAGCAATGGGGTGATGCTCTTCTTGTGGGGGAAGCAGGCAGAGAGGTTTTCTGACCATTTTGTTGGCTGACATTTTTCAAGAGTTATTTATTTTGGGGCTTGACGAAGCCTCTTGCTGTGTTTCCTGTTCTGTGCCACGAACGCGTTAAATAAAAAGAACAGAGGACGACATGAGCACTCCACATCAGGGCAAGAACGGGCAGGTGCGGGCGGAGCCCACAGCTCCCTCCAGCTCGCTGTTCACTATTGCCATAGAGACAGAGCTGGGAGGAGAGAGGGCAGCGCCTGGTAGCCAACGCGGGGAATGATGCTCTCGGCTCGGTACCCAGCCAGTGCCCAGGCCACTCCATCTGCTCGCTGAGGACACTGGAGAGCCGCACGCCTCCACAAACGCAGATGGGACTTGGCGGGATGCTCAGAGCATCACTCAGCCTTCCCCTGGGATGAGCGAGAAGGGGACCAATCCATCCTGAGCCACCGCGCCGGTCCGAGGCACGGTGTCGCTGAAGCAATCACACAGAATTTATCTGGTAGAAGGCGGCCCCTCCTGACTGCCAATTAACTCAAGACAAACTGGCAGCCTGCCCCTGGCCTGTTCACCACACAGACTCGGACAAGTTGTCAGCAAAAGTAGAGTCAATGCCCAGGGCTCCAAAGAACCCAGCATGAAAACCAGGACTCCAGGTCACCAGGGCAGAACCGGGCTGGGCTTGTTATCTTGATGGGCCGAAAAAATGAATTTCTACCCGATCGACACAGCTGTCTGCAAACACATAAGACCAGAACAAGTGAGCATTTGGGCAATGCAGCTGCTGTGTGGCCCTTGTTAAGCAGAAACAAGTTCTAAGAGAAGACTCTAGAGAGCTCCGTGGACTGCAAGGAGCTCCAACCAGTCCATCCTAAAGGAAATCAGTCCTGAATATTCACTGGAAGGACTGATGCTGAAACTCCAGTGTTTTGGCCACTTGATGTGAAGAACTGACTCTTTGGAAAAGACCCTGATGCTGGGAAAGATTGAAGGCGGGAGGAGAAGGGGATGACAGAGGATGAGATGGTTGGATGGCATCAGCAACGCGATGGACATGAGTTTGGGTAAACTCCGGGAGCTGGTGATGGACAGGGAGGCCTAGCGTGCTGCAGTCCATGGGGTCGCAAAGAGCCGGACACGACTCAGCAACTGAACTGAACTGAACGAAACACTTCCAATTACACTGACACGCCACCCCATGCACACTCGGATGGAACACGATGCTCGCTGAGCGAGGCAGTGCCCTCCAGACACGGCTGCGCTGGCATGACAGGTGCGGAGCAGGTACACCCAGAGGCAGGAAGCCAACTGGTCTTGCCAGGGGCTGGAGGTGAGGGCGATGGGAGAGACTGCTAGGGTCCAGGCTCTCTTCTGGGGTGCTGAGAATGCTCTGGAACTGGACAGCGTGTTCGTGGCGCAATCTTGTAAAAGCACCAACTGCCACGGACGGCGCACTTTCAAAGAGAGCCAGTGGCAAGGAACTCGCTGGCCGACGCAGGAGACAGGAGGCGCGGGTCTGAGCCCTGGGTCGGGAAGATACCCTGGAGGAGGAAACGGCAGCCTGCTCCAGTGTTCTTCCCTGGAGATCCCTGGGGACAGAGGAACCTGGCAGGCTACCGTCCACGGGGTCACAAGGAGTCAGACGCTACCGAAGTGACTTGGCATGTGTGCATTCAAAGTGCGGTCATTACGGTATTTGAAGGACGTCTCAATAATTGTTACAGAAAAGTAACAGAGGGACTTTCCCGGGGGTCAGGGGGTTAAGATTCCAAGCTCCCAGTGCAGGGGCCTGGGTTCAATCCCTGGTCGGAGAACTAGATGCCACAAGCTGCAGCTAAGACCCAGTGAAGTGAAGTGAAGTCGCTCAGTCGTGT
This sequence comes from Procapra przewalskii, assembly GCA_006410515.1. NCBI lineage: Eukaryota > Metazoa > Chordata > Mammalia > Artiodactyla > Bovidae > Procapra > Procapra przewalskii. The sequence continues at coordinate 554,061 of SJYF01001046.1, read as the reverse complement.
CCGACTCTTTGTGACCCCACGGATTGCATCCTAAGAGGCTCCTCTGTCCATGGGATTTTCCAGGCGAGAATACTGGAGTGGGTTGCCATTTCCTTCTCCAGGAGCTCAAACCCGGGTCTCCTGCACTGCAGGCAGACGCTTTACTGTCTGAGCCAGTACAGCCAAATAAATAAATTTTTTTAAGGATTCGATCACGTGGGTGCCTCTGCTCTGGGCCTCAGTTCCGGTCCTGCTCTGCCATGGATGGCTCTGAGGCTTTGGGCGAGCCGGTCAGCCTCCCCACGCCCTGCTTTCCTCATATGGGATGGTGCCCACCCCGTGCGGAGGGGAGGGGCCAGAAAAGGGCAAGCAGGGTCTTCACCCTGGCTCACGCACTCCTGGCACTCGCCACTAATGCTGCTTGCAGCCTTGAAATCTAGAAGGACCTTTCCGCCACAGGGACCCTCCTGCCGCGGTACCCGACCCGACCCCACATCCTCCGCCTGCCTCTTGTCTGTAGAGAAACTTCAGCCAAAGAATAAATGTCACCAGAGAAGTGGGAAAGTACAGACGCAAAGGGCAGGTGGTCAGACAGGACAACGCAATAGCGGTTCAGCCATTAAAGTGAAGGACTTTGAGTTTCTTCTCAAGGGCTACAGGGAATATTCCGAGCCGTCTTGTAGATACTGGAACCCCCAGCAGGTGGAAGAAGTTACCTACGTGATGATCAGACTGTAGCCAGGAAAAAAGCTGCCAGAGTTCTGAGAACTGGCCTCCAGGAAACGGGAACAAACCAACCCTGGGACTAAATACTAACTGTACCCCAAAACAGTCAGTGACGCTGGGCAGACCACTCATGACAAGGTCGGGATGACTGTCGGGCTGACTGCTCTTTCTACATGCAGCCCCGCCCCTCTGCCTGTGCACCCCTGAAACTCTCCCTTTGAAAGCTCTGGCCCCAGCTGGCAGTGGGGAGTTGGCTTTCTGCTAAGCCCACCTGCTCCCTAGGTTGTCAGCCTCCTGAGTAACGCAGCCTTTACTCTCCACCAACACATCATTTCCTGCTCAAACCCTTGAATGGCCCTGTGCGTCAGAACCCACCCCAGAGTCCTCACTGCAGTCCACAGGCTTCCTGAGCCCGCCTCTCAGTGGAATGCCCCTCCCGCCATGCTGCAGTCACGACACCCTCCTTGCTGGTCCTGAAACACAAGCCCGTTCCTGCCCCAGGCCCTTTGCATCTGCCGTTCCTGCCTGGAATACCCTTACCCTGCGTCTGCACAGCTCACCCCTCATCTCCTCCAGGCTGGACACCTCACCTCCACGCAGCCATCGGTGGCCCTGCTGCACACAGCCTGCCTCTCTGCTCCCCAGCACTGCCCCCACTCCACGCCAGCAGTGGTCATTCCCCGCCTGCTGCTGAAGCCCGTGTCTGGCACACACAGCCTGCAGGCATGCATCTTTGCTGAATGAATGAGTCTGAGCATCTCTGCGTGTCAGATGCTGGGGATGGAGAGATGACTAAGCCGAGATGAGGCACGGGCTGGGGGAGGGTGGGGGAGACAGACACGGGACAGATCATCACAACAGAGTGGGGTGGGCTGCAGCAGGGAGATGGGTCGTGCTCTACAGGGCAAAGGAGAGCACAGACTCTGCACAGGCTCTTGCAGGATGAGCAGGAGTTTGGCAGATAGACAAGTGAGGGACGGGCATCTCGGGCAGAAGGAATGGCATTAGCAGAGACACAGAGGTGGGCAAGGCGGGGCGCATCTTCACGAGGCAAGGAGTCAAGGGGCTGGCACTGATCGTAACAATCCTTCTCAGCAACGAACGCCTGCCCTGGATCGCCTTGCCTGGGCTCACTCCAGCCCTGCGTGGTGGTATAATGACCGTCTTCATTTTCAACGGGGACACTGAGACTTTGGGAGGATCTGTCTCTTTCCGGAAGCTACACAACTTCCGGGACTGGAACCTGACCGGAGCTCCCGGCTACCCTGGGCTCTGCAGGTGAGGCCGCCTGCTCTGTCAGTAACGTTCTGCTGGGACAATGACCCCGCACTCGCCGTGTACTGTGCGTGTGGCTGCTTTTGTGCTACAATGCAAGGGGGTAGTTGCCCCAAAGAACCCCCGGCCTGCAAACACAGACACTTGCTCTCTGGCCCTTCAAGGCAGATTTCAGGGAGCCTTGGCCCAGGGCATGGAGATGAGCTGGGACAGGCAGATCAGAGGTAGGTGGGGTCCCTGGAGTTGGGGGGCCCTGGCAGGTGGGTAGGGCTGAGGGGGGGTGCAGAGCGGGGGGCAGGTCAGGGCTCAAGGGATAACGGA
>SJYF01001046.1:492442-514905 GCA_006410515.1 Procapra przewalskii | reverse complement strand
CCATCGGTGCCAGGTCCCCACCAGCCCCCCCTCCCCCGAGCAATGCCCCCGAGCCTGGACCTGTCCCATCAGTGCCAGGTCCCCACCAGCGTCAGCAGGCAGGTCGCCGGTGTCAGAGTGGGGGCATCGTGCTGAGCGCCTGCAGTGCTGGGATTCACGCTGTTGGCCTCTGGGGCTCCCCGTGGGGTTTGTTCACCCTGATAAACCTCTCTCCTTCCCCTCCTGGAGTTCGGGGGCAGGCTCTCCTCCATGGGGCCCCAGGTGCCAGCCGTGCAAGGGTGGCCGGGTGCACGAGTGAATGAGTGAATGAGTGCGGGAGCGGGCGTGTAAGCAGCCCAGTGGCTCTGGCTCCAGCTTCCACTCGGACCCGCCACGCCTCTGCTCCTGCCGTAAGTAGGGCAGCCCCGGGCACCTGGCGGCTGGCGAGTGGCGCCAGCTGCCCTGCTTTGCTCCCAGAAGTGTCCCCGTTTGGATGATGAGTGACACAGTCACCCTGGCAGCGAGGCTCCTAGGAGTGTCCACGAGCGAAGCCGGGCGCTTCAGGAACAGGAACTAGGTCACATCGTCGCTCGGGTTCCATCCCCGGGAACAGGCTCAAGGACAGCCCGGCCCCGAAGCCGCGCGGGAGCTACGCGGTTACCTGGGCAGGTGTTCAAGGGGCAGACGGTGCAGTCAGGGCCCAGGCAGGGGGGAGGCTCCTCGAGTCTCTGAAAGAGCCCACAGAACTGCATGTGTGCACACACGTAGGCACACATGTGCTCGGGAACGCTGCACTGTTCAGGTGTACAAGTGCAGACGTGTGTGTGTGTGTGTGTGTGTGTGTGTGTGTGTGTGTGTGCACGTGTGCAGGCAGCCCTCATCTGACCCTCAGTGAAGGTCCATGACCCCCCCACCCCCAAGGCTCTGATCTGTGCCCATGGAGAGGCTCCAACACCCACGGGTTCCTGTAGACCCAGGAGGCTGGAGACACGAGGCTGCCCCCAGCTCCCACCCCGATGGGGGCCGTGGAAGGGACTGTGGTGACGGTGTGACCTCTGGGGGGCAAAGTCACAGCAGTAGTGGTGTGGGCCTGGGCCCCCATCTCTGCTGGACAGCGGGCCGGGGGAGATCAGGTCAGATGAAGCTCTGGTCTACGGGGTGAGAAAGTTCTAGCCCGGTACCCGATATGTAGGATCAGAGCCTGGCCATCTCTCCTGCTCTTTCCCTGGGAGTCTTCCCGGAAATGGAACTGGCAGCCCAATCCCGCCTCCAATAACACAACCTCGGAAGACGAATCAGGCTGGGGGAGTAAAGGCTAACACCGCTACAGCCTCGCTCCCCTTACTTGTCTGCTGACCTGCTCGGGTGGGAGCTTTCAGAGCCCGGAAAGGTCACGGTCAGGCACTGTTGAGGGGAGCGGTTGGGCTAAATGATCTGAAAACTCCCCCCTGCCCCCACTGGCCCTGAGAGACCCATCTGGACTGATGTCACCGTGTGTGAGAAGACCAGAGCGCCCGGGTCCCAGCGTGACCACCAGAGAGTGACTTAACCGCTAGGGTCCTTCTCTGTAAAACAGCCCCTCAGGTGGGCTGCCAGCCCCTTGCATCCTGAGGAAGAGACTGGGAAAGAGAACTGGCGCTTTGAGGAGCTGTAACCACGTGCAAGCCACCGCCCCCTCCATCCGCCACACCCCATTCCCCATCTCCTCCCTGCTCTGAGCTCGATCCTTCTCCCCACACAGCACTCTGGGAGCTAACAGGCTCGGGGACCCTCCGCCGGTCCTGAAAGGTAGGCAGGGAGGGATGGGGGTGGGCGTCAGAGACGTGGTGTCTGGGATGCTCTGGGTCACGCTCCCCGCAGGCCATGCTGAAGATGCAGCTGGCTCCCTGGGCACCCGCCTGGGGAACGGGGCCCGACGGAGAAGCCCAGGGCAGCCCCCTCCACACACCTAGGCAGAGCACACGGAGAAACTCTCGGATTCGGGTGAAGGGCACATTTGCATCCTGGCTAAACAAGCAGCGGCTGCTGGGTCACGTTCTCCGCGGTTAACAGCTGTGCTGGCTTGGACCATGCTCCTGGGGGATCCGGCTGCATTCAGCGGTGATTGCAAAGCACAGATCTCTAATCGAAACAACCCAGAGGCAGGGGCTCCTGCCGCAGGGGCGCACTGGAGCCGGGGTGGAGGCACCGCGGGCTTTGGCCGCCTGGGTGGGAGAGGACACCAGCCCGTGCCCATCCTGGCAGGTGGCAAGCCTGGCCCAGTGTGGTCAGCTCGGCCACAGCCAGAGGTTAGAGCCCCGTCCTCGGGCTTTGGCAGTTGCATAAATAATGCCAAATCCCAAATCGAAGCTTCAGCTGAGCTACAGGAAATACTCCCAAGCCACCCGCGCTGTGCCATCAGGAATTAGGAAACCCTGTGAGTTTTCAAAACAAAGGGTGTTTGTTTAAAGCTGGCAGTGCTCTGGAGGGTGAAGACCTCTGGATGTGAGCATGGGACGCGTGTCCCCAAGCATAACCTGAAGGCAGGACTGGCCTCCGGGTCAGCAGAGCCGCTCTGAACGTTTCGGGACCCAGCGCAGAACGGAAATAGGGGTGGTGCAAAAATGACTGAGAATTCCAGGACGGTGACTTGGGAGCGTAAGAGAAGCTCGCTGCCCAGGCACCGGTGGGCGTGGCCTGCCCAGGAAGACACCCCCTGCTGGTCTGCGGAGACGAGTGTGCTGCAGGTCCCCAAGCCTCCTGCCCTGAGGGCTGTGGGCAGCTCCTGGCTCTAGGGAGCTGCTGAGAGCTGCACCCAGGGAGGAAGCTCGGGGACGCCCTGGAGGAGACAGGTGGGAGGCAGCCAGAAGTCTGGCCCAGACGTCAGCGCCTTTCCAGGGCTGAAGACGGAAAGGAGGTGGCCTCTTGCTGTGGGAAGGGCCTGGGCGAGCCAACTCAAGCAGATGCACACGGAAGCTCTAACTTGAGAGGCTGCTCGCTGAAGCGCTCCCTGCAATGGCAAGGCGGGCAGCGGGGTGCCCAGCGTCATATCAGTGTCACATTGGTGACATCAGTGATGCGAACTGTGTGCCAGTGGTTCCTCCAGGGCAGCGCCAGAGCCTCTGGAGACAGTGCTTCTGAAGACAACTTTCAGTCCATGACACCACGTCCTTTGCCACTTGGGAAAGAGCAAAGGTAAGATCCAGAATTTTAACGGATGCAGCCAATTTTGTGTACTAGGCTTTATACTCAAAGAAGGACTGACTGGTGATTATCAACATGGGGGTAGGATTATAAGGGTGCTTTATTTTCTTTTTTATACCTTTCTGTGTTTCCCAAATTCACTGCAGGCCCAAACATGATGTGTAGGAAGTGAAGTGAAGTGAAGTGAAGTGAAGTGAAAGTCGCTCAGTCGTGTCCGACTCTTTGCGACCCCGTCCATGGAATTCTCCAGGCCAGAATACTGGAGTGGCTAGCCGGTCCCTTCTCCAGGGGATCTTCCCAGTGCAGGGTTCAAACCGGGGTCTCCTGAATTGCAGATGGATTCTTTACCAACCGAGCTATCAGGAAAGACGACGAGGATGATAAACATGTTAATTTCAACAGTGAACACCCCTCCAATGATTACACACAAATGGCCAGTAAGCACAAAAAAGGACGCAAAAAGACGCTCAGCATCTCTGGTCACCAGGGAAATGCAAGTGGAAGGCACAGCAAGACACCACCTCACACACACTAGGATGGCGATCGATCATCAAAAAAAAACACAACACGGAAAATAGGCGTTGGCAAGGATGTGGAGAGATCAGAACTCTCATGTAATGGAAGACAGTCTGGCGGTTCCTCAAAAGGTAAAACAGAGCTACCACGCGACCCAGCAACCCCACTCCTAAGTGTGCCCAAAAGAACTGAAGACAAGTATTCAAACAAAAGCCTGTGCACGAACATTCCTAGCGGTGCGTGTGTGCTAAGTTGCTTCAGCCATGTCAGACTCTGTGACCCCATGAACTGCAGCCTGCCAGGCTCCTCTGTCCATGGGATTCTCTAGGCAAGAACGCTGGAGTGGGATGCTGTGCCCTTCTCCAGGGGATCTTCCTGGCCCAGGGGTTGGACCAGCATCTCTTATGCGTCTCCTGCATTGGCAGGCGAGTTCTTTACCACTGAACCACCTGGGAAGCCCATTCATAGCAGTTCAGCTCAGTTTAGTTCAGTCGCTCAGTCGTGTCCGACTCTTTGCAACTCCATGAACCGCAGCACTTGCTAAAGCCAAGAAATAGAAACCCAAATGTCCACCAACTGATGGATGGATCAACAAAATGATGTCTATATTCACAAGGGAGTATTACTCAACCTGAACAAGAAATGAAATTGAGACAGGCTGCAATACAGATGAGCCCTGATAACATTATGCAAAAGCAAGCCAGCCACCAAGGACCACATACAAGTGTCTTTCACTTGCAGGAAATGTCCAGGATGGGCAAATCCATGGAGACAGAGGATAAATGAATGGTCCCCGGGGGCCAAGGGAAGTGGGGGATGGGGAATGCTTGTTAGTGGAACGAGTTTCTTTTTGCGATGATCAAACGTTCTGGAATTAGTGGTGATGTCTGCACACCTTGTGAATAGACTTAACACACTGAACTCTGTGCTTGAAAAGGGTAAATCTTACGGTTTGAGAAGTTCATCACAATTTAAGGAGACAGAGAGCAAGGTGCCACATCTGAAGTCCTCCAGCTCGTAGTGGGAAGTAAGCTGAGACAGGAAAGAGTTGGCTGTCCAGCACTAACCTTATAACCTGATTTGACTGACCACTTTTTTTTTTTTTTGCTGTACCATATGGCATGTGGGATCCTACTTCCCTGACCAGGGACCGAATCTGCGTCCACTACAGTAGAAGCATGGGTCCTAACCACTGGACCCGTCAGGGAATTTCCCTGATGAACCCCTTGGAAGCTTCTGGAAGCTGCATTTGCTGATGATGAGGGTGAGTGTTGGTTTATGTCTGTGAGTGACTCCCAAGCAGCCACTTCCCTCCCTGTCTCCTTGGCTGCCCGGGGCCAGGTCCCCCGAACCCCAGGCTCTTCCTGGCTCCCCCACACCCCCAGACCCCGCTTGGCTAGGCACAGGGGACACATAGAGCATCCTCCCAGATGCTTTCCTTGGCGCCACGATTTGCGGGAGCAGGAGCTGGCCCTTCCGTGTCTCCTTACATATGCATGTCTTCCATGTAATCTGCCAATGTGAGATTTCATCTTTCCCAGCATGCAGCCCCCATAAGCCAATGTTTATTCATTATACCCGGAACTGTTTCCTATCGTCTATTTCAGCAGAGCCAAAAACAACATCTTAACTCAATAACAGAGCACCATCTGATGGCTTTCGTTCTCCAAAATGAGCCACGGCTCACTCAGTGGGGCGGCCCTTGGCTCCTGTCTGTGTCCCAGCTAGAGGGGGGCTCCCGGCCTAGGAGGGAGAGACTGCAGGTCTGTCCTCTCTAGAATGACAGATGGTGGGTCAGGGCCACCTGCACATCCTGGGAGCATCCCACCTCTTGCAGGGCATGACAACCCCATCTTCTGGGGCACTTAAGAGGCCATCACTCATGGATGATGAGGATGGGACAGCCAGTTACCTAAACAGGGTGCCCGAGCCCCAGTGCCATTCTGCCAGCTCTGCAGGGGGAGGGAGGTACAGCTCCCTGTATTTGGGGTGAGGCAGAGACAGAGATCACTGACTTGGGTTAGTTGAAGGGACCACTCCCTGAGAAATCTCCAGGAGCCAGACTCGAAGACACTGTTGCCTGAAGTGCTGGTACTTGCTTAGGTCTCCGAGTAGCCCACCACCCTCCCTGTGGTCCACAGACTCGATGGTTTGAAAGAGATCTCATCCAGTAGAGATGGAGAGGTTTAAAGTGAGAGAAGCTCCATCACTGGAACTGAGATGAGCTGTGTATGAGAGGGAGAATGGATCGATACCATCCTCACGCAGTCTACCATCCTCCCATCCATCCATCAATCCATCCACACATCCACCCATCCATCCATCTCTCCATCCATCCACACATCCACCCACCCACCCATCTATCCATCCATTCACCCATCCACCTAAACCTTCACCCACGTGTCCATCCACCCATCCATCCATCCAGTCTCTCCACACATCCACCCATTCACCAATCCATCCACGCATCCACCCATCCATCCATCTCTCCATCCACCCACACATCCATCAAGGCATCCACACATCCACTCACCCACTCATCCATTCACCCACCCACCCAAACCTTCACCCATGTGTTCATTCACCCATCCGTCCGATCTCTCCACACATCCACCCATCCATCTCTTCACCCATCAGTCCATCCATTCATCCACCCACCCATCCATTTCTCCATCCATCCACCTACCCACCCATCCAGCCAGCCATCCATCCAGCCATTCACCCATCCACCCGACCACCCAAACCTTCACCCACATGTCCATTCACCCATCCATCCATCCACTCAAACTTTCACCCACCTGCCCATTTACTGCCCCTCCCTCACCTACTCATCCATCCCAGAAGTACTTTCTCAGCACTTGGTCCATTTCAGACCCCACGTCCTGTACGGGGAATGCCACTATGAACTTCTTGTATCCTCCTGGTTCTTTGCCCTCGTGGAAGGGTAATACACCTCGGTCAACTCACCTTGCAAATCATATTTACAAACGAACTCACAGGCCCGCTCCCTCCATCCCCTTGGCCGGCACCAAGTACACAGACTGTATCTGCCCCAGAGCAGAGGGCGGCCCTGGGCCTGGCGCTGAGAGATTTCCGAATGCTGGCGGGTCAGCTTGCAACCCGAGCAGGTAACAGTCTCAAGACAAGTCAGCACATTTCCTGTCCTTGAAACTCAGATATTGCAACGGCCCCACGGGGACGGGTTTATACAGCAAGAAGGGGAGTGGGGAAGGTGTCTGTAGAGAGTCCCACGCGGAGCAAGCACAGCTAGTAAATACCAGTCTTCACCGTCATCACAGACTGAACGGTGTCCCCAGCCTCACAGGTCGAAGCCCTAATCCTCAATATGACTGCATTTGGAAACAGGGTCTTTAAGGAGATAATTAGAGTTAAACGAGGTCATAACTGTGGACCCTCAGCCAACAGAATCGGTGTGCTTGTGAGAAGAGGGGGGACACCAGGGATGTGCCGGCATGAAGGCCACGCGAGGACATGGGGAGAAGACGGCCGCCGGCTCGCAGAGGAGAGCAGCCTCGGGAGGAACCGGCCCTGCCCGCACCTGGCGCTCACAGTCCCGCCTCCAGAACTCAGGAAGATAAACAGCTACTGTTTAAGCCCCCCTGGTCTGCAGCATTTTGCCACAGCAGCCCTTCTCTGCCCACTGCTGTCCACACAGGAGGCCCAGGGTGGGAGCAAGAGTTGTCGCCCACCATGGGTGAGACCCCTGCCCCCCCAACCCCAGAAGCCTGGCCTGTAGGGACCACCGCCGTGCAAGGAGGCCGAGGGGACTGCGGACAGAGCTGGAGACACCACGTCCTGTGGCGCCAGGAGGGGCCGTGGAGGAGGGCAGGGCCGGTACCCGCGTCAGCAGGTTGCCACAGTAACCACCGCCGCGGGGAGGGGAGAGGACCTGGGCCCTCTCGGGGGACACCGAGGACTGAATCCTCCCGATGGAGGCAGGCAGACCTGGCAGAGCTCTATTTTGGGGGCGAGCCCGAGTGTGGAAACTGGTATTTAAAACACAGAGAGCTGCCTGGAGTCAAGGCGCACACACCCAGGCGGCGAGGCTCCAAGTGTATTTTAATAAAATGGCGTAAAAGAAGGAGGGCGGTGGGGGGTGGGGGAGGCTGTGTGCTTCTGCCACAGTTGTTTAACAAAAACACGATCGTCAGCAGCCAGGACAATGAGTCTCCGTGTCTGTTTTATTCTCCATCAGGGAACAGCTAGTAACTGGAAGCCGGCTCTCTCGTCGCTTATTAATATTTTGGATTACAGTTGTGTTAATAGAGTCATTTGCCTATATTTTTAAATGTTCTAAAGATACCAAAAACATTCTATTTTGGAGCCGACCGTGCCCACTGTGGCGTGTTGCAGACGGTTCACACGCTCTGTGACTAACGGGACGTCTGTTTAAGCGGGACTCCACTGGGCCTGCCCCCGTGGCCACACCCAGGGCCACTCCCAGAGCCGCACCCAGGGCCGCTCCGGCCTCATCTCCGGGGGAAGGTGGTCACGGCATGGCCTCCTCTCCTGATCCGACAGCCCAGAGGCTCTGGCCTCTCAGCTGAAGGGGCGGCTGCGGCTGAGCACGTGGAGCCCCTTGGCTGGTGGAGCACACAGCTGGCCCGGGCACACCCCCCTTCCCTCAGCCCTGCCTAGGCCTGGCATGCAATCACACTCACCCACCCCAGCCTCAGTGACTGATTCCCAAGTCAACCTAACCAGGGCCAGGCCTGGGATGTTTGCCGGGGAGGTAGGGAGAGTCAAAAACTCTCTGCTGGACGAGGACTGAGGAGGCCTGACCCCAGGGCGCTGAGGACCAGGCTGAGAGGTGAGCTGCCTGGAGAAGAAAACCGCCAGTGCGCAGAAGGTTTCCACCCAGGTCAGCCCAGGCCCCAGGGCGGCCCCAGGCTGTGGGCCTGATGGGGTGGCAGGGAGGACCTCAGGGCACGCTGCTGCACGAGGGGGCTTCTGTGCCAAGACAGACTCCGGGGGACCTGGGCCGGGGGTGCTAGGCCCCACGTCCGCTCACCATCCCACCCTCAACTTGAGGAGGCTTGAAGACGGCAGCTGAAAGTCTGGGGTGAGCCCAGGGCAGGCTTGGGGCCTGTGGTGGGGTACAGGGAGGTCTCTGGAGGGCACTGGAGGTCCAGAGCAGCCCCAGGGGTTTGGGGGTTCCAGGGGCTCCATCTCACGCCTTCTGCAGGCAGGATCACGGGGGTCTGGGGCACCGGGGCAACTGTGCTGACAAGGACCAGCCGCGGCCTTGGCATTATGCCCACCAGGTCACAGCAGCTGAAACCAGACACGAGCTGGACTTCCCTTTACTGCGAGCAAGGAAACAAACTCTCAAACACCCCGTCTGCCTCAGGGATCGTCCAGCTTCCAGGTGGGGGCGTCAAAGAGCAGGGGTCTCGCTGTCAGCAGAGGAGCCCCCAACAGGCTGGGCCTCCTGCCGCCCTGGAAAAGAACCCGGGGCACGGGTCTGCACCACGGCCCGAGCGACCCCCTAAGGGTGAGGGGACTCTGAGGCGTCCGCAGCAGTGGGGCAGGGCTGTGAGACCAGGGTAAGTGCCAAGTAGAAACAGAGCTGGGATGAAGGGCAGCCCGTCAATGCCAAGGCTAACAGCACAGAATCGATTCTTTCCTACCAGCTTTTTGCGCCTCGTCACAGCTCTGGTGGAGGGGGCGCCTCCCGGATCCCAGAGCCGGCCAGTCGTCCTGTGGCCAGCTTGGCCACCTCTGGAATGCAGGGGCGAGGGGCGGTTAGACCAAGGCCCACAGGGGCTGGGGGAGGTCGGGGGAGCCGTCATGACATGGGTCCCCTCCCGCCGTCCAGAGTACCACGTGCCCCCAGAGCGTTGAAGGGGTTGGCACACCATCCTGGCTACTGTAGAATAAATGGGTGATGGGTGTGGGGGTCAGGCATGCGCCTAATTAACTGTCCACGTCCTCCAAATCGCCATCCTCCACACACATACTGCACGGTGACGTCACTGCCCAAGCACCTTGTGGCCAACTCTCTGGGCTGATGCAGGCAAACAGGCGTGTCTGTATAAATCGGGACACACCTCCGTCTCTCCCGCAGCGAAACAGGACCTCCTACAACCCTGCTCCCCCTCCGATGCTGCGCACGCATCATCTGAAGCCTTCATGTCCTTCCCGGGTGAAGAAACCCACGCAGCGCCACTGAGCTCCCCTGAGGGAGGAGCCAGCGGGAGCCAGGGGGACTGAGAAGGAGCCAGGACTCCCCCAGAGTCCCCATCACTCCAGGTGGACGCACACGGGGATTAGTCGGGATCCCGCGCTGGAGCCACTGGAACGCTCACCCCATGGGGGGCTGCCCGATGCAGGGCTATGCCAGAGCACAAAGCGTTACAGGTCTGAAAGGATCAGCCCCCGCCCAGACAAGATACCATGGAGAAAAGCCTGCTGGAAACACACACAGTCCTAAGACACCAGAAGCAAGGTCAAGATGAGCAAGTGCGTCACTTGCGAGAGAAATAAACCACGAAACTCTTCATGGAACCGAGTGGGGCTCATATTAAATATCAACAGACCAGCCAACGACCCAAGGCCGCCGTTTCAGTCTGCCCTTGGCTACCCTTGGCTTCTGGTCTTTGTCATTAGGCAACAAGAAATCAGCTGGTCCTGCTCACAGGCAAAAAGTGCCTTAAGTCGGGTTCTCCATCGCGCTGTTCCTTCCCTGAAACATCTGCCTCTTGTTTAGTGCCTGTGGGTGAGATTTGTAGCAACATGCTCACTTTACAATATACAAAAATGTTGTTGTTTAATCACTCAGTCATGGCTGACTCTTTGTGACCCCGTGGACTGTAGCCCACCAGGCTCCTCTGTCCATGGGATTTCCCAGGCAAGAATACTGGAGCAGTTTGCTGTTTCCTCCTCCAGGGGATCTTCCCAACCCGCATCGCCTGCATTAGCAGGCTGGTTCTTCACCACTGAACCACCAGCGAAGACCAATATAAAAGTGGTCCTACACCAAAGAGAAAGCTTCTCAGGGCTCAAGCCAGCCAGCTCTGTGCAGAAGCAGCTTGCTGCATGGAAACATTTAAAAAAATATCTTCTCCCGTCTTCTGGATTCTATGTATACTCAACATAATTTTCAACATTAAAAAACAGGCGCTATAAAAAGTGCTAATTGTGAAAGCAAAGAATGGAGAAATTGGGCTTCATTTAAAATTTTAAAGAACTTTCCACTTGTTAACAGACACGGAAAATAAAAACGCTGTCACAGACGGGGAAAAGTCTTTGCACCAGATACCTGATCAAGGACTGGTCCTGGAATCTGCAGAGGACTCCTCTAAGCCGGTGATGGCAAGATAAAGAGCCCAGTTAGAAAGGGACAGGACGCCTGAACTGATAGCCAAGAGAAGCTATAAGTAAGGTAAGCAAGCACATGTTGCTCAGTTACTAGCCGTGTCCGACTCTGTGGCCCCGTGGACTGCAGCACACCATTCCTGCAGCCTCTTCTGTCCTCCACTATCCCTGAGAGTTCGCTCAAATTCATGTCCACTGATTCGGTGACGCTACCTAACCATCTCATCCTCTGCCGCCCCCTTCTCCTTTTGCCTTCAGTCTTTCCCAGCATCAGGGTCTTTTCCAACAAGTTGGCACTTTTCAACAGATGACCAAAGTATTGGAGCTTCAGTATCAGTCCTTCCAGCGAATATTTAGGGCTAATTTCCTTCAGGATTGACTGGTTTGATTTCCTGGCAGTCCAAGGGATGCTCAAGAGTCTTCTCCAACACCACAATTTGAAAGCATCAATTTTTCGTTGCTCAGCCTTCTTTATGGTCCAACTCTCACATCCATACATAACTACTGGAAAAATCATAGCTTTGACTATATGGACCTGTGTGGTGTTTAATAACATTAGTCATCAGAACAATGCAACTTATACCTACAGTAAGATATTCTCCACACCCATTTGAATGGCTGAAATTAGACTGATATTCCCAAATGTTGCTGAGAAGTGGAGCCACTGGAATGCTGGCTGGAGTACTAGAAGGCACAGTAGTTTGGACAACTGTTTGGCAGCCTCTTATAACATTAAACACACTCCCATCTGTGGCCCTAGTTGCTTCCCCAAGAGAAAGGAAAAGACATCTGGAGAAAGACCTGTACAAAACTGTGCGTTGAACCTTCGGTCATGAGCCCAGATTGAGAAGCAACCCAAAAGTCCATTACCAGGAGCACGCATAAACATCCTGGGGCATAAATATACAACGGAACACTCACCACCAACAACATTTACAGAGCCCTGACTTACACCCCTGCAATGGCATCCAGCAGCGTGAAACACGCCGGGCTCAGGAGTGTGTGCTGTGAGTTCCAGCTCTGAAACAACCGCAGGCTACACTGATCTCTGGTGGCAAGCTAAAACTGAGAACCCTGTGGGGACTTCCTGGAGAGAGACCCCAAGCCCCATGTACCTTGCCTCTTGTTTGTGGAAAAGCTTTAGCTTCCCAGGCCTTCCCCAAGTTCCAAAGTGCAAATTTAATCAGATAAATACAAAACCAAAGGGAAACAGTCAAGCCAGACAGAATAATAATAGTTTTGCCGTAAAACAAAGTCAAGGACCTTCAGTTCCTCCTCAAGGGCTATAGATGATATTCTGAGCAACATTCTTGAGCTGTTTTGCAGATACTAAAACCCCCGCCAGGCAGAAGTTAACTGCCTGCTGCGTACACGCACACAGACCCCGGAGCGAACGAAGCCATCAAGTTGATGGCTGAGATTCCAGAAACATCATGCTAGTCCCTCACCACCAACCAATCAGAGAGCGGCACACAGGCTGGCCACGCCCCCCCCACCGCCCTCTCCCTCACACGTAGGGCTTTTGAACTTGAACTGCCCGTCGTTCTCAGTGCTTCCTGACGCCTTGCAATAAACGCTGCACTTTCCCTCAGCACAGCCGGTGGCAGCAGGCTGGCTCTGCTGCATGTTGGGTGAGTGGACCCAAATTTGGTTCAGCGAAAGAATGAGAACCGGGGTTGCCTCTGGTTGGCAGGTAGGTGAGGGGAAAGCAGCCAGGGTGACTGTTTTGGGGCAATGGACATGTTTTCTTGATTGCAGCTGGAGACACAGGCGTACACATTAGTCCAAACGCACTGAACTCTACTACTACATGGCCATTTTTACTGCATGGAAGTCATCACCTTTATAAAAGATGGTGCTAAGTCGCAATCTCAGAAAGCCTAAGGCAAAGAGAACCCAACAGGAGCCACTCTGGACTCCCCCACCCGAACTGAAGTGAAAAGTGACAGTCCTCAGCCACGTCTGACTCTCTGAAACCCCGTGGACGGCAGCCCACCAGGCTCCTCTGAGTTCTGAAAAGTGGAGGAAAGGAGGCAAAGCGAGGGCCAGAGACGAACAGCCTGAGGCCTGGCCCACAACTGGGGGCTTTGAGGACAGAGGACGGACCACTGGGCAAGGGATGCGGTGGCCTCCAGAACCGGGAAAAGGCAAGAAAATGGACCGTCCCCTAGAGGTCTCACAAAGCAACACATCCCAGCTGACACCACCATGCCACCACCGTCCCCTCCACCGCACTCCTGACCTCCCGAACCACAGGGAGCATGTTCCACACATGTGTTTGAAGCCACCATGCTCGTGGAAAAAATGTCCAGCCCCTAAGATCCTTAACCATAGTATGGATCACACACTATCGTGGTTATCCACATATAGCACGGATTGGAAGGACTGCTGCTGAAGCTGAAGCTCCAGGACTTTGGCCACCTGATGCAAAGAGCTGACTCACTGGAAAAAATCTTGATGCTGGGAAAGACTGAGGGCAGGAGGAGAAGGGGGCAACAGAGGATGAGATGGTTGAATGGCATCATTGACGCGATGAACATAAATTTGAGCAATGTCCAGGAGATAGTG
Source organism: Procapra przewalskii (assembly GCA_006410515.1). NCBI lineage: Eukaryota > Metazoa > Chordata > Mammalia > Artiodactyla > Bovidae > Procapra > Procapra przewalskii. Next base: position 501,321 of record SJYF01001046.1, on the reverse strand, counting down.
AAGGACAGCGGAGCCTGGCATGCCGCTGTCCGTGGGGTCACTAACAGCTGGAGATGACTGAGCGACTGAACAACAACCCTCCCTCCCTCCAGGAAGCTGGTATTTTCTGGAGGACGCAGGGAGCAGGAAGGCCCAAGTGACCCTCACACGTGGTCGCTCTGGGCTCTTCCATCCAGGTGTGAAGTTACCAGCAATAGCAGGCACCAACATGCCTGAGTCTTCCGGTGGAAGTGTGGGGCAGAGAAGCCGTGGCGCTGAGGCTGTTAACTGGGGCAGAGAGGGAGGGCTGGGTTTCCTCCCAGTCAGGAGGGGAGGGGCGAGGTGTCCAGCAACCTGGAAAGGCAGGTCAAGCTCATGGGCCGCGGCCTTGCCCTTCCCAGACCAGAGAGGCTGGGCAGCTGCTCACAGGAGGGCACAGGTGTGGGCCAGCGGGTGCTGGGCACTGGAAGGGTCAAGGAAGTCCAGCCTGTACCAGGGGCTCAGAATATCATTGCCAAACCCATGAAAACATGCTCCCATCTGCCTGCTGACCACTGGTCCACCTGGCCCAGCATAACCAGTCTTCCCTTTCAGGGTCGAGTGAGTGACAGCTCTTGCCTCGACACCCCTACAAGACAGCAAAGGGGACCATCCCCATCTGGGTTTAACCTGAGCAGGACTGTGGGAAGCTTAGCACAGACCGATACCCTCAGAGAATCCCATCTTCAGAAAGGGAACCAGCTGGGCGCCCTCCATGTCCGCAGACCGGACACACATCCTGCTTTTCCGGGCTCGCCTGTTCAGGACAGCTAATTTCCCGGTCAGGCTGGCCCAGCTAGAGCTGGATTGGGAACCTAGCATGGGTCAGGGCAACCAGACTGCCCATGGACGCAGCAAAGCTCCTGGCTGCAAAGCAAACGTGGCTTCTTCTCCGGCCATGTGCCTCCCAAGACTGGGATTCTACCAGAAGTGGGCAGGGCGCATGTTGACCAGGCTCTTACAAGAAACCGCTGCTCTGCATGGCTCCAGCTCATCCATTTTTTCTCAGCACCCTTTAATATAAGTGGCGTCCTCTTAACACTTCAATCCACTCATTCTTTTGGCAGCCACATTCAGGGTGGGTGTCAGAGCTGTACCTGGGAGTTTGGGGAGGGGCTGGAATGATGTGCTTCGGTGAGCACCGACCTCCTTTGGCACTTTTCATTGAGACATCGGAGGGCCTGGCAGAAGCCGGTGGGAAACGCAAAGCTGCCTGTTATGAAAGTTGGCGCGAGAGATCGATAGAATAGTTTCAAGCATTCAATCAACCCCCGAAGCCTTTTTCCAACGGCTCGAACGCATGGTCCAAGTTTCCCAGCAAGTGCACTGAGCGGCATTTTAACTACGAGCTTCCAGGCTGCTCCTGCCCGCAGCACCAGTTTCTGGATCGAACAAAAGCCGGCGGGATGGCGTCCACCGCTCAGAGGATCAGAGATGTCCTCCTGCGAGTACCGAGTACCTGCTGCGCACCGGACATCGCCAACGACGCCGACCCCAGGCCTGGGAGAGGTGGACCACGAGGGCGGGGTCCGCTTACCTGCCTGGCTGTCCCGGGGCTTGCAGTGGACCTCCTCCACACACTCTGCGGGGAACCATCCGATGTGGCCGCGGGCGCTGCCTTCCCAGAAGCCGCCTTCGCCGATGCTCAGAACTGCACACGGAAAGGGGAGGGGTTAGTCGGCGGGGCTTGGGGGAAATGAGGCCGTGATGGGGGGGCGGCTCTGGTCCAATTGCCGGCTGACCACGCCCCCTTCTGTGGGGGACCAGGGGCCTGGCAAAGCGTCCCTCGGAAGGGGCAGTGCGGAGCCTCTGAGCCCCCTCTGCCTGATAGGCCTGGGGGCAAGGATGCAAGCATGGGGCAATCCGGCATCCTCATATCTTGCAGCACAAGGCATGTGGCCCCTGTGTCCTGTCCCTTGGGTCTCAGTTGAGATGGGAGGTTGGGGGCCTCCAAGTCCTCCTCATCAGTTATTTCAAGTGTCAGAGTCAGAGGACAGGCCACCCTGATGAAGAGAAGGAACCATGAGGTCCCGAGCTGGGGGCGGGAACAAGAGCCCAGGCCCACAGGATGTGCTGTTAGTTTGATGAAACAGAATTCACAGCAGGAGATGGAGAAGCAGCCTGCCTGCAGCTACAAGACACCACCTGGACTTGAAGCGGGCTGGCCAGTGCCCCACACGGGCGGCCCTGGGCCTTCAGCTGGTTTATTAATGAAGAAACTACGGATTACGTTGGTGCTACAAGCAGCAGGGGGCAATATACACGTCCTGAATATCCAACGGAAGGACTGATGCTGACGCTGAAGCTCCAGCACTTTGATACCTGATGTCAAGAGCCGACTCACTGGAAAAGACCCTGATGCTGGGAAAGATTGAAGGCAGGAGGAGAAGGGGACGACAGAGGATGAGATGGTTGGATGGCATCACTGACTCAACAGACATGAGTTTGAGCAAGCTCCGGGAGTTGGTGATGGACAGGGAGGCCTGGCGCGCTGCAGCCCATGGGGTTGCAAAGAGTCGGACACGACTGAGCGACTGGACTGACTGACTGACTGACAAGCAGCAGGGAGCCACTCTAAGAAAGGAGAAGGGCAGCCGGACAGACACAGCTGCTCTGCCCGCAGAGCTGAGCGCGCTGGGTTCCCCCTCCCTGGGCTCCCCGCTGGGTGCGCAAGGGCCTCAGACAAGGATGAAACATATCTGTTTTTCAACTTGACCAATGCTGAGCATAGGTGAGCAGTGCAAATCCAAAGACAAGAGGGCCCAGGCACCGCCTGGACAAATGTTTGGGTTGTCAGGGAGAAGAGCTCGGGGGTGAGGGTGGGGAGGGGCTTCGTCTCTTAGGCCTGGGATGCTGGGCTGGGGGCTCTCCCCACCCCCCAACAATGCCCGGCTCCCTCAGAGCACGGCTGTGCCTCAGGAGGTCAGTATAATCTCTGCACGTCTGAAGCTTCTGTAAATTACCCGGGAGCCCCAAGCCCCAAGGCTGTGGGGGAGGGACCATGACCACAGACCTCATCTTAACCTCTGAGGCCAGATAAAGGACGCCTCGACTGATGAGTTTTGAAGGTCAACAGCACAGAGTATCGGTCTTAAAAGTCCTTGCCTGATAATTCGAATAAATGGCCTAAACAAATGAGACAGGCCGCCGGGCCAGGATGATGGTAATCCCTCGGACCACTTTCTCCAAAAATTGGTGCTGGTCTCACACTCCGTGCAGCCCGGCTGATGTACACCACGGGGGCCCAGCTTGGACATGAGTGGGTCATCTGGGAGCGCTGCCCTGGATGGCTGGCAGGGGACAGCGGCCTGCCGCAGGCGCTGTCCGGCCAGTGCCTGCCCCCCTCCTTCTTGGCAGCTGTGAGCAGGCCCCTGTGCTGTCGGAGAGGGTCTGGGGGAGGAGGGGCCGTCCAGGGAAGACACCCAGCAGCTCCCGGGATGCCTGCCTCGTTTTCTCCACTTGTCAGAGCAGGAAAACGCTCCTCAGCTCAGAGAGAATGACCAGTCGTAGAGAGCTGACTCGAGAGCTGGGAGACGGGGTGGGGGAGGACGCGGTCCGCTCGGGGACCCTTCCCAGTGACCTCGGGGGACAGAGAAGCCACAGTCTGTGGGCGAGGGAGGGAAAGGGCCCAGGTTGGTCCTGGGTCTCTGGCTCAGCAGTGGTACCTGGGGGTCCTCTTTTCTGGGGCAGGAGGCAGGGAGGGGATGTCTGTGGGGTCGCGTCTGGACCAGGCTGTGTGTTAAGGGAGGGACTCACTTCTGTCCCTCGGTGAGTCCAGCAACCAGGTCTGCTGGCTCCTCCGGCCTCACCATGGGCCTGCACTCTGGGTGGTCTCTCCACCCTCATCCTGGGGAGGAGCTTAATGGCTCTCCAGGCCAGGTGCCCCTGGTACAGCGAAGAGGGAGCTGGGTTGGGCTCACGCATGAATTCTAGTTCTAAGTTACTGAAAAGTCGACACGTCACACCTGAGAAGCGAGTCTTTACTGTCCTTTACAGGTCGGCCAGCTCCCGGAGGCCGAAACGAACTGGCTGGAGAAGATGCCAGGGGAGCCTCCGCCCCAGAAGCTGCCCCCAGGCCCGGCCCTGTCCCCCAAAGACAGGCAGCCTCCCTCGTAAAGAGAAAAGCAATAATAACCACCCATGCTGGATTAGGCTGGCAAAGTTAACAGGCCCCCACCCCCACCCCAGCCCACCCTGCCCGGTCACCGAGGAAGGACCTGACTAAGGGGCGGGGCCAGCCTCTGGGTTGAGAAAGCCGAGCCCCAGGCCTGCCCGCGTTCTGCACCCTGTCCCGGACAGGCATGGCCATCCACAGCACCAGAGCTTCAGGCCACCGTCACCAGGACGAGCAGGACAGTGCCCTGTGCCCAGGAGCCCCCCAGCTCAGAGATGTTGGGGTGCACTTTCCCAGGGGCACGGGATCAGTGTCCACCGGGAACAGTAAGGCCCGCCTCGAAGGGCTGAGCAGAAAAGATGTGAATAACAGGAAAGCTGCAGGTGGTCAGCAGGACCCCAGGACCCACCCACCTGCCGCCTGGACCCCGGACCCAGAGACGGTGACTCCCGAGGCTTACTCGCCCGGTCTGGGGACTGTTGTTAGAGCGGCCTGTGCTGCTCACACGACAGGACCCGACGCCTGCGGCCCGCAGCTGCTGGGAGGTTTGCATGGAAAACGTGAGCTGTCCCAGAGGTGAGCCAGACGAACGGCGGGGGCCGACGAGTCTCCACCTGCATTTCCTCTGTTACCACCTCGGCCGCGGGGACAAGGACACACGGCCCCCAGACACGAAGGGAGCGGCCACTGGGCCACTGGGAGGGCTCCCCAGGGCCTTCCCAGGCCCGCCTGCTGCAGGTCACCCCCTCCCGGGCCTGAGGGGACAGCGAGGGGGACGGATGGACCCATGGGGGGTAAAAGCCCAAGGCTGTGGGCTAGCTGGCTTCAGAGCAGGGTGGGGCCAGGAGACCCAGTGCTCCGTATCTGGGGCCCCCGGCTGAGGGGGTGCATGCAGTCAGGGCCCGCTTCACCTTCACACGAGCCACCAGACCCCCGCCCCCCGGGCAGCTGACTCTGCAGATTCAGGGGTCACCCCTCCAGGAAGACATGCGGCTAATTTTAGCATCGCCGCCGCCCAAGGGTCAGCAGGCAACAGCTGCTCAGCGCAGTGAGCCCCGGTGGCCTGACCTTCCCAGCTTCCTCGGAACGGTGGCTGCCCCTAGAGGTGGCTCTCTGGCCAGGGATGGCTGCCTGCCTTCCGCCTGGGAGGAGGGTGGGGGCGGGTCACGGCCGCAGCAGACGGACCCCCAGTGAGAGCTGCAGGAGGGCCTCTGGCTCCCGGCACCCCGTTGCCCACCAGCTCTTCTGGGAAGGGAGTTCTCGGGCACTTTCCACACCCACCTCTCCCTCGGCCTGCAAGTTGGGGCCAGCGAGAGAGACGCCACCCCCCGCCTCCCCGGGCAGTAGCAGCTTTCTGAACTAACAGCGCCACTTGTCCAGGGTTGGCCACGTGCTCAGCAAGGGCTTTTTAGCCACCTTCTGTCTGCACTCGGCACAAAGCTGCACGCACACACCTCCTTGGGCGCCAGTCAACCAGTCAGCAAAGGCTGTGCCCTGTGGGTGGGTGGTGAGCTGGCCAGGCAGGGGGCTGTCGCAGGATCAACTGAAAATTAGTCCACATGCAGGGGGAAAAAGTCTTCCACACAATGGGCTCTGGTATTAAAATTTCACACTGCAGGTCATGTAATTTAAATGCTTATACTTTAAAAGTTAGCAAAAATATCGTGTTAAACTATGTAGAGACAATCAGGGACTTCCAATACTCAAAGGCCTCCCTGGACCCCACCCTCAGAGGCAGCCACAAACCCTGTGTGTGTGTGTGTGTGTGTGTGTGTGTGTGTGTGTGTGTGTGTGTGCGTGTGCGTGCTCAGCTGTGTACGGCTCTTTGCAACCCTGTGGACTGTAGGCTACCAGGCTCCTCTGTGCAGGGGTTCTCCAGGCAAGAATGCTGGAGCGGGCTGCCATTTCCTCCTCCAGGGGGTCTTCCCGACCCAGGGATCGAACCCCGTCTCTTACGTCTCCTGCACTGGCAGGCAGGTTCTTTACCACAGAACGTGGATAGAAGTCGATGGGCCTAGTGGGAAGCGTGCCCGCTGAGGAGAAAGGGGAAGGGAGCTCGACAAAGAAGCCCCTTCTGCACGGCTTGTGGGGGACTCAGGGTGGTCCCCAGGGCAGGCTGTCGGGGAGCACGTGAGGAGAAATCTGCATTTTGAGTCAGCTGCTGAACCAGAATGAGGAAGCCAGGAAAGCAGCCAGCTGGAAACGAGTGGAGGTGTCCCCACAAGGGAAAGAGCCAGAGAGGGCCTGGCAAGCTCAGCACCCCCCCATCTCTGAACAGATGCAGAGCAGCTCAGCTCAAGTTGGGGACCTGAGCTGCCACCCAGGCAACACTCCAAAATGAAAGGAGAAGGAACTGAAGCCACCATCAGCACAACTTAACACCCCGATGTCCAGAACGCAACAGAAGATTACGGGACACAAAGGCCCTAGAGGCTGGGGCCCGTGGCCCGGAGAAGAGAAAGGCCGGTGAGCCTGACCTGACCTTCCTGGAGAGAAGACAGATGGGGATTTCAGAGGGACGATGACACCCACCCACGCTGGGTGGGCTAAACACCACGTGCTTCCAAAGGAGTGGAAATCTCCACAGAGCAACAGGAAGGCTCAGCAGATAGACAGAAACTATATAACAAAAAACACACGCGGAAACCCTAGAGTTTAAACTTGTGATTTCTGAAATTGAAAAATTCACCAGATGGACTTAATAGAGAAGAGGACATTTCAAAGGAAAGAGCAAGTGAACCTGAAAACAGACCAACAGAAATGACCTGAGGTTAAAAAAAAAATGACAGGAATGAAATGAACAGGGCCCCTGGGACTTGCTGATGCCACCAGATGGTCAAGTTTGCATGCATCTGGACCGGCAGAAGGAGCTGAGAGGGAGAACGGGGCTCCAGCTGTCCTCGGAAACGTGTAAACCCAGGTGATGTTGGCCAGATTACTGCATTGGGTGGAGGAGGAAGCAGATCACCGCCTGGTCAAGGCCAGATGGGTTGGACTTGACTGACTGAGCCCACAAGGGGCACACTCTGTTGCCTACCACGCGTCTTCTGGAAGCCTGTTGTCCAGCAACCGGGTGGGGTGGGGTGCGCCCTTTCCTGCTCCCGCGGTTAAGCTCAGGCCCCCAGCATGGCGCGCACCTGCACCCCCCACCCCGGCCCCCGGCCTGTGGCCTCCAGGAGAGCAGAGCTCCACTGCCGCCGCCACCAGCCTCCCGCACGCGCCTGCACTACACCCATCTCCCTAAGGGCCTCACACACCTCCTCTCCCTGGAAAACCATCGCTGGCTCCCCAGGACCCTGGGAACAGAGTCTAACTTGGCACGCATGAGGCTTTTCACCTCCATTTCCCAGGATTCTGGTTTGGGCATCCTTCCGTCTCGCCCGGTGGAATGCCACAGGCCCCCAGGCTGAGCCAGTCTCCTGACGCCCCTCCCAGAGCCCCAAGATGTCTCTGAACCCATTCTGTGCTCGGCCGAATCCCCACACCACCCACTCCTGAAGCCCTGGGAGTGGAAAGGAGCCGACCACCGACGCCTCGCCTGCCCCTCCCCTGCCGTCTCTGCAGTGGGCTCCCATGCCAGGTGGGCATGAACCGACCCACCTGATGGACATCAGATCGCCGAGGTCACACTGAGGACCACTCGAATCCCCGTTCCACCCTCCCAGGACCCCGTGTCTCCACAGGGGGCCCCACGGAAGCAGTGCCTTGGAGGTCAGCTGAGGCCAAGGCACCCCGGCCTGATCCCGCCCCGGAAGCAGAGTGGACACTGACTGACCTTTGACCCTGTCGCCACGGTGCAGGGGGATCTCGCCATCGACCTGGGGTTGGTATGGCTTGACGACGACGAAGAGCCTCCCAGGCACCGCGCTGTACAGCTTCCGTCGGGGCCCTGGGTACTCAAAGGCGGACAGCGCATCCTTGCTGGCTCCTGGCGGGAAAGCTGGGCTGCGGCATGGAAGGGGGGACAGAGAGAGGTGGGGGGTCACAGCCTGAGACGCAGCAGGGGCGCTGCAGACCCGCGGCCTGTCCTTTCAGGACAAGCGTCCAGCCCCGAGCAGTCACAGCGGAGCTCCGGGTTCTAGACGGGGCTGGAGCCATGAAGATGCATTTGTGGTTAAAAGACACAGGTAGGTCCAGCAATCCCACCTCCGGGAAGGCACCCAAGGAGTGAAAGCAGGGTTTCAGGCAGATATCTGCACCCTCACACGCACAGCAGCATGATTCTCAAAAGATGACCCAGCGTCCACTGATGGGTGAACCCATGCCCAAAATGTGGTCCATCCACACGGTGGAATATTGTTCAGACTTGAAAAAGGGAGATTCTGCCACAGGCGTCAGCATGAATGGAACCTGAGGACATTCATTCCACTGTTTAAGGGAAGCCGGTCGCAGGACAGGTAACGCCTGATCCCACCGCGACAGGCACCCCGGGCGGCCAGATCCAGAAATGGGATGGGTGGGGAGGGGCTGGGAGTGAGCCTTCCATGGGGACGGGGTTTCGGTTTAGGAAGACGTTCTAGAACGGGTGGAGAGGACGGGTGCACGACAACGTGGATGAACTTAACGCCGCTGAACTGCACCCTAAAAATGCTTCCGGTGGTAAATTTTACGTGCATTTTTCAACACAGAGACTCCAGTGGAGCGGCAACTGAGGCAGGCCCTGGGTGTCTGCCGTCTGACCCATCTCACAGTGGGTGCCAGCCACGCGGGGCGAGGCACCACCCCGCTGGCACAACGTTCCACCGCC
>SJYF01001046.1:475749-492401 GCA_006410515.1 Procapra przewalskii | reverse complement strand
ACTTGAATGCGCTCCTGTTTCCTGTGAGTATTTCACAAAGAGCGTGTGTTTCCAGAGCAACTTCCAGGCCGGACGCTGAGCGTGGACGCCTAACTTAACTGGGCCCAGTGGTGGAACGGAGGGAGAGACAGAGTGAGCGAGAGAGAGGCACAAGCTCCCGGAGAAACGTGCAAAGTGCTTTCCGTAACAGCATCCCCGTCTTTGTGACGGGTGACCAGGGCTGACTCCTGGGAGGGGAGGAGAGCACGTGCTCATCAGGGGTGACCTTGAGGAGTCACACTGAGCTCTCCTCCGGGAGGAGGGCGGTCTTTTAGAAGAGCCACGCGAGCGTGGATGAATCTGGTTCAGGGATTTACAGAGGATGCTACAAAGCTTCCTGGAAAAGCGTTCACGTCCAGCTGGTGTCTCCCAAGAGGGCACCCCACCTGTGATGGGGAGGAGGAGGATTAATAACCCTGGGGGCAGAGTCCCACACTGGGGAGCCACACCTGAGTCTCGGGAGGGGCCCACCAGCGGCGCACCCATGTCACAAATTCATCACCATGAAGGGTGGGGTCCCCAACCGCGCTCCTTTGCTCAGACGATGCACATCGTGGCCTGGGAGGCCCCAGACGGAACCTTGAGCTTTCTGCAAGGCGTGAAACAGGCTTGCAGGGAAGCTTCTAGTATATGACGTGACCACTCACTCTGGGGATTTAATGTGAACCCCCCGATTCCTTTCGGGTTTGCTTCACCCACATCGGCATTCCTGATAAAGAACACAGGTTGCTTTTCGCTTGCAAGAATACACAGAAGCGTGACGGTGGTGTATTTCGTTGCGCTTCTTATGTTTTCACTCAAGGTCATGACTGTGAGAGCTAGGCACAGGGGGAGCCCATGTCTACACATGTGACGTGCTCACTTGACACCATAATCTATGCTCATCCGGGGAGGAGGACTGACCGCTGGCTCTGCCAGCCTGACCCCAAAGCCCAGCGCTCTCCCCATAACACAGGAGCAGAGGGCAGGTGCGTGAGCTTTCCCGGGCTCACCTGGGCTCAGGACAGAGCAGTGACAACCCGCAGTCCCGTGTCCACACGCCCTCTCTCCCCAGGGTGCCCCCGCCGCTGCCTGCCCCCCACTCCAGGCTTCTCTGACCAAGCTGAAGCCACAGACAGAGGTCACAGCATCCTGGAAAGAGATGCCCATGAGCTCCGCACCAGGCAGAGCCAGGCGGCTGCCCTGCACCCCCTCACTTCCTCCCCCTCCGCCAGGAACAGGTGGACATGCAGATGCGAAAATCCGCCTGGAGGGTGAGGCTCCGTCCTCACGGACATCACTGACCCCAAACACCCCGGAGCCCAGAGCAGCGACGCCTGCAAGGGCCAGGTTGTGTGACCGCCTCTGGTCCAGAGGTGACAGCTGGCAGGATGGCTGAGTCATGGGGAGGAAGGACAAGCTAGGCCCCCTGCCTGTGGTGGGGAAAGCCAGAACTCTGGAGAGGACGGCCTGCCTGCCTGCCCACTGGGATGGGGATCCATCCATTAACCTGCCTCAACGCAGCCTGACTCAGGGCTGGGGCTGGAGGCGGGAAACAGCATCTTCACCATGAGGGGCTGAGCATCACCAGGCTCTCCCCTCCAGCTCCCAGCAGGGAGGATGGTAACCAAGTCCTGGGAACCAACGGGACTCAATTCCTCAGGAAGTGTCTCCTGGAGCTGCTCCAGCTAGATCCAAGGGTTTGGAATACGCTTGGGGCCAGCAGAGGGTGGGGGCTCTTGGAGGACACCCCACACCCGGCTCAGAGGCCCTCCTCGCCCCTGCCTCCAAAAGTAGTGCATGGGTCTCCCCTGCTGCAGCTGCCACGGGCACTGCGCGATGGCTGAGTGGGGTCTGCTGCGTGGGGCTCCTGGGAGGATCCGTGAGGGAGCACAGATGGAGCCCGCCTCCTCAGCCCCCGCCAGCTGGGTCAGTGCAGCTTCCATAGCAGTTATCACCTTTGCCTCTGACCGTCCACCCGTCCATCCATCATCCATCAACTCATCTATCCATCCATCCACCCACCCCATCCATCACGCATCCAGCCACCCATCAGGCACCCAATCATCCATGCACCTATCCATCCATTCATCTATCCACACATCCATCCAGCCATCCATGTCACCATCCATTAACTCACCTATCCACCCATCCACCAACCATGCAACCACCCATCCATCCATCCACTCACTCACCATGCTCCATCCTTCTTACCACTTGTACAAACACCACCTATCCACTTTTCCATCCAGATTTCTAAAGAACCCTGCCAAAGGCCAGTGGATCCCTCACCGTCAGATTCTGAGCAAGTCCGTTAACCTCTGGAAGTCTCAGTTTCCCCATCTGATAAGACAGGCTGATCTGGTGAGAGCCGAGAGTGTCAGCAGGAACCGCTCTGCACAGGTGTCGTATGAACACTCCTGGTATTACCACTCTGCTTCAGCTGAGAAGTGGGTGACAAGATGCAAGTGCCAGCCAGCTGGTTTCAGCCGGCTCCAGAGTACGTGTCCCTGGGCAGAGAAGTCAAAGTAAAGACAGCTCTAGCCTGGGAGCATCGGTTCAAGCCCGGGAAACCTATGCTTGAGAACAGGAAGAAATTGGTCCTTGAAGATGAGCGTGCGTCCACAGTTCTAGGTACCAGCAGTGATGTGTGGTCCCACACAGATGCTGAAGCATCTTCCCATGCCAGGTTAATCTGACCCTTGCGAAGCCCCATTTCACAGGTGAAAAAAAACAGAGGCTCCAAAAATAATGGCTGAGGCACAGAAATACAGACCTGACCTCACATCCTGGCTCGCTGACCGCAGCCCAGGGTGGCCTGCAGGCTCCCCGTTCTGCGCTGGGATGAGCTAGAAATCGGGGTGTCTCCCAGGTTTCAGGCTCACACTGGATGGATGGGTGGACAAGAGGGTGCCTGTGGGAGGCTCTGGCAGAGAGTGGCTTCCAGCCACTGGTCCTGGCCCTGCTGACTGTGTCTGGAGCGTAAAAGCTCAGACCCCACACTGCCCCTTGTACCATCAGCATCGTCTCCCTCTTCCGCCTTCAGGCCGGGAAGAAGCGGCAGAGCCCTCGACCCGCACGTGGCCCGGGCACCATGGCCCCTCCTGGGCTTCTGGGGTGGTCCTGGGGCCCGTACCCCATGCTCCATGGCCTCCCCACGCGGTCCTGAGGAGTGCAGCGGGGATGGACGACTGGACGCCCCATCCTGCTGGCCGGGACGCCGCGACCTGGGGCACGAGTGCACATCGGGGGCTTTCACGGGGTCCAGAGAAGCGGGGGCCACTGCCCGACACCCCCAGGGGCTCCCCAGCCACCAGCACTGGGGTGCTGCCTGCTTGCACCTCCAAGGCCACCCCGGCCACAGGAAGCAGGCACGAGAGCCCCCATGGGATGGAGGCAGCCTGGAAGGCGCCTCTTCCCTGAAAGCTTCCCCTGGTCTGCTCCAGCCACCTGGGACGCCCTGCCTCTCCCCGATGCCTGGCTGGCCCCTTTCTCCACCCTAGGGGGCAGCGCCTCTCACCCCAGGAGAGGTGACCTGCATGAGCTCTCACTCCCAGGGACTCTGTTAGGGGCTCCCCGTCTTTGACGACAGCTCTGGGGCTGACTTGTGTCTGGGGCACCCACTGCTGCACCGGAGGCCAGCCTTTCTGTGTGTTCATGCCCCCAGGAGAGAGCAAGCCCTGAGTGTCAGCCGTGCAGGGGAGCCGAGTGACAGGCGAGGGCAGCCCACATGGTGCCCGAACCTGATTCCCCAGCAGGTGGAAGGCACCCACTCCCCCGGGAGAGCCTTCCCCTGGTCCCACCTCCATGCCAGGGGACCAGGGCCTCATGGGCCCCCTGCTCCTGATGTGCAGATGACATGCCCCTAGCATCCTGGGTCAGGTCGCACAGCGAGAGGGCAGGGGGCAGCCCAGCTCACCCCCGCCCCCTTTCTGGGTCTGCGTGGCTGAGGGAGGGAACACCCCGTGGCTCTCACCGAGGACCCCAGGCCCCCACGCCCTGGGGGCACAGAGCTCTGCCCTCCGGTACCCGTGTTCCCAAGAGCAGGGTGAGAGTTCCTGCAGGTGAACAGAGACGCGATCCAGAGGGACCCCAGGGCGCACTTCACCCCTCAACCTGCCCAGTGGAGGAACAGCCCCTGGAAGGGGTGTGCAGAGCAGGGCAGGGTCCTGCCACCCCGAAACCTCCGGGAACCCCAGCTCAGCCCGCACAGCCCGACTCAGGGAAGGAAACGAGAGCAAGGTGTGAGGCGGACTTGGCCGAGGCCCTGCCGGGGTCTGTCTGGCGGTGGGAGCCTTGCCAGCTCTGCCCACCTATGCGGCTGGCAGGGGCCTCTGTTTCTCCGTAGGCGGGAGACCTGGTCAGCGAGCCTCCCTGCCTGCATGCAGTGGGCTTCCTCTCTGCTGAGCCAAACCCACCCGGGAACGGCTCCTTTGCCGGGAGGATGGCCCACATGTTCCCCAGGGCCACCCTCAGGACCAGGGCCCGGGCTTTGCAAAAATGCATCAAGAGCTGCTCTGAGAACAGGGCAGCCGGGAGGGGTCCTACTCCTCTCCACGCTCAGGGGGTGGGCGATGATGGAGCCACCCGGCAAAGCCCCTTCTCAGCAGGTTCTCAGGGACCGGGACAGGCCACACCAGTGAGCGCCTCTAGAGGGCGCCTCAGCAGGTGCGCGCAGAGCCTCCAGGCGAGGCAGGACGCCGGCCGGTAGCGGGCACACGGGCTCCCCTCCGCTCTGGACAGCTCGTCCCTCTCCTGCCTGGCACTAGGGCCCACTGGCTCTCGAGGGTGGTTCCCGGGGGAGGCCGACCCAGCCCGGGAGGCTCAGTCAGAGCCTCAGGGACCCAGGGATGGGTGAGGGGACGGTGGGGGAAGCCGTCTGCACCTGAGGTTGGGCCCAAAGCTGGTTCTAGCCACACAGAGGTCCCTGTCACACATCTGGCTGAGGCTTCCGGGGCCTCAAGTGGGCACCAAAGGCTGCCCCTGCAGGGGTGCTGAGCGGCTAGCCTTCCCTTGGGCAGCGAGAAAGCAAGGAGAGGGCGTGGGGGCGGGCGGCCAGAGGGGACCCCCCAGGTGCTCGGGACACTAGGGCTCCACTGACCTGCTGCTGCCCACTTGCTCTCAGCCCAAGCCACGGCCGTCACCAGGACCTTCCCATGCCCGCCCCGCAGCAGCTGAGGGTCTTTCAAGATGTCCTTGGCGATGATGACACTAAGTAGCCAGCACTCCTGGATAACTTAGTGAGAGCCACATCCTGGTACGTGGCAGCTGCTACGCTCAGCTTCACCCTTGTGACAAACCCATCAGACCCTCTGGACATAAAGAAGACAAAGGCACAGAACGGACAAGCAACTAGCCTCAAGTCACACAGCAGGGGGGAGTCAGAGCTGGACATGACCAGCAGCTTGGCGGCCACCCGCTGAGGCAGGGCCTTGGGGCAGAGGGGTCCGTGTGGGCCCGGGGCTCTCCCCACCACAACCGGGTCTGCGAGAGCCAGGAAGAGCCCGGGCTACCCCGAGGCTGGGAGCTGACTCCTCCCTCCAAAGGCGCCATCCATCCCGGGAAAGCGCTGGGCTCCGAGCCACCAGGACTGCGCTGCGGTACCTGCACACGGGCCCTCCACCACTGGGGCGGCGTGTGTGGCCACTTTCCCACCTGAGCACGGGTGTGGAAGCAGACAGCCTGCACGCGGCTCAAATGCCACCATCGAACTGGCAGCCCCAGGAACCAGGGCTCCTGGCAAGTTCCCACTAGCACGGGGGGGTCTTGGGGGCAGGCCCCCCGCGGGCTCCAGTCAGGACGCAGCAGCTGTCATGGATGAGTGAACAGTCCTGAGCAGACGGACAGGGGCCAGGCAGGCCCTGACGGCTGGGGAGGGAAGGACGGGAATCGGCGGGACGGGCGGGGCTGGCTGGGCCAGGACCACAGCCCCCAGACGGGGGTGGGTAGCCAGCGGCATCAGTGCTGAGAGCCCCGCATCCCAGCAGCCTCTCTCTCCCAGGGCAACCACAGCCGGGGTGACAGGAACCGCCGGGCCAGGCGCCCACCCCCGGGAGGACACAGAGCTGAGCTGCGGCTCCAGGCCACTGTGGACTGCGGGCTTGTTACACGCGAGGACCGCTGTGCAGTCACGTGTTTGGCGTTGGGAGCAGCAAGGGAGCCGCTGCGTTATGGTCCTCATTTCACAGTCGCCGAAGACGAGGCACCAGGTGTAAGTAAGGGGCCCAGGAGGAGCCCAGGGCGCGTGCTCAGGAAGCCCCGCAGGGGCACTCAGGACAGGCTGGGGCTGTGACCGTCACACACACACACACACAGACACGCATGCACACCCGGACACAGACGCACACACAAGTCCATGCAAACATGTGCCCCATCACACCCAACACACACAGGCATGCACGAGGCTCCCCCAGAGACGAAAGAGCGTGCATACACGCACACCTCACCCACACACGCACACCTCACACACACACGCACACCTCACACACACACGCACATACTCAGACATAGAAAGTACGGGAAAATGCGCACACAGAAACACACATGCGTCTAGATACGAACACAAAAATGTAGGCACCCAAAGACACGCACACAGTGACACAAGCGTAGACACACCAGTGCACACACTCGCACACGGGCGCAAATGCACAGACACGCACGCACACCCCGCACAGGGGCGCCGGGGACCACCAGACGGGGCTGCCCTACGCGATGCTGGCCTCTCTCCACGGCCGTATTTTCTCTGCAGCTTTTGCAAGTCCTCGGCCACCCTGCCTTCAAGACCTTATTAGATTTCGTCCTGGAGGAAGGGGACCCACTCTCTTTAAAATTACAGCCATAATTCCGGCTGTGTGAAGTAGAATTTGAGGCCTCTGGGGAACCATTTAATTCAGCTTTAAGTGGCTCCCGGCACCTGGCGCTTCCCCCTGGGGTGGCTCGGAGCGAGAATCTAGACCAGAGCCAGGAGGGCTCCTGGGCGGGTCTGAGAGTGAGACTGCAGGGGGAGGCGTGCATGGGTCCCAGCACCAAGCTGTGCCTGGGGGGCGCTGGGACCGAGGAGGCAGGCTGTGACCCCGCCGAGGGGCCAGGAAACTGGGGTCCCCACAGGCAGGCTCTCCCCGCACCCGCACAGCCACAGCCGGGACAGCTGGCCTGCTGCTCCCGGTCACAGCAATCAGCCATCCCCCAGGACCGCCTGGGACACTGACCCCTCCACCCAGACTCCTGGTCCCCCTCCCCAACATCCCTGATCTGAGCTGGGGGTGTGTGGCATCAGGAAGGACCCCGGCCGGTTAGAGGCACCGCAGGCAGGCTAGGCAAGCCCAACTCAACGGTGTGCTGGGGACGGGCAACTGGGTCACCGGGCTGACAGCTGGACCAAGGGGCACTCGCCGTCAGCAGACACGCCAAGCCAGGCCGAACACACAGTGTGCCGGCTCTCCCGGGGCCACCGAGGGTGAGGGCAGAGCTCAAGAAGGACAAACTCCCACGGCCCGCGTTGGCTCCAGGACCCAGCTGCAGTGCTCTCATCTGGGGAATGGTGATGCAGGGTCTCCCATGGAGGACAACGGGGTGAGCCGAGGAGCGTGGAACAGCGTGTGGGTCCATGCGAGACTGCGGGTGGGGGGTTGAAAGGTCAGAGACGGCGCTGCTTGCTTGCTCCGACTAGCACTGAGGCCCCGGCCAGGAGTCCACCCTCAGGAAGTCTCCGCCTGGACAGACAAACGCCGGAGGCCAAGCGAAAAGGTGCGGGCGTGCCTGGAACTGCAGCCTCCTGCTGGCACAGGAGACAGAGTGGGGAGAGTCCAGAGCCCCAGAGATGCCTGGGGGTTCACGCTGGGTCTGGCCTTTGCTGGCCTTATCTCCCCATCTAGAAAGGGGACGGGAATGGGGTTGCCAGCCCCGGCTGCTTCAGAGTCTGCTGAGACGCACTCTCGTCCCTACCCCTGCCTCGTGGGCAGACGGAACAGCACCAGGCAGGGCTGTCACTGCCCCGGCCGGGGCTCGTCACACCCTCAGCTCGGCCAGGGCTCCTCGTGGCCACGGATGCGAGAGCTCCCTCAGGCTCAGGACCACGCACGATGAAGCCTGGTCCGTGGAGAAACCCAAGTGTCCAGCGACAAAGGGACGGGTAAAGAGGACGCGGCACACACACACAAGGGCACGTTACTCGGTCACAAAAAAGAGCGAAATTACGCCATCCGCAGCAACAGGTTTTTTTTTTTTTTTTAGTCGCTCAGTCGTGTCCGACTCTTGGCAACCGTATAGTCCATGGAATTCTCCAGGCCAGAATACTGGAGTGGGTAGCCTTTCCCTTCTCCAGGGGAATCTTCCCGACCCAGAAATCGAACCCAGGTCTCCCGCATTGCAGGTGGATTCTGCACTGCTGCAGCACAGATGGGCCTAAAGACGATCACAGTAAGCGGAGTCAGTCAGATGAGACCCGTGTCCCGTGACACCACTGACGTGTGGGATCTAAAATATGGCACCAGTGAGCCCGCCTGCACCCAGAAGCAGGCGCACAGACTCACGGACGCGCGGTCGCCAGGGGCGGGGGTGGGGTGGAGGGGAACCCGGGGCTCGCAGAGCAGACTGCTGCGTACAGAACGATGAACCAGGAGGCCCTACAGCGCAGTGCAGGGACCCACACCCTGTCTCCTGGGATAAACGTCAGCGGAAAAGAACATACAGAAAGAATGCGTATAACTGAGTTACTCTGTGGTACGGCAGAAACTCACACAATGCTGTAAATCCACTCTATTTCAAACAAAACCCCCCACATGGCCCCTGGAGGAGCTCTCAGCCCAGAGCGGGCCGGCGCCCTTAGCTCCTTCTCCAACAAAACTTCACTTGTAAGACTCTGAAGCTGACGCACAACAAAAGGAAACAGCCCCACGCACCCGCCCCAGGAGCCCAGTGGGGCACCCACCCTGCCCGGCTCTGGCTCTCAAGTGTTCTTAGCGTCTGGGTTGGAATCAAGCAGGGGTCCTGCTCAACCTCTGGTGGCGCCCTGAGGTCCAGAATCCAGGGCCCCGTGCACAGAGGTGCCCCTCCCTGGTCCCCCTGGACTCCCACCCCTCCTGCGCCCCCCACCTCCCAGGTCGCTCCTTACCCGATGTGCCAGGGCTGCTGGGGCCTCTTGGCATCCTCGCTGGCTCCGCCCAGCCTGTTGAGCGAGGGCGACCGGCTGCGGGGCCCCGGGGTGTAGCTCCCAAGGGTCTTGGCGGCCCCGTCGGCCTTGCCGGGCGTCTGCTGCAGCAGCTGGGGCGAGAGGCTGAGGTGGGAGGCGGCCGCGCAGACAGCCCAGTCAGGCGCGCCGGCGTTGAGATTGTTGTCGCTGTTGGAGCGCAGCAGGAGCCGCGGGGCGGCCAGCGTGCTGGGGGGCCGCCTCCTGCGGTTGGAGTACGCCGGGGCCTCTCGGAAGGGCACTGGGTCAGAGAGAGCAGGAGATGCGGGTGAGCGCGCGTGGCACCGTCATCCAGGAGGGGTGCCTGCCTCTCTCCCTCCCCAGCTGCCCAGGACATGGACTCTGCGAGCTCTGTGCTGAGCCCCCGAGGGCCCCTGCGTGTGCAGAGCTCGCCCTGACACAGAAGCAGACACGGGTGGAGGCGGGGAGCGCTCCCCTTGCACAGAGGCTCAAGCCAACTTGAGATGGAAGGGGCTCGGGTCCCACTTCCATCCGTGCGCGCCCACGCCTCCAGCGGCCCGGAGACCGTGGACACCTGGCTGCCCGGGCTCACAGCAAGGCCGGCGGACACAGAGGCAGCCGTGGAGTTCCTCCCCCTCCTCACCGCGATCCGCCCTGGGGGCTGGATCGTGTCCCCCCAGATCCCTATGTTGGAGGCCTGACCCCAAGCACCTCAGGATGCGGCTGTCTTAGGAGATCAGGTCTTAAGAGGTGATTAAGGTAAAATGGGGTCACTGGGGGGCCCTAGTCCCACAGGACTGGGGTCCTTGTAAGCAGAGGAGGTCAGGACACGGACACGCAGAGGGACGACCCCGAGCGGACACGGGAGGAGACGGCCGTCCACAAGCCCAGGAGGGGCCTCAGGGGGACCAGCCCCGCCCACACCCGGGTCTGGGATTCCAGCCTCCAGGACTGGGGACAGCGAATGTCTGAGCAGCCCCGTCTGTGGGGCTGTTCCGGCAAGCAGGGCAAACGCATGTGGCCCCCTGGCTCCACTGGTGGGAATCCATCTGACCGAACCCCAGCGTGCTCCTTTCTCCACCCATCAAACCAGGACCGGCAGCAAAGCACCAAACAGGAGGCGGTGGACACACCTCACCACACTCCTCATGAAGTTCTAGACTGGAGGCAAGCCCCTCGCTCTGGGACATCAGCCCAGCCAGGGGCTCAGAATGAGGACACGGTCCTCGGGTACCGCGAGGGCTGGAACCCACGTGGTCGGCACCCCGGGGTTTCTCCGAGGGCTGGAGCCAGAAATAGAGTGTCCTTTCCAAGTGCGTGCACGCTCAGTCTCTCAGGCGTGTCTGACTCTCTGAGACGCAATGGACTGCAGCCCGCCAGGCTCCTCTGTCCGTGGAATTCTCCAGGGATGAATACTGGAGTGGGTGGCCAAGCCCTCCTCCAGGGGATCTTCCCGACCCAGGGATGGAACCTGTGTCTCCTACATCTCCTGCATTGCAAGCAGATTCTTTGCCTGCTGAGCCACCAGGGAAGCTCGTCCTTTGCAAGAACAGGCATCTAAAGAAACGCAAGCCTCCGGGCTGCAGGGAAGCAGCACAGCAGCCATGACAGGCAGCAAAGAACACGAGCCTCCTCGAGCTGACCCTCCACAAACTGGACTGCAGAGAGACAGGAAGACACACGCCCTCCTGGGGGGCTGACTGGGACATGGGAAGACCAGTGTCTCAGAGGAGAAAGGTGAGTTCAGTACCAAGTCCCGCACGGTCCACCGCCCTGGCTGCCCGAGGTCAGAGGTGGTGAAGTTCGTCACGGAAACGAAGGACAGCTGCACCCCACCCAGAACCTGGGCGACCCCCTGCTGGAGGGCTGGGCTTAATGGGGACAGAGGTGGTGCCGGCAGAGCTCCACCGAGACAGCTGCGACCCAGTGCACCCTTCGCTGCCTCCCTGAGGCAGGACCATCCTGGGAAAGCAGACACACGCAGCCAGCCTGGGGAAGCCGCAGGAAAACGGCACGAGGCTTCCCGAGGACGCACGCTCGGAATTCACACCTTGGCTGGTATGGTTGTGAGAACTTGGAAGTTACCCACGGGGGAGGTCACGCTTTTTCCAGCAGTGATGCCAACCTGCTTCCTCTGAAGCCCGTCTGTCAGGGCAAGGCATACCATCACTCGCATCTACTCCGAATTCCTCAAAGCAAAGCAGCTCATCAGCACCAGCCTGGCCGGGAGGGGGACAGGGAGCGGGAAAGGCGTGCTCCGTGGACCCCCACCTCCAGGGCCCGAGAGGCTGCCCTGTCCAGGGCTCGGCCCCAGGGGAATCAGTCCTTTTTTGGGGGGAAGTCTATTTTGGGGGAAAGTCCCGAGTTTGTCTTTGCCGGACACCAGGGAAACTACCCCCATGTCACTGCCACTATCAGCATCAGACGGTGGCCAGAAGACTTCTGGAAGGACTGAGGGTGACCTGAGCCCCACCCAGCAGAGGGGCGGGGGACAGGAGACCTCACTAGGACGGTGGATCCAGGATCTCAGAGAGAGATGCTCTTCCTGCCGAGATCGTCAGCTGCAGGACCACAGCCCCGAGAGGAAGCCAGCCTCTCGAGCAGATGCTCACAGCAGAGCCCCCTCGACTTTCTGCCGCATCCTTCCCGCGCCCACCCGAGGACAAGCCAGAGCTCGTGCGGATGGAGGGGAGGGGTCACCCCAGCTCGGAGGGGACTCCCCCAGACCAGGAAACACTTGCACTCCATGACGTGAACTCATGTTGAGGCTCCCAGCTTCCCTGACCTTAGAGTCAATTCTCTTTTTCTGATGGTCATAAACAGCTACAAATGCCCTTGATGGAAAGTGATGGAATTTGGGGGAGCCCTGTCAATAGCTAAGGCAGACTCAGAAGGGGAAGAACAGTCTGGGGTTGAAGGGAACAGCGTGAACAGAACACCATGCCCCCAAATGAAACCCCCTTGCTGAGCACATGTCACCAAGATCAAAGTCCCAGAAGGTGAATCTGGGCTCACCGTGTAAGCAAATGTGCTCAGACAAAGGCTGTCTTTTCTGCACGCGCCTGAGAACCGGGCGGGAGAGGTCTTTCAGAGAGTGGCAGCGATTCACGGAGGAGGGGGTTGCGGGGGGCGGCTGCCCTCGGAAGACTAAGGGATGAAAGAGCTGGGGCTTCTGCAAATACGTCCTGCCCCAAGGAGCCAGCGAGCTACTCAGCTGGACTCTCATAGGCGGCATTTCAGTGAACATTCTAATGAACGTTCTCTCACTGAATTACCAGGATTCACATTAAGTTCATCTCCTGGGTGGTGTAATTGGAAATTCTTCCATGTTTATTTTTTGGCTTGGGCTGGGAAGTATCTCCTTAATTCCTCTAACCTCACATCTTCATAAACCTCCCAGTTTCATAAAATGAGAGCTCCCTGTCTTAACCAACTAACCAGAACCTGCCGTGGAAATGCTGCTGTGTATTTTTTTTTTTTTAATGTGCAAAGGGTTAGAAATACCTCTTTTCCTGTCTGAGAATGATTAATATTCCACCCAACTGTTTCCTTTTTCCAGGCAATCTGCAAACTCTAAGTGGGTGGATATTTTCTTAGCTTAGCCTTCCATGCATGTATTTATACATTTCTTTCCCACAATACAAATTGCACAAGGCATGCAGAAAAGCAGACGCACTTTCAAAGTCTGCCACCGTGCGTTTCCCAGCCGCTCCCCAAAGCCGCAACCCAGGGACAGCCAAGGGACACCGAGCGGCGGTTCTGAAAGTGCCCATCTGCCCAGGGCTGCCAGTGGCATCCCAGGGCTCCTTGCACCTGCCTGAGTGCTCGGCAGCCTCCAGGCAGCGGGCAGGTTAGAGCCAAACTCCCTGTTTTCCACAGGACTTAGTTCCGTTAACAGGCTCTGGATGCATTAACGATGCCCAAGCTACATTTCTGCAAGGCGCTGGACACTTGGGGGGAAAAGAATGAAACCGACACCTTCAAGTGGGTTAACAGTCCAGACCAACTACAACAAAGCCGGGCCACCCACCAGAAGTAATTGCTCCCTTAACACGGCAGGAATGAATGAACGGCAATTTCAGGAGGACCCGGAGTCCCCGGCTTCCCCCCACCCCCCACCGCCCGGGCCAGAAGCTGCTGGTTCCCATGCACTCCGCGCCCTGTGGCTGGCTCTCCGCTTACCTTCCTTCTTGGTGAAGGCATTTAACAAAGACTTCATTTTCCCTCCGACTTTGGCAGCGGTCCGCTCATTATATAACCTTCTCGACTGGGAGGAAGGGAAGGGCAGCCCGGCCCCTGGGCGCCGGAGCAGTTTGGACCCGGGGAGCGGCGGCGGGCGTCTGGCCACTGCCTGCCTCCGAGCATAGCTGGGCAGGCCAGACCCAGCGCGCTGGTGACGGAGCCCACCCCATACTCTGTCTGTCAGCTGTGAACCAAGCGTGCGTAGACTGAGGCTGCTCTCAGAGCCCACTGCCGCTCCCCGCGCCCGTCATGTGAGTCGCGCTCCCCTTCTTTTGTGATCAGTGCATCGGGGAGGAGGCTCGCAGGCGGGAGGCATCGGTGAGCCCCGAGCCCCGACCATCCAAGGGCTCAGACCCGCCCGGGGTGACAGAGCAGGGCACCTGTGCTTTGCTGATTTTCATTCAAAAGAAAGAGCCAAGTTTTTCCTCGCTCTCCACCGCCGCCGCTTGTCCGCCAGCAGACGTGGGGGAGTCGGTCCTGGAGATAAAACGTCCTGGTTCCAGATGAGCTACGAGCCAGACCCGCGTTAACTGGGCGGCCAGTGCCAGTCTTCTGGAATCTCTGAACGTGACCCAGATTTCCGCTGGCAAGAATCAGACACAAGGACCCATTACTTCTCTGGCTCCCCCCCATGGAGGTAATGACCCTGGAGAAAACAGGATTTCCATCCCCCTTCCTAATTTTTTTTTTTTTGAAACAAAAGAGAGATGAAACAATTAAAACTGCAGCCCAGCCAAAGCTTGCCCTAATTCCAGGCAGCTGATAAAAAGCCCGTTCCGAGCCAGGCTGCACGTTTCTTACAGGAGTCCGGGAGACACACGGAGAGGTGGCAGGGAAAAAGTTCTGCCCGAGCGGCAAACGCAGAGGGCGGGGCTGCGGCGGGGAGCCCCACGGCAGGGGGCGCGGGGTCACTTCACAAGAGGAGAGAGGCCTTTCCGGAAGCCCAGCGGAGCATCCCGGGGAGCAGGCTCTGCGGCCTGTGCCGCTGGGGCTGCAATTAAGTGTGCGTTTTTTCGGTTGCTAAGAGAGCTGCTTCTGAAATTTGAAGGGGGAAGAAAAAAATAAAGAGAGAGAGAGAGAGGAAGATGGGATGAGACGAGGCAAAGCACTGGGAGCCTGTAAGTTGAATTCCATATGGTCGGCTCGCTTTGTGTCAACAAAACCGGCAGCGGCAGAAGCTCTGGGAGCCTCTCTCCGTGGGACGCCCAGGGCTGGCGGGACGTCTGTCCAGGGTGGCGAGAGCGTGGACCAGGTGCCCGTTACCAGCTGAGCACTTGAGCGTCATTTCACTCCCACGATGCCCCATCGCAGGGCTTAGAGCTGCCTTCAAACTCTGCCCCGGGTGACCATCGCCCGCCACACCGGAGCCCAGGCCACGCCTAAGACTCGCCCTAGCGGACACTCAGCCACTGGTGCATTTCACCCACGAAGACCTCATGACGTGCCCCGTGCCACGTGACGGCAGGGGCAGGCTGTCCTTGGACGTGGGTGCCAGGCTGCAAAGCTTCCAGAAGCATCTCTCTCAGATGCAGGAACCAGCAAGAGCAGAACCGCTCCCGCTTGTACCCCTGCCACTGTGCCCCCCGGTGTAGGAACCGTCAGGGATCTTTAAGGTGGGGCGTCCAGTTTATCGGGGGTGTGCTGGCTGGCTGCCCCAGCCGGGACAGGATGCCCCAGTGACAGTGACCTGGGGGACATCTCCCCTGGAGGCGGGGCCTCTGCCACATGGGTCCCAGAAAACCCTCCGGGGAGCAGTAGGGAGGCGCTGCGAGGCTCAAGCCGATGCCACCCCAGAGCGCGGGCCTCCTCCTGAGCTCACTTCCCATGTACTGGCTCTGCGCCCACGCACACCAGTCTCCTTCCCCATTGCACCAACATCATTTCCACACCAGCCATACACAAGTCCCCGCGACACTCTTGGCCTCTGCTGTGCGCAGGGAGCACCTGTGGTCCACGGCTGGTGGGCAGTGGCCGAGCCCAAGGCCAGAAGTGCCCCCCCTCCATCGCCGGCTCCCTGTGTGGACCTGGGGAGGAATGGGTGGGAGGAGGGGGCTTCACAGGTGCCCCCGCGAACATCCCGCGTCTTTTCTGAAGGAGGAGGACCCCTCTCCCCCGAGCTGGGAGCAGAGCCAGAGACGCCCAAAGAGCATCCACCCATGGCCCAGGTGGGGACACTCCCAGCCCGCCTCCCCGGCCCTGCGTTCAGAGGGATGGTTCCTCTCGGTGCCTTTGCCCGTAGTAGGAACAGAGTATGGAAATGACGGGCCCCCGGCTCCTGGCCCAAGGGCGGGCTGTTCTGAGACAAATCCTGGCTTCCCTGGTGGTTTATTGGCATAGAATCTACCTGCTAAGCAGGAGCCACGGGTCCAATCCCTGGGTCAGAAAGATGCCCTGGAGGAGGGCATGGCTACCCACTCCAGTATTCTCGCCTGGAGAACCCTGTGGACAGAGGAGGGTCTCAAAGAGTCGGACACGACTGAGCGACTAAACAACTGGAGCCCTCTGGAAATGACAGGGTCCTGGCTGCCCGCCCGAGAGCTGGGACGAGTCCGAGGCAAATCCCAGACCAGGAAAGCGGCCGGCAGGCCGGGCGCAGAGGGGGCCCCGAGCTCCCGATCGCCCCGCCTCCAGGTTCCACATCCCAGGGCGCGCATGGACCCGGGCTGTGCAGGCCCAGGGGACGAGGCAGTGAGCGAGAGGGAGACGCCGGCTCCCCCTCGGGCTACACGAGGGGCCCGAGAGGGAGACGCCGGCTCCCCCTCGGGCTACACGAGGGGCCGGGTGGGCGCGTGAGAGCAGCCTTTGGACATAACAGGATGTGAGGGCCCCGGGAAGCACTCCTCAGCCCGAAGATTCCCATTCCCACTCCTCTAATACGCAGAGAGCCTTCCCAATCACCACTCTCAGGAATCCGAGCAAAGGATTCAGCGACATCAGCAGCGGGAGCTTAGGTTCACGTGCAGACCTACTGTGTGCCCGGCCCCAGACCAGAAATCCTGCCGGGAGGGGGGCGGTCCATTCCTGACTCAGCCCACCTCGTCCACGTAAAGCGCTTCCCCCCTGGCAGGCACGCTCTCCTTAAATACTTCCAGCAACGGGGAGCTCACTACCCATGTACTGGCTCTGCGCCCACGCACACCAGTCTCCTTCCCCATTGCACCATCATTTCCACACCAGCCATACACTGATTGGAAGGGAAGTCCAAGGCATTCAGAGCACAGACTTCATCCCAAGAAGTAAAGTA
>SJYF01001046.1:446559-457763 GCA_006410515.1 Procapra przewalskii | reverse complement strand
TGGGTGGGCAGGTGGATGAATGGGTGAGCGGGTGGGAGGGTGAGTGCTTTAAAAATTACAGTATTATTTACGTCAGGCTCTATGCTACATCTTTAAGAGGGGCTATGGATAGGAGATCTGAGGCCAAATCCAACAGTTTCATTTTAGTAAGTCAGTAACACATACACACTGAGACGTCCCGTGCACAAAGCCTGTGCTTCTGGACACGCCCATACAACTAGAGGACGTGGTGGCATCCCGCCACGCTCCTGCACGGCACCCACCAGCCGGAGCTGGGAGCCGGTGACCACCGCCAAAAGGGGTGAGCTCGCTGGGTCCTCACTACGCCTCCGCAACTTGCAGCATCAGAAAGAGAGGGAAGACTCTCTACTTCCACGTCTCTCTCAAAAGAGGGCAAAACAAACCCAGGGCAGCAGTGTGGGCAGAGGAACACTGCCCTCTGCCTGGCCGGCTCCCCCTCACCGCTGTTTGCAAGTGTGCCTTCGGCCCTACAACGAGGCACCTGAGTCCTGCTCTCTCGAATCACCATTACCAGAAGCTTAGACAATCCACGCAGTAAGCCACCAACAGAGCTGGGGCTCAGACACACCTGCGTCTGTCCGTCTGTGCCCAGAACCTCTAGCGCTACTTTGCCTGTTGCCCTCGGTCTCCCTGGGGGCCTCTGGTCACGCAGCACCTTCACTGGTGGGTGATCAGGGGTCCTGCACGCTCCCACCCAAGGCCCCCAGCACTGCCGTCCATGCCGGGGCCCAGCGCGTGCTGCCCCAGGTGGCACGGAGCACCATGGGGAGACCTGAGCCTGGAGGGTCGGGACTCCCAGGAGGAGTCGTGAGGCATGGCAGCCTCCACGCGTGGCAGGAGAGGTGAGCCGCAGCAACGTGCTTCCCTGGAGAGACACCGGAACCCCATTCAAGGCGGGCTCCGAGCTCCGCGGGTTCACCTGAAGGTCGGACAGAGGTGGCACTTGGCGGGGGCCACGTCCACAGGCCGGTGCTGTGTGACCGCGGCCAGTGATCGCAGGGGTCCCCCGACCAGAGCGTGGCCGGTTAGGGGATGTCTGCAGCCCCGCCGGCCCCATCTCCGCATCTCGGAAGCGTGGACTGCCGGGGCGGGTGGCAAGACGCAGGGGGGAGGGGAAATTATTCAAATCAGAGCACACCCGTGACCTGTGCTTCTCAGCTTTCATTCCAGCCCAACTGTGCCAGGAGCTAAAATTAGGGTGTGGCTTGTACCCGGCCTGTCGAGAGACAGAGAGCGCGCCAGCAAGCGCGGGTACTGCTCAGAAGACACCCAGAGCATGTACTCCCTGTCCCCTGCTCGGGACGCGTTTTAAATGCAGCCATCAGAATTCAGCGCCACGTTCGCAGGAAAAAAAATCGGCAGCCTGGGCCATGGAATTTGCATAGTGCTATGGGGTCGGGCTGCTTCTTCATTTAATCCTTAGCGTGCCACGGCGGGTGGGCAGAGGCAGTGGGGACTTGGGTCTAAAACAACACACGTGCCTGTGCAGACTGCCAAGCCCGTTGCTTCCTCCAGCCTCTGCCGTCCGCCCAGGCGTCACCCTGCGCACGCCATCCTAGGCAGCAAGGCAGACTCCCAACCTGCCCCAGCTCCCCACCTCCAAGCCCACCACCGCTCCATCTCCTGGGACTCAGCAGCTTCCAGACACAGACCCTGCTTCCCTCGCCTCCCCAGAGGCCGAATGTCCACAGAGCGGCCCATGGGCTCTTTGTGAAAATACAAATCGGGGTGATTCCTTCACCAAAACCCCTCCAGGGTCTCTTTCAGGTTTAGAATGAACCCCAGACCACTGCTTTTGGACCAGGAGGGCCTGAGGACCCAGCTCCAATGTCCCACCTCTCCCCCAGGACTGTGGACCCCTGCCCCGCTGAAACACACACGCCTGGCTCCCCGAGGCGCTCAGGCCAGCCCAGGTCAGCTCCTTCCCACCACGGTGTTGGCAAAAGCTGTTTTCAGCAATGCGGGACCGCGCATCTCCGCACGGCTGACTCCTCCCTCCAGACCGCGTCCAGCCCACACGGCGCCCCTGGTAAAGCCCTCCGTGAGGATTCTGTTTGAACGGGGGGCAGTCTTCTCTGCCTGTGACTTCCAGCTGTGCTTGCCCCCAGCGCAGCTCTGTACCAAGCACAGTCAACAAAACTTATAGCCGACCGCTCTGTGTCAGCGGATGAAGAGACGGATGGGTGGTTAGGAGGGTGGATGGGTGAGCGGATGGAGAGACAGACAGGAGAGTGGGCAGGTGGATGGACAAAAGCATACGATGAATAATCACCACCCCTTACGCAGAGCCAAACTAAGGTAGAGAAGGGACATGAAAACATGGATTGCTAGTTTTAGAAAAGCGCTGTCGTCGAGACAAGATTGTGGCTGCTGATTCTCCTCTTGACAACGAAGCAGCGCCTACTGTGTGTGGGAGTGTGGGGTGCTTGGCCAGGTTCTTTAGCTGCTAAATCCTTTTGTATTTCACTCCACCCCTGGAGAAGGCAATGGCACCCCCTCCAGTACTCTTGCCTGGAAAATCCCATGGACGGAGAAGCCTGATAGGCTGCAGTCCATGGGGTCGCTGAGAGTCGGGCACGACTGAACGACTTCACTTTCACTGTTCACTTTCATGCACTGGAGAAGGAAATGGCAACCCACTCCAGTACTCTTGCCTGGAGAATCCCAGGGACAGAAAAGCCTAGTGGGCTGCAGTCTATGGGGTCGCATGGAGTCGGACGCGACTGAAGCGACTTAGCAGCTTAGCAGCCACCCCTATCGGAACTTTGGGCAGAAGCTGTGTTCTAGCCCAACTGTACCAGGTTAAACCATCAACAGTGTCTCTTTCCATCCTTTCTTCCCTCCATCCATGTTCTCATCCACCTTCCCATCCACTTACCCACTCATCTATCCATCCAGCTACGCATCTGTCCATCTAATTACCGGTCCACCCACCCATCCTTCACTCACCCAGCAAATAATGAATGAGCACCTACTGTGTGCCAGGCACTGTGTTAAGCACTCAGGATGAAGTCAAGGAGGGTATCAGCTAGTGAGGGGAAGTGTAAGCCAGTAGAGAAAACGGGCACGCGAACCATTCCCTGCATTCAGACGGCTCATTTCTCGGGGAGGCCGAGTGCGGCTCAGACAAGGCCTCGCCCCAGGACCCGGGAGATGACACAGCCGGCGCTGCTCATCCTGCGGGCCTCCCCAAGGACAGTGCGGGCCCTCTGGGCTCCACGTGCTCAGGGGAGAGGCTGACATGCAGAGTCCATGAGCCCTGCAAGTCCGAGGTGGCAACCCCGCCAGGCATCTCGGTCGGACCCCGGGGAATACGTGCTGCCTCTCACCTGCGAGTTTCAAGCCTGCCCTTGGAGCACCGTGTTTCACGGCAAGCCCTGCTATGGAGCCTCTGCTTCCACTTGGAAGTAAATAGGTCCCAAATCTACTAACGGTTTTACTCCTCCAAATGTCCTTTTAAAATGGGTCGTGAGGACTAATGCTTTAAAAATACCACAAAACAAGGTCTGGGAAGGCTCTGATGCCTCAAAAGTGTATCGAGATAGAAATGTATACGTTTTCCTACATCAACAGCATTGAAACGGGCTCTGAAATGAGACAGAATAATTGGGCCCTCTGACTGCGAAAAAATTCCCAGCCCGACCCACACCTTAGGATGTATGATTCCATCAAAATGCTCATCAGAAGTCTTATTTGGTGGAAAATAGGTTTTAGAATTGGTGTTAAAATCCCACTCCTGGGAGTAATTGCCCTGAACTGGCCTCTTCGACAACAGTTAACTCTCCTTTGCTCAGAACCAGGGGTCCCTGTCTTTGAATTTCCAGCCGGGAGCAAACCCAGCACCCCACACGCATCGTTGCAGGGGCCATGCCCTGTGACGAGCCAGAGGGTGCAGACCCTAGGCCGAAAGGGCCTGCAAGCGGCAGCGTGCATCTGTTCATCACAGAGAACCCAGCTGAGGACCGACTCATGCCAGGGGGTCAGGGCAGGGAGCAAGCCAGACGTGGCCCCGTCCTGAGAATCAGATCATGAACAAGCAAGAACAAAAGAGTGATCTAACCTGGAGGAGAACTGCAGGGTGGGCAGGCAGCCTCCCTCACATAGCGCAGGGCAGCTCCCGAGTCAGATGACGGGGCCTGGGGGCAGAAGGGACCTGGGCCAGGGGCTGCCTGGCCCCAAGGACCCCCTGGGTCCACAAAGATGATGCCCAAGGTTCTTGCCCTAAAACTTTAATCACCAGATAAACACTGGGGGCATTGGTCAGGGGGCCTCTCCTTGGGGGTCCCAGCCCTCAAGTGGCTCCCCCAGCAGCTGCTCTGGCATCTCCCTGCCCCCTGCCCAGCAGTTACGATGAGGGGACCACATGGACAATGCGGTCCCTGCCTCGCGTGAAGTCCCCGCACAGCCCGTGTCCTGGGGTGGACATCACAAGGGAGCCATCCGGGTCTACAGCCTCTTGGCCAAACACAGGCACCAACCGCAGACGGCATAGCCGGGCTGCGCACTTCCTGCCAATGAGAAAGCAGGAACAGGCGAGAACTCGGGGCCACAGTGCCGTGTGTCCCTCTGGCCCCAGAGTGGGGAGATGGTTTAGGAGGACCTGAGACCCGGGAGAAGGGACAGAGAAAGGAGCCTGACCCACCTCTGCAAGAAGCGGGTGATCAGCATCAACAGAAAGGCAAACCAACGGGCAGATAAGACCCGGGAACACCCAGGGCTGACATTTGGCTCCGAAGAGTTCCAAGTGTTACCCCGCGCTGCATTTTCAGGAAGTGACAATCACGGTTTGCTGCCAACCTCGGCTGGTTTGAGGATTTGAGGGCAGTGACCTCCAAGGAGGGACGATGAAAGCAAAAGTCTTACCTCCCTGGTAGTCCTAGGGTTAAGAATTCGCCCGTCAATGCAGGGGACTCGGGTTCGATCCCTGGTCCAGGAAGACTCCACATGCCTTGGGGCAACTGAGCCCTTGCATCCCAACTACTGAAGCCCAAGCACCCTGGAGCATCTGCTCGGCAGCAAGAAGCGCTGCTTGCTGAAGCTGGGGAACATCCACGCGCTGCCACGAAGACCTAGAGCAGCCAAAACAGCATCAGCGGGGGCTGAGCAAGGACGTCTTATCAGTTCATGGAAGGCGGTGGGAGCCAACCACCCCGCCAACCCACTGCGGGTCCATCTGGATGTGGGTTTTCCTGGGTCTGTCTGGTCACCACCGACACCCGAGCTTCTGCAGAAAGGAGAGCGCGCAGCACAAAGCCCCCGAGTCGTTCCCAGCGGCGTGGGCCGTTCTGGCCGGGGGAGCACCAGGCGGGCACAAGGCTCCTAACCGTCCATTCTTGCCGACGGCCACCGAACGTCACCACGTCCTAGCGGATGTGCAGGGATGCGGCTGGTGGGTTTCAGTGGGCCAGTGGTGGCTGGCCCTCCTTCCCACTTCCCCGCCACCTGGATGCCACATCGACGGCGTGTCTGTCACCACCTGGCTCTATCCATGTCAACTCTGGGTGAGCACTTGGGTGGGACTGCCAGCTGGACCTCCACCCTCCCACGCTAATTATGCAGATCCAGCAGCCCGCAGACACTGGATGGCATAATGAGAACACAAACAGGCCGCGTGACAGGAAGACTGTTCCTCCTCGCTGTCAACTGCGTGGCCAAGAGCCTGCAGGAGAGGTGGGTGCTCGCCTGCCCAGGGTCAGGGTGGCTCACCGACACGGGCCCCAATCCCGGAGCTCTCGACCTGCTCTCGGACAAGCCTGGGCTCCCCCCACGCCCTCCAGGGGGAGTCAAGTCAAGTCGTGTCAACTCTCAGGACCCAGTCTCTCGATCTGTGAAGTGGGGCTCATAGTACAATGATGAGGCCCTCCAACACCACCGCTGCAAGCCAGGCAGGGCTCTGACAACTCGAGCCACCCAAGGGGGCTGGTAGCTATTTATCCCTGAGACACAGAAGAGACAACCACGGCGCCGGCAGGGTAACGCGTCCAAAGTCACACAGCCCCCAGGGGGCAGAGCTGAGATGCAGACGAACAAGACAGGCTCCAGAGTCCTTGCTCATAGCTCGAGAGACCAGCTGCGCTGTGTCCACGCCTTGTTGTGGGGAGCACCCACCCCCCTCATCCAGGAGGAGGACCACCTCTTGGGAACCGCCTATGCCAGGCCTGGGGCATCACTGCCGGCCAGGGGCCCCGAGGCAGACAGTCCTGGACATAGGGGGGTGGGGGGGCTCCTTCTCATCCTTAGCAGGTCTCTTCCGCTCAGCCGCCTGATTCCCACCCAAAGTGCCAGAGTCCTGGGACTGGGGGAGGGTGCTCCCAGAGGCAGAGGCCGTGTGCAGGTGGGCACCGTGTGTTACTGGCTGAGCTCCCTGAAATTTATTTAAGCTCTAACCCCGGTACCTACAACCGTGACTACTCGGAGGGGTCACACCCTTAATGGGGTGGGTAGGGTAAATTATGAGGTCATACTGGTGGGCGTTAACCCCAAAGGACCAGGGTCCTTATAGGAAGAGGCCAGGACGCAGACACACTCAGAGGGACGACCCTGGGGGACACGGGGAGGAGACGGCCGTCCACGCACCCCGGAGGGAGGCCTCAGGAGGACCAGCCCAGCCCAGCCCACACCTAGGACCAGGAGGGATAAATCCCGTTGTCTGAGGGGCAGGGTGGCCTCTGGAGTTGATCGGTGCACCACAGAACCCCAGGGTCTGGGCCAGCCCTGGACTCACAGGAAGGATGGGGACCATGCCCCCAAGCACAGACGGAGGGAATGTGCCACCTAGCAGTTACGAGACCTGTCGGAACCCACAGCTTCACATACCTCACCTTGGGGGTGGAAGTGAAGCTTCTAGACCAGGCTTGCTCTGTGAGGGGCCAAGCAAGCTCCCTGCAGACCTGTGGCCAGCCAGCCTGCCTCTGCCACCTGGATGCCCACCACACGCTCCCAGCCAGGCTCCAGGGCACAGAGCTCCTGAGGGTGTCCTGAATCCGGGGCTCCGTGACTGCTGGGTGACTCGGGCACATCGTGCCCACTCGGACGTGGGGTGAGCAGGGCATCGGGCTGCCGAGTGATGGGAGCTCCCNNNGAGTCCTGGGTCTGACACTGTCACCCCCCTCCCCAAATTTGCGTCCCCCCAGAACCTGTGACGGGACCTTATCTGGAAACGGGGTCTTGGCTGCTGTAAGTGGTCGAGACGTGGCTTGACACCATGATTCGTGCCCAGACGCCCTGGGCCCCGCGGAGGGGATTTCAGGTCAAGCGGGACTGCAGGATCTGAGTGCTGGAAGTGTGTTCAGGCTGCAGGGCTCGGCGGCAAAGGGGGATGGAACCAGAGCCGAGGCCACCAGTAGCCGCTGCCAGGGTCCCGGTGACGGAAAAACAGGCCCAAAGCAACGGGAAGGGAGGGGGCAGATTTGGGAGATCTTTAGAGGGAAGGCGAACAGGAGCCCAGTGGACGGGATGAGCTGTGAGGACGAATCTGGGGCGGTCATGGTCTCTGCCCCTGGTGCCCTAACTTAGATGGCGACGCAAGGAGGAGGGGCTGCTGGCCGGGGAGACGGTGCATCTGTTTTCTCAGGCTGCGGGGACAAAGCCCCACAGACTGGGACTTAAGCAACAGACGTATCGTCCCAGCAGGCTGCCCCGGTGGCTTAGGTGGTAGAGAATCCACCTGCCAATGCCGGAGACATGAGTTCCATCCCTGGGTGGGGAAGATGCCCTGGAGGAGGGAGAGGCAAGCGCGTACCCAACCCCCGCCCCCGCCCCCACCCAGCACTCTTGCCTGGAGAATCCCGTGGACAGGGGAGCCTGGCGGGTTACAGTCCACGGGGTCGCAAAGAGTTGGACACGACCAAGCAACTAACACACCCATCGTCTCAGTCCTGGAAGTGGGAAGTCAGAAGTGTTAGTGGGGGTTCCCTCGGGCCTGTGGGGGGTGGGGGCAGGAAATCTCTTCCCTGCTCTTGCTGGAGACTTCTCGGCCACTTTTGGGGATCTTTGGCACCTACTGAATTGGCCAAAAAGTTCGTTTGGGTTTTTGACATCCTCCAGTGGAAAAACTGGAATGAATTTTTTGGACAACCCAATAGAGGCATCACCCCAACCTAGGCCTCCGTCTTCACAAGCCACTCTGCCTGTGTGCAAGCCTGTCTCCACGGTGATATGGACACTGGTCCTCCTGGACTAGGCCCCACCTTAACAGCCTGAGTTAATCACCTCTATAAACACCCGATTTTCAAAGGCCACTTTCAGAGGCATGGGGCATCAGGACCTTAACATGAAACTCAGTTCAGTCCCTTACAGATGGCAGCCTGGGGTCGAGGGGCCCGGCTACCTGGTGGGTGGGTCCCACAGGGGTCAGGGGACAACTCTGCAGCCCCAGGCACAGAAGGTCGGGGCTCCGGGGAGGGCCAGAGGACAGACCGACGATGCAGCCTGCGTGGACCGAGCTGCTCGTACCAAGGCCATGAGGACCCCAGACCCGGACGTTCTCTAACCCATCTGCAGAACCAGCCAGGCAAGGAAAGAGTAAATAGACGTTTGAGGAAATAAAAATGACAGTGTTTCCGATGGGAAGAGAAGAAACCCTAAACCCAGCAGAGGGAGCCACACCCAGCCTCCCGGGGCCCCTTTGGGTTCTAATGGGAAACGGTAGACACATGGGGCAGGAGGGGGCTGAGGGTACGCAGGAGAGAGGCAAGGTCCCTGTCCGACCTTGACGGAGAGAGAGTCTGAAGGCCTCTGAGATTTCCATGTAAGACTCCCTTTAATATTTAAAGCAAAGACGACCCCATCCTCGGAGGCAACACCATCTTGAAAGGATCCTTTGAAACCCTTAAAAGGTAGACCCGGGTTATTCTGAGGTTAAGAACACTTGTTCATTCAGCAAATGCAGATCCAGGGTGCTGTGGCTGAGGAGCGCGGGGTGGGCGTGTGTGGGTATTTTCCAGTTGCTGGCTTTCTCATGATGACGTGGCCCATATGCTGTCTGTTACACAGCACCCCTGGTGGGTCTGGGCCGAGTCCCGTCATCAGTCACAGGCGGGCTCCTACAGCGGGTGGATGGATGGATCGTCACCCTAAGTAGGGTAAATAAAGGCTATAAATAGCCTCAAATCAGTTCAGGTCAAGTTTGACTGCCGATGAGGCAGGAACAAAGCTCTCACTTCTGAGATCCTTTTTCGGATGAAGGGTGTGGATCCCGCGTCTTCTGATGGCCGTCCCGCGGGCCAGCAGGGAGCTCAGGCTGTGGAATGGACAGCGGGGTGTGGGAGCGGAGACGCCCTACCCTAGAGATCCCTGCTGCAACCCTGAAGCTTGCAGAGGGGCGTTAACAGCAGAAAGGGAAGGAGAACACGCGAGTGAAGAGGAAACACGAGCGGGAGAGGCAGCGAGCTGAGGGCTCAGGGTGGGAGGACAAGGACTCTCCAGGAAGGGCCCGGCAGGAATGCCGAGGGCCACACGGATGCCCTGCACACACCGCAGTCTTGGTGCACAGGGGCCACGGGGAAGGGTGACCAGCCCTGGGCTATGTGCAGACCAGCCCTCTGGCGTGTGTCCTCCAGGCCTCAGACACCACCTGATTCCTCCTCACTCCTTGCAGGGCCAGTTCAGACTGAACTGTAGCCATTTTCACTCCGTCACTGTCTTAAGCGTCGTGCGTGGGCTCCTCTGCCTGCTGTTGAGATCTGGGGCCACACTCGAGCCGGCAAAGTGTGGGAATCCCTTGGCTCAGGAAGGGAACCCACGATACCCCAAAGAACCTGTCCCCTTGGGGCAGGCCGAGCACACCTCTGCTCTTCATCCCCTTTGCACGGTCACTGACCGCACTCACCATCCTCCACTCAGCCCCAAACATCAGAAAGACTGAAGACACGCACGGACACCGCCAGAAAGGGGAGGCGGCAGACGGTCCCTCAAGTCCGTCTGGTACCTCGGCCCCCAAGGAAGGCAAAACCTGCAGTTTGGATCCGTGCTATTATACACAGGCTAATAGCTCCTGGTTCCCCAAACAAAGAGCCGTTGCCATGACAACCAGAGCATCCCAGAGCTCAGGGGCTGTTCTGAGACGCTGAGCCGTGAGCTCTACCTTCGCAGGCATCTGAGCAGATTGGCTTCAGCAGTGTTAACGCTCTGCGGCAAGACCCCTGAGCTGCAGGAAGGGGGATGTCTTCCAGCGGCCGGCACTCACAAAGCCCCCCGGGAGTGGTCTGTGCTCACGAGACAAACGGATGCAGCTGCCCCAGACACGGAATGAGCGAAATAAGAAAACGGAAATGGCAGATTTCAGGCCGGAAGTGGGCAGGATCCCTGACCCTTCAGCCAATGGCTCGGGGTAGGTAGGAGATGCTTCAGACATCCAAGGCCATTTCACGAGAGATGCTGAGTGGGACCGCCTGGGAGCCAGCCCTTCTTCAGCATCACTGCCAGGACCCCGACGGACGGCAGTGCCCATGAAGCCACCACCACCCCTTGTTCCCACCATTCTCCCCAACTTTTTGCCAGTTCACATAAAACTTTGCTGCTGTGCACGAACGCCTCACAGGATCAGGACACTAACGGGTGACGTCAAGAGGACGAAATTGGGTTTGTTCCCAGCATCCGCAACCTGTGACCAGCCTGATGGACAAACTGTCCTCCCCGGCACCGGATGATCCGTGACAGAAACGTGTGACCAGAAAGATGGCAGAGTCTGGAGAGGGGAGTTGGGAGGCCGGGCTTCAGCACAAGGCCTGCTTGCAATGGAATGAAGAAAATACACGTCTAAACATCTCCCCTGACGTTTATCGGGAACCCTCTCTGTCCCAGGCCCTGCAGGCAAAAGACACTCATGACCTTGCTGCCAACCACAGGCGTCCCCACTCTGAGCGATGGTGGTACAGTTCTACTGAAGCAGCTCAGCTGAGCAAGCGTTTAGAGGCAAGACTTCCACTCTTGGGGCCCTGGGCCTGGCCACCCCAAAGCTCTGACCGCCACTTAGCCTGGTCCATCCACACAAAGACCCTTACCCCCAGGCGTTGGAGAGTTCCAGAAGGACTCAACAGTCCTTCACACCGGCTTTGGTGCTGTCTAGCATCTGTCCGCCTGGCAGAGGGGCACAGATGCTAACAACTGGAATCTCAGCACAGCTCCACGAGAAATGAGCAAAGACTATCGCCTTCTCCCCACCCCCACCCCAAGCCCCTGGC
>SJYF01001046.1:423479-438422 GCA_006410515.1 Procapra przewalskii | reverse complement strand
CCCCCTGCAATCATACCAGACGCCCACCACCCAAGAGTCTGGGGCAGAAAAAAGGCCTCCCCAACCAAGACAGAGAGACGGCACCCCCACAGGTCACAGAGGAGGTGGGGTTCCGGAGCTAAGACCCTCACAGAAGCTGGAATGGGAAAGCCACGTAGCCACAGACCTTCACACATGACCCACTAGAGACCCCCAATCTCACACGGCCCCAGAGTGACCTGCTGTGGGCTGAAACACTGCCTCCACTCCCCACACGACCCTCTTGCCCCGTGTTCCCTACTCAGACCACGCCTGGGGAGATCAGGGCATTACGCTTCAGCAAACGCACCCAACCCAGCACTGCCATGCCCACAGGACTCGGCTCTTTGACTGCAACTCCAGGTGCTGCGAGGCCAGGATTTTACATTGAGAAGAGACAGCGGGGCTGAAGGTGGAGTGGGCTCGCTGGCAGAGGGAGGGTCGCCCACTCAGCTGGCATGTACCAAGGCCCCACTGGGGGCCAGGCTTCCCCGGCGGCTCGGTGCGATGCAGGAGGCTTGCAGGACACACAGCTCCCATGGCTGAACTGGGAAGATCCCCACGAGGAGGAAGTGGCAAGCCACATTAATATTCTTGCCTGAGAAGTCCCAAGGACAAAGGAGCCTGGCAGGCTACAGTGCACGGGGTCTCAAAGAGTCGGGCACGACTGGCTGACTAAACAACGACTGTGTCAGGCAGGGAACAGGCCAGAGGGACAGTCAGCACCGTGAGTGACCTCCGGTGGGCCGATGGCAGCCCTGGATCCTGTGTGTGTGTGTGTGTGTGTGTGTGCGCGCGCGCGCGCGCGTGCGTGTATGTGTGTGTACTTAGACACTCAGTTGTGTCCAGCTCTTTTGCGACCTCGTGAACTGTACCCCACCAGGCTCCTCTGTCCATGGAATTTCCTAGGCAAGAATGCTGGCGTGGGTTTGCCAGGTCCTTCTCCAAGGGATCCCGACCCAGGGGTTGAACCCGAGACTCCTGCGTTGGCAGGGGGGGTCCTTACCGCTGAGCCACCTGCAAGCCCCTGCAGTGTCTGTGCCTGAGTCCTAACCCTACTGGTTCTGACGACCCTTCTGCAGCCCCCAGGCCCAGCCTCAAGCCGTCTCCCGTGTCCTCCTCCTCGGCCCAGCCCTGCCCTCTCAGCCCGTCTGGGAAGCAGAGTTCAGCGGGCAGGTGCTCAGCTCTGGTGGCCACAGAGTGCTGAGCCGGGGCAAGGAGAGCAGAGAGCTTCCGGCAGGGCCATCCTGCTGTCAGAGGTCTGGACCCAGGAACCCTCTGCCCCTCTCTCCTTCCCTCCACCCACTCGCCCAGCCCCGGCTCCAACAGCAGCCTGTCTGAAGACCCCGAGCTCCCCGGCCCAGCCTGCACTGCTGCCTGAAACTCTCGAGTGTAGTCCCGTTTTTCTGGGTGCACAGGGAGATGGGGAGCCTGACGGTGAAGAGCCCAGAGTCCCCCAGAGTCAGATGGGCCTGGCTTCAAAGCCCGGCTCGGCCCATCGCTCTGGGACGTGGTTCTGGGGGAGTCCTGCCTGGGAGATGCCCCGGGACCCTGCCCACGCCCCCTAGCGCTCAGCGGGACCCCACAGGCACTGCACTGCCCAGAGGAGGGTCCTCCCTGCACAGAGCAGGCCTGAACCAACAGGAACTTGAGGCTGTGGGTAAACACCCAGGTCGCCTCACGCTAGGGTGAGACAAGACGACGCCCCAGGGTCCCGAAAACACCCGGCCGCAGCACCTGCTCAGTAAGGCCCCGGTTGCCTCCTGTCCGCCCGGACTGACTCCTCCTGCAGCTGCTGTCTGGCACCCGCTCCATGGCAAACCACCCCTCACATCCTTGCCCCAGGGTCTGCTTCTGGGCAAACCCGACCCAGATACCATGTGTCTACATCAAATCCGCCCTCGGCCACACAGACAGCGACACGGCCTTGGAGGAACGACGGAGCGTGAGATGCTGGGCATGCAGGCTCGGCAAGGGTGGGATGTCTGCCTGGGGTTATCCACCCACCCAGAGGCAGGGGCTGCAGACCCCCTGCAGAGGACTTAGCGAGACCCACTAGGGGCACAAGACAGGGCCAGACCCTCCCCGCCACACACCCAGCACCCGGCCCCGCCGGTAACAAGGGCAGATGGAAAGCTGGGGTGGCCACAGGGCACAGAGCAAATAACGAGTGCAAAGCCAGAGGTTCGGTTTACGGGATGCTGAACTGAGACCTCAGGAGGGATTTACCGCGAGGCCGAGAACGAACGCCCCGAGCGACGTCTGCACCCGTGAAGCACCTGCAGCCTCTCTGCGAGGCCTTCGACAGAACCCACTTCACTGGCACAGTTTGCTGGTTCCCAGTCAGAGATGCTGAGTCAGACGACTCAGAGAAAAGAAGGAGTCTTTTTCCGCGCCTCACCCCCCTCCCTTGGAGATGCTGAAAGGACCCAGCGCGGGAGCACAGGTTTCCTGTACTAACATTTCCCTTTAGGTCACACCGGGGAAAGGCCCCGGCGCAGGTAACAGAGAGCACGGGCTGATCGTAAACACCACCCCACACTCTCCCGAAGCCCCGGATGTCCACACAGGTGCAGCAGGAAGGCCTCCAACCTCGCTCCCCGCAGCCGGAGCCACGGACGTCACACGCGCCTGCCGCGACCATCCCATCTCTTGACAGGGCAAGCCCTCAGAGTTCATAGAAATCATTGATTGGAATGGGTGCGTAGTAATTAAGGTGTGTTCACCCAACAAACAGATATTCTTCTTATAATAAGAAAATATATTTGTAGAGAGGCGTTAACATCCCAGATAAGGAATGGGAGAGACAAGCCAGAAACCTCCTCGATCTGGGTTTTAAACTCGGCACTTGTTGAGCTGGTGCCTGCGGCGAGGAGGGGAGTGAATCGGTGCGGCCGGGCTGGGGGTCGGCAGGCAGAGTCTCTAGTTTCTCCTGTCTCCCTCCTGACAGCCAGCTGGCGTAAGGAAGCCCCTTCACGCCTCCCCTGGCTCAGGGGAGATCAGGATGGTAGCCCCAAGTTTGCCACCATTGCAGGAACTCAGAGATCCTGGATCCCTGGGACCACTAACCACCCCGGGGTCCTGAGCGGG
Source organism: Procapra przewalskii (assembly GCA_006410515.1). Classification (NCBI taxonomy): domain Eukaryota; kingdom Metazoa; phylum Chordata; class Mammalia; order Artiodactyla; family Bovidae; genus Procapra; species Procapra przewalskii. Next base: position 435,314 of record SJYF01001046.1, on the reverse strand, counting down.
GCCTGCACACCTCTTCCTGGCAGTGTGCCCCTCTCAACAAGAGTTCCAATTCCCTGCACGGCAACCGGTATTTTTGTGCCGCTGTCTCGTGTCAGGGGGTTGTGGGAGGAGAAGAGTTGGGAGGGCTCAGTTCATCCTCTAGAGTGCTTTGCAGACATGGACTCATCCATCTGCACAATGTGCTCAGGGAGACGCTGATGTGGCCCTGCAGGAGGCCCGGATCTCAGAGCAATTAGGAGGTCTGGCCCTGGCTCGCGGGAGGACCTGCATCAACATCGGGGGCAGGAAGTCCCGATGCTCGGCACAGGGGACCGGATGAGGCAAGCGAGACATCCGGCTCCACATCCTTGTGCGATTCTCGAGGTAGCTGGGCGCCCGCCGGACATTCGACACGGGGAAGACCAGACAGCCAGGCGCGCGGGATCGCTCACGCCCCAGCACCCAATATGGGGGGAGCGATCCATGCAACAAGACACAGAGGCCACCCAGCGACTTCTCCAGGAGCCCTGGAGTCTCACTGCCCACCCCTGGATGGGATGGCACCATCTGGAAATCTCACCGCTGCTGGTCCAGTGGGCCTGCTCGCCGCTGCATGTCCGGTGTAAGCCCGGGGCCGGAGGGAACAGGCCAGAGGGCTCTTCCAAGATGCAAGACTGGGCCCAGCCGCCGGCAGGGCGACGGGACAGAGGAGGAGCCGCAGGGACAGTCCTCCTGGTTGGCACGAGGGGTACTGAAAAGGGGAGTGGTCATCAGCAGACAGAGCCAGGGACGCCAAAGTGGCAGGGGGAGGGGGACGCCCCTGGCTCTTCCTGCCTCGTTTCATCGCCATCTCCGACTTTCAAGGGAGTTGCGTGTGTTACAGAATCCCCCCGCAAACCCACCTCAATCGGTTGGAAGGTGATCTGGTTCTCCGGTTAGACAGCACGGCCCTGCAGCCATCACCGGCGCCCTTGCCTGACATCTAAGGGGTTCCGTGCCCCGACCCCGCCACATGTCAAGAAGATGCAGCAACAGAGGAGGAGGAGATGCTCAGACTCTGTTCCCGTTAAGTTTGGGTAAAAGCAGACTTTGAACCAACCCGGCGAGGTGACCAACCGGAGCCCCCACACGGTCCACTGGCAGACAGCCAGCCTACTCACTCACCGACGTCGGTCTCCTTGTGGTTCTTGATGTACTCGGCCAGCTCGAAGTTGCCGGCGATGATCGCCACCTGCCCGGAGAGGAAGCTGTGTTAGACGTGCAGGGCACACGGCACATCCTGACGGCCTAAGAGCTAAAGCCCAATCAGAGCTTCTCTCAAAAAAGAAGAGATGTCCCCCCTTCCGGGTTTCCTGAGATATAGCCAGCACACAGCACTAAGCTGACGGTGTGCAGCCTGATGACTCGACTTGGATATTATTTTGTGAAACGATGACCACGGTGAGTTTAGTTAACGTCCATCACCTCATACGGCTACACACACAGCTTCTTCCCTAGGACTTCCCTGGGGGCCCAGTGGCTGAGACTCTGCGCTTCCAGTGCAGGGAATGGGATTTGATCCCTGGTCAGGGAAATAGATCCCACGTGCTACAACGATAAAGGATCCTGCGTGTCGCAAGGAAGATCGAAGAACCTGCGTGCTGCAGCTCAGACCCCGCACAGCCAAGGAAGTGGTCTTTGTTCAAATGGGAACAGTTTATCCTGAAGATTTTCTTAAAAAAAAAACAAAAAAAACAAAAAACGTTTTTCCCCTTGTGATGAGAACTTGAAGGATCTACTGTTACCAACTTTCAAGTGAACCACGTGGCTGAACGCGACATCCTCTGGGCTAGTTTGCCTCATAACTGGAAGTCCAAATCTGGACCATCTTCACCCATTTTCCCAGCCCCCGCCCCAGGAACCACACAAAACCTGACCTCTTTTTCTGAGATTGTTTAGACACCACAGCAAAGTGAGAGCGTGCACTGTGTCTGATTCCAGGCAGCCCGGGCCCTCAAGGCCTGCACGGTGCACCAGGCACGGTGTGGACCAGTCGGAGCTTTTCAACCAGCAGCCACCACACCCAGCAGCGCGACCAGAGGCCCCTCCTCCCACTTGGCCCCCTTCTCCGGGGCCCTGGCCATTCTTCCACCACGAGGCCATCATTCTGAGAGAATCTCCGTGAGACAATCCTCTGCCCAGGAGGCCACGGAGGGGGCAGGTCAAGGGACTGAGCCTGGAAACCCCCCAGACGGTGTGCTGCTTTCCCACCAGTCCTGACCGGTCCCAACAGGCTCCCTGGAGGTCGGGGGAGGCATCCATTCCTCTGATTGGTTGCCATAGCTAGGACAGGGAATCTCAAAGAGCACTCACAGCTCTTCACTGTTTCAGGGAAGCAGAAAAAAGTCCACCTATGCACAGCATAAACCATCACCTATGCACAGCATAAACCATCACCTATGTACAGCATAAACCATCACCTACAGGCAAGGGTCCAGCTCAAGCCAAGCGGATGCGGTGACTAAGGCGAAGAAGCCGCCTGGTCCGTGAGGCACTGAGGCAGCCAGGCAGGCAAAGACAAAGGCCCTGGGGGTGCCCCGGCACCCCCGGGGAGACCTGACACAGAGCTCACGTGGGCAGGGTTCTCCGTGCCCCAATGGGGCACCCTGGGCCCAGGGGGGCAGCCGTCTCCACCCTCAAATGAGCCAGGTGTTCAGGCGCCAGCCTGCAGACACACACATCAACTGTCAGTCTACCGGCAGCGATAATGTGGGTGGGCCTTCCCCGATCCTTTGGAAGCCTTCAGAGCAAAAGCTGAGATTTGCTGGAGGAGAAATTCCACCTCGAGGCTGCACCACCAGCTCCTGCCTGAGTTCCCAGCCTGCCCTTCCGACTGCAGACTTGCCAGCCCCCACAGTCTTGGGAGCCAAATTCCTGCAAGAAATTTCTTAAACATACGTGTCTGCATCCTGCTAGCACTGCTTCCCTGGAGAAACCTGCTTTACGCGGTTCCCTGTGGGGGCCGGGGGGCTGTGGCGCCAGACCCCAGACCTCTGTCTCTGGAAGTGACACTGACTTCGAGTCTTGGGCATCACCTAATGCTTGGTGTCCTGCAAGGATGCCACTGACTGGAACGGCCTGGAGACAAATGCAGCCTCCTCCCAGGTCTGCTAACGTCAGGGGAGCCACGGCAGCCCCTGTCTGCCCCAAGCGGGGGTCCTAGGGGTGGACAGCAAAGGCCATTTCAGCAACTGGCCCTGTGAGACCTCCCTGGGGGCTCAGATGGTAAAGAATCTGCCTGAAATGTGGAAGACCGGAGTTCGACCCCTGGGTCAGGAAGATCCCCTGGAGAAGGGAATGGCAACCCACTCCAGTATTCTTGCCTGGAGAATCCCATGGGCAGAGGAGTCTGGTGGGCTACAGTCCATGGGGTCACAAAGAGTTGGACAGGACTGATCAACTCTCTCTCTCTCTCTCACACACATATACACACACGCGCGCGCACACACACAGGTTCTGCAGACAAGGAAGCGGGTTTAGAAGCACCTGGTGAACGGCACTTCCCCAGCCTCCGGAGGGTGACCGTCCATCTGGGACGCAGGCTTCAGATGGCTGGTCCTTGAAACAGAGCAGGGGGACTTCCCTGCTGGCCCAGTGGTGCAGACTTCACCTTCTAATGTAGGGGATGTGGGTTTGACCCCTGGTTGGGTAGCTAAGATCCCACATGCCTCTCAGCCAAAAAAATCCAGAATGTAAAACAGAAACAAAATTGTAACAAATTCAATAAAGACTTTAAAAACGATCCACATCAAAAAAAGAGAAAGAAACGCAACAGGGACAGAGGAGAGGAGCCTGCACAGGAGGCCCACAGAGGCCCCGAGAAGCCAGAGACCAGGCCTGTTACCATTTATGACATGAACCTAAAAAGAAGCGTCTACAGGGCGACCCATGACATGCAGCCCAACGTCATTTAGGGGACAACTGGTCAGAGCCATTCCTTGTTGGAATCCCCTGGTGGTCCCGTGGGCAGGACTCCACGCTTTCCTTGCAAAGGCCTGGGTTCCATCCCTGGTCAGGAAACTAGGATCCCGCAAGCTACACAGCGCAATTTAAAAAACACAGCGCAATTAAAAAAAAAAAAAGCATCATTCCTTGTCTTCCAGCCAAACTCTCAAAGGTAAAACTCCCTCCCACCCATTAGGATGTCTACTATCAAGAGACAGAAAAGAACAAGTGTTGGCAAGGATGTGGAGAAACTGGAATGTTTGAGTATCGAGGGTGGGGATGTAAACTGGTACAGCCGCTGTGGAAAACAGGGTTGAATTTCCTCAAAAACAATCCTACAGAGACATGATCCAGCAGCTCTGCTTCTAGGGATTTGTATCCAGGTGATCTGAAAGCAGGAATAACGGTTAATTCTTCATGTCAACGTGACTGGGCCACAGACGGCCTAGACATTTGGCCCAAAGTTACCCTGGGCGTTTCTGGATGAGATTAGCATCTGAATCAGTAGACTGAGTTAGCAGATTGCCCTCCCAGTGTGGGTGGGCCTCACCTAATCAGCTGATGACGTGCCTAGAACAGAAAAGTCAAGTAAGAGGAGACTGCTGCCCACCTGTGAGTTGGAACCTCTGTCTTTTCCAGCCTTCTGTCTCAGAGCAACATCAGCGTTTCTTGGGTTCTGAGCCTGCCGGCTTTCGGATTGGAACTTACACCATTGGCAATGCTGGACCTTCAGTTCACTACAACCTCAGATCTTGGGCTCCTTGGCCCCATAATAAATCTGTGTGTGTGTGTGTGTGTGTGTGTGTGTGCGCGTGCGTGTGTGTGTGACGTGTGTACTCTGAGTGGCATGCTGCTGTAACCCCACTGCAGTTGGGACCGGGCTGAAGGAGAAGCTGCTTTTGTTCTCATCACTGGCGAAACCGTCATCTCCTGGGCTCTGTAGCCAGGATGTGGAGGAAACCCACGCCCCCACCCCGAATGAAGCCTCCTCCTCTCGCCAAAACCAAATGTGCCTCCTGAGACAGAGAGCTATCTATAGGCGCTCTGAGAGCGTGGCACGTCCTCGCCAAAACTGGAAAACAGCCCTGTGCAGCAGTGATGGAAGCTGCGGTCTCGGGCTGCCCCCTTCTTCGGTCTTCCTTCCACTGACCACGTCCCCTGCTCCGGACTCCTATGGCAAATCAGGAGGTGGCCGGCACCCAGAGACCCAGGAGCCTGGGAAGGTGTCGGAATTCTAAGCATCCTGCAAGCATGTGGGGAGGGAAGTGGGTCCCAGGCTTAGGGGGTCAGAGGTTACAAACTCCACCGGACCAACTCCAAGGGGGTATCCATCATCTCTAGGCTGAAGCCTGGAGCCCGATAGGCAGTGGGCAATTGTGCAGATTCCAGACCACAGCCCTGAGGCCTCAGCAAATCCCAGGGGGCCAGGAGCCTTTGCAAACTGATGTGTTACCCGGGGGCTCAGGGACCCACACCAACCTTGACGGGCTGCCTGGAGGGAGTGCCTGGTGGGCAGTGGAGGCGAGCGGCATCAGTACCACCAGAAGGTCTGTCTCCAGGGGCTTCGGGCTGGGCCCCAAGCCAGAGGAAGCAGCCGGGGCACCGCCGAGGCTGCCACACGGGCAGCACCATGCTGGTGACCCAACAGCCTCTCCAGGCTAAAGGGGGACCCCGAGTACTCCTGGGAGACCTGCCCAGGCGAGGCCTCGCCTTTGCTGGACCCCCAAGGCCAGGGCTGAAACGGCCTCCTCGTCCGCTAACCCAGGAATGAAGGGTGTGCCCTAGGCATTGGTCAGCCTTCACGTGGGCAGTGTGGTGCCATGATCATAACCGCGGCCTCCCCGTGGTGGACCCCTCCAGAGCGAACAAGACGAATCACCTGCTCTGTGACTGGGGAGCATTGAAAGCCTAGCCCTTCTGTGACGCCTGGAGGATTAAAATCGTTCACATGATCAATGGCACACAACAAAGCCTGACATTCCACAAAGAAAACCCAGGCCCGGCGGGGCTCCTCAGATGAAGTCTCCCAAACACATAAGCGGGAACTGACACCCGTCTCACCCAAATTCCTCCAGGGAATAAAGAGGGAGAACTCTCCAATCCCGTGGACGAGGCCAACACGACCCCAGTCCCGGGGCTCCACAGGGGTGGGAGTCCTCTCCCCGCAGAGGTTGGCATCCTGACCAAACAACAGCAAATCAATGCAGCGAATGAATGAAAGCCACTCAGTTGTGTCCACCTCTTTGTGACCCCACAGACTATACAGTCCATGGAATTCTCCAAGCCAGGATACTGGAGTGGGTAGCCTGTCCCTTCTCCAGTGGATCTTCCCAACACAGGGATTAAACTGGGGTCTCCTGCATTGCAGGTGGACTCTTTGCCAAGTGAGCCACCGGGAAAGCTCATAAATCAATGCAGGGATCCGTTCAAAGAAAAGGACCACGCCCCTGTGCAGGCTTCTTACAGGAGCCATCCCTGGAATCCTCCACACTACCAGAAAAGGGGGACATCTATAGGGTCACCTTTTTAAAAAGCATTTATTTCTGTCTTTAAAATTGTTTGTTTAATTAATAAATTAACTAATCCAGCTGTGCTGGATCTTGGTTGCAGCGTGCGGCATCTGGTTCCCTGACCCAGGACTGAACCCAGGCGCTGGGAGCACGGAATCTTAGCCACTGGATCATCAGGGAAGTCCTTCTACAGGATCATCTTGATGGCTGCAGCAACTGTCATCAATTCATCAAAAAGCATTTGATGAAACTTAATTAATGAAAAAACTTCACAGACTAGGAGTAAAAGGGAATTCAGCCTGCCGTCGTATCAGTGAAGGATCTCCCTGGCCAAGAAGCCCCCGGGGAAGCAAAGTGGTGCAGGGCTCCAAGGACCCCCAGTGTGGGCTCCCTGTGCCTTCAGTGGGGGTCCAGGTGGGCCGGCAGGTGTGATGGCCTCACCACGTGCCTTGGCCTCGACCTTGGCTCACGTGTTTGCTTCCACCAGCCCACCCAGCCTCAGCAGAGCCGACCGGCTCCCTTCCACGGGGGCCTCAGACAGTGTTCCGTGTGGGCAAAGTCTAAAGCCATGAAGCCTCCAGAGGGCAGGCTCTGGAACGTCAGTCTGCAGCATGGCTTTCAGAACGTTCTACTGGTCAAAGCATAAAACCAGAGTCTAGGCGTGAGGGGAAATACCCTCCTCCTGTCTGTGGGAGGGGCTGCATGGCCCTGTAGGTGTGTTCCACAGTCTCCTAAAATTCCACTCTGCACTGTCATCTTGAGAGTCCCTTGGACATCAAGGAGATCAAACCTGTCAATCCCAAAGGAAATCAACCCTGAATATTCACTGGAAGGACTGATGTTGAAACTGAAGCTCCAATACTTTGGCCACCTGATGGGAAGAGCCAGCTCATTGGAAAAGACCCTGATGCTGTGAAAGACTGAAGGCAGGAGGAGAAGGGGGCGACAGATGGTTTGATGGCATCACTGATTCAATGGACGTGAGTTTGAGCAAAGTCCGGGAGACGGTGGAGGACAGGGGAGCCCAGTGTGCAGCAGACCTTGTGGTCACAAAGAGTCCGCCACGATTTAGTGACTGAGCCACAACCACTTCTGCCCAGTGACCACAGCATGGCTGCAGTCCCCGGTCCCACGGGCTGGTCTGGCTTGTCCTTTTGCACTGGAGACCAGGTATTAGTCCCCAAGGTCACACGGCCATGCAGGACCTGCTTCGGGGCTCCAGAGTCTACACTCCCAGGTATTGGACACCGTGCTGGCAGGTTAAAGCTGCTTGGAACCAGGGCCCTGGCATCTGTGAGTTATCACCCGGGGAGGCTGAGGACCAGCAGCAGAACAGCCCCCCTCACAAGGGAGCTGCTGAGCCCCAAAGTTGGTGCTGAAAGTTCACATTTACAGGGAAAAACCCACCTTCAACGTTCAGAAGTCTGCAGCTTAACAGTCAACAGGGGAGGTGGGACAATGATCCAACTGGTCTACCTTGATTTTAGCTTCTCAGCTGCCAGCTGTGGCAGCGCCGAAGTAGGGAGAAACCTGCCAGGCTCCATCTGGTGGGGGGGACTGTGACTGCGACCCCAACTCCTGTGATGCAGAGGAGACCCTCGATGCTGGATTATCCAGTCTTCAGCTGTATAAAATATTCATGATCGTCCAGGGAAAAACAGACTTGAAAGGCATCTGAAGAGAGGTGTCAAAGTCTGCCACGCACACACAGATTCCTTCCTATGGACCCAGCGCATCTCCCAGATAGATCTGCCAATATAATGCAAATTTCTCCTTTGAAGCAGCAGTGGCTGTGGAGGGTGCCGTCTGCTCCCAGGAATCTCGATAAAAAGCAAACAGTTCTTCAATGTTTGAAAGAAGAAAAAACAAAAAAACCTGCAAGAGAGCAGCTCCCGTTGGGACCAGCAGGAAGGAAAGACATGAACTCACTGCCTGTGTGTGTTTCCCTATTTGGGCCCTCGGTCCCCGACTCATGGGGCAGAATGAATGAGACCACTGTCTGGAGGGCATCTGAGATCTGGGGGGTTACAGATGCACCTGGATTGGCCTCTACCACGCTGTAATAAAGATGTCCACTCGCCTGAGCATCTGAATGCAGGATCTTATTTAATCTTCACGTCTGGGAAGGAGGGCTGCTGTGTCTTCTCTTTCTCAGCTGAAGGGACAGATTCTAAGAGCTCCAGGAAGTCAGACATGTACCTGTCATGAAGCTGGCCCTCATCGTCTGACCCCAAAGACCTGGGGGTGTAGCCCAGTGGCCTGTACACAGCTTTGCATGGCTTTCATCCCAGAAAATTCTCCTGCACCGGGCTTAGCCAACTCACTTGACACACCCTCTCACTTGAAAAGAGGTCCAGGAGAGATGAATGATGAGATTTGATTCAGAAGCAGAAATTCAGCACCATTTCCCACAGATCGGCAACCAAGGAAAGGGTCGAGAGTTGAGGCCACCAGACACCGGTGGGTGAATCAGCTGGGCCATCAGAGTGAAGCCCCACAGACGGGGCAGCGAGAGCAAGAAGCGTTCACGTCTGCAGGCCTGGAGGCTGGAGCCCCAGACTCAGGGGGCGGGGCCGGTCCCTGCTGAGGCCTCCCCACTGGGCGTCTCCTGCCCGTGTCCTCACAGGGGCCCTCGAGGTGTGTCTGAGTCCTGACGTCCTCTTACAAGGACACAAGTCTCCTAGGAGTCCCAGGTCGCGCTAGTGGCAAAGAAGCCGCCTGCCAGTGCAGGAGATGTAAGAGGCGCGGGTTGAATCCCTGGGTCTAGGAGACCCCTAGGAGAAAACGGCAACCCACTCTGGTGTCCTTGCCTGGAAAATCCCAGGGACAGAGGAGCCTGGCGGGCCATATCGTCCATGGGGCTGTAAAGAGTTCGACAGAACTGAAGCAACTTAACAGCAAACACTCATAAGATTAGTGACCACGCTAGTGACCTCATTTTACCTGAATCACCCCTTTAAAGACCCAGCTCCAAATACAGCTACATTCTGAGGTCCTGGGGGTTAGGACGCCCACACAGGTATTTGGGGAAGGGGACGCAGCTCAGCCCATAAGACCTTGCTTAATTAGCACACACTGGGAAAGTCTCTACCTTCCACCCGGACACGTGCATTCCCCCGGCAAATGCCCGGACTGGACGTGTCAGCGGCAGACGCGGCTGGAGAATCCCTTCCACGTGGCCTGTGTTTAGGATGCAGATGGCGGGGCTGGGGGTGACAGCCAGGGATGAAATGCAGGAGCAGAAACTATGTCCTCTCACTTTCGCACAGAGCCTTTGTCTCCCCTACCCCCAAATTACCTTAAGAAAATTCTCAAACACATCTAGGAAGCTGAAGGAATCCAGCAAAGAGAATCTGCACGCTGTGTAACACAGCTAGGTTACACGATGGTTTCCGTGTTACTCGGTGTGGCGAGTGTACCCACAAGTGTGTGCACACACGTTTTTCTGGCTAACTCACTGCGATGCTTCTCCTTCCAAACAATCCCAGCACCTTCACAGACAGAGGACCTCCTCCTACACGCACGGTCATGATCAGAAAATCGGCATTCGTTTCAGATCATCCTCTCTCTAGCGACCACTCCATACCCAGAGTTCTCCAAGGGCCTCTTTCCTCCACAGTTTTCAAATTGTTTTCATTTAGGTCGACATGCATACAGCAAAATGCCCAGAAGGTACGTATACAATTTGATGAATGCATGGGGGTTCTCAGGTGGCTCTAGTGGTAAAGAATCCGCCTGCCAGAGCAGGAGACGAGAGATACAGGTTCAGTCTCAGGTCGGGAAGATCCCCTGGAGGAGGAAACGACAACCCTCTCCAGTACTCTTGCCTGGGAAATCCCAAGGACAGAGGAGCCTAGCGGGCTACAGTTCATGGGGTCGCAAAGAGTCACACATGACTCAGTGATTGAGCGCGCGCGCGCCCACACGCACGCACACACACACACACACACACACACACACACACACACACACAGAGTCACCACTCCCGTCAAGGAATGAAGCATTCTAGATGGACCTGGAGATTAGCACATTAAGTGAGGTAAGTCAGAGAAAAACAAGTATCATACGATATTGCTTATACATGCAACCTAAAAATGATACAAATGAATTTATTAATAAAACAGAAAACAGACCCACAGACAAAGAGAACAAACTATGGCTACCGATGAGGAAAGGGGGGAGGGATAAATTAGGAGTCTGGGATTAACACACACACAGGGCTGTGTGCAGAACAGATAAACAATAAGGGCCCCCTGGACAGCACGGGGAACTCGACTCAACGCTCTGTGACAGGCCCCAGGAAAGGAACTTGAAGAATGGACGGAAGCATCGTATGAGTCACTCTGCTGTTCACCCGAAACTAACACAACATTGTAAGTCACCCAGATTCCAACACAAAATAAAAACTAGATTCAAAACGAAATGGAGCATTTCCTTCACCCCTTTCTGGTCACTTCCTCCCTCTCCCTCACCAACCGGGAAAACAGGTGACCACGCATCACTCACGTCCGTGTGACGGATGCCACACGCATGAACGCACACACCACCAACTGTGTGCTCTGTACTTTCTGTTCTGTGCTTAGCATACTGTGCACGAGCATAGCTCAACCCACTGGGTACCACAGCTTTGGTTCTCTTGGTTCACAGCCTCCCGAGGAGGGTGATGGCTGGGGACGGGGGCGGTATAGCTCTGGCTTCACAAGAAACTGCCTTCCTTCCAAAGTCAGGGTGCTGTTCTGTGCCCTTATCAGCATCATACGAGAGCTCTGCTTACCCCACGTTTTCACCAACACCTGACCTGCCTCTTGAGAAACCTGTATGCAGGTCAGGAAGCAACAGTTAGAACTGGACATGGAACAACAGACTGGTTCTAAATAGGAAAAGGAGCACGTCAAGGCTGTATCTTGTCACCCTGCTTCTTTAACTTCTATGCAGAGTACATCATGAGAAACGCTGGGCTGGAGGGAGCACAAGCTGGAATCAAGACTGCCGGGAGAAATATCAATAAACTCAGATATGCAGATGACACCACCGTTATGGCAGAAAGTGAAGAAGAACTAAAGAACCTCTTGATGAAAGTGAAAGAAGAGAGTGAAAAAGTTGGCTTAAAGCTCAACATTCAGAAAACTAAGATCATGGCATCCAGTCCCATCACTTCATGGGAAATAGATGGGGAAACAGTGGCTGACTTTATTTTTCTGGGCTCCAAAATCACTGCAGATGGTGATTGCAGTCATGACATTAAAAGACGCTTACTCCTTGGAAAGAAAGTTATGACCAACCTAGACAGCATATTAAAAAGCAGAGACATTACTTTGCCAACAAAGGTCCATCTAGTCAAGGCTATGGTTTTTCCAGTGGT
>SJYF01001046.1:398624-413909 GCA_006410515.1 Procapra przewalskii | reverse complement strand
AAAAAAAAAAAAAAAAAGGAGTCAACTGTGAACTCCAGACCTGCAAATGCATATTTCTAATTAAGAACCTATAAGGTGGACTTAGAACCAGATTACACATAGAAGACGGAGAAAGAGATTGGAATACGGGTCAAAAGGAAATGCGCAAGCAACAGCACAGAGATAAGAAAGAATGCAACACTCGAGAAGGAGGTCTGTAACTCGTGAGAAGCGCTGACGCTTGTGTGATCAGGACAGAAAAGGGGCAGAGTGTCATTTAACATGAAGCCTGGACTGAAGAAACACGCAGACCCAAAGACTCAAAGCGTTGTGTGAATCTCAACCAACATAAATACAGGGAAAGCTACATCTAGGCCCACAAACACTCAAAACTAGGGACAAAGAGAAAGTTTCCAAAGTAGCCATAAGCAAGTGACCATTATCTACGATGACACTGGCAGAATTCCTTTCAAAATTAACACTTAAGGAAAACAACGGCCAGGGTAGAACCCACACCTAACGGAGATTTCCTCGAGGAACGAGACAGAATCAAATTGTGTTCAGAAAACTCAGAGCAGAGAGTCTCTCTCTCTGCTTGAAATAAAATAGGGACTGAAATAAAAGTAAGTGAAATCGCATGAAATTAAAAAGGGACTCCTTTTAGCAAAAGGAAAATGCTACCACAAGAAATCCTGAGGCTCAGGCAAGAATGAAAAAGGAGCAAATGGGAAATAAATGAGCAAGGGATCAAGAGCCCTCAAATGCATGGGTGGAAAACTTCCAAATGTGTCACCAGGGCTGGGAGACAGCAAGGAGAAAGCTGACTTGGTGACCTAAAAAATAAACACAATTGAAAAGAAAACTTTTAAGGGACCTCTCCGGTGTCCACTGGTTGAGACTCCACACCTCCAATGCAGGGGCACAGGTTCCGTCCCGAGTCTGGAGCAGCTCTCCTCAATTTTTTTTAAAAAAGTTTAAAAACATTTTTAAAATAAAGCAAACAAAACATAGCATAATTTTCTGAGCTTAAAGAAAAAGACAAGGAAAGCCAAAGGAAAATATTAACTTGAAAAAAAACCTATAACCTTTGATTGCTAAGAGGCATAATACTCATTCAGTTCAGTTCAGTTCAGTCACTCAAGTCGTGTCCGACTCTTTGTGACCCCATGAATCGCAGCACGCCAGGCTCCCTGTCCATCACCATCCCTCGGAGTTCACTCAAACTCATGTCCATCGAGTCCGTGATGCCATCCAGCCATCTCATCCTCGGTCGTCCCCTTCTTCTCCTGCCCCCAATCCCTCCCAGCATCAGAGACTTTTCCAATGAGTCAACTCTTCGCATGAGGTGGCCAAAGTACTGGAGTTTCAGCTTTAGCATCGTTCCTTCCAAAGAAATCCCAGGGTTGATCTCCTTCAGAATGGACTGGCTGGATCTCCTTGCACTCCAAGGGACTCTCATAAACCTAACAAAGAGGCTTAAACTCAAATCCCAAAACAGGCACAGCTCGGTGGGGAATCTCCACACCAAAGAGTCAGTGGGTGCCAAATGGGTGGTAAGAACCATTCAAGGGGGAAGAAAAAAGCCTGCTCCGTGTGATGGGAGGGGCTGATGCGGGATGAAGGTGGAGCATGTGTTTGGCGGATCAGGACGTTGACAGCCGGGAACGTGATCCCCACGCTGCTGCCCGCCTGGACCCTCAGCTTTCACTCATACTCCCGAGCACCGGCACCCTTTTGTGTGAACTCCGACGAGCTCAGTCAGCAGCCCCTCTCTTCCAGCCTTTTCATCCAGCCTTGAGAAGCCAGCTTGTCCATCACCACCCAGTGACGGGTGCAGGAAGCCCTGCCAGCGCCTGGTGGGGCGGGAGGCGTGAAGCTGGCTGACTACCCACCAGCTCTTGCGTGCTACTGTGAAACACTGGTTTTCAGATGTGCAAGGGTCAGGGTCTCTCCCACTTCCCCTCTGGGAAAAGGGCCTGGCCGAGGGGCTCAGGCTCTTGGCTGAAGCATTTTCCATCCATCACGTGGCTTCTGCGGGCAGCCACGCCAGAAAGTTTCATCCAAGCAGATGTCACCATAGACGGCTCATGATTCTCAAAGACCACCTTGAGATTCCGCTCTGAGAATGTTGCATCAGCCTCTTTCACGTTCTCTCTTTCCTTCCTTGAGCACTTCCCACCCCATGCACACAGGCAGGCTGCAGTCTTCTTGGAAAAATGGCACTTCTCCCAAGCATCTCTAGGATTGGCTTCTGTCTACCCCCAACTCAACACTCTGGGGACACGGTGTTCTCTACAGAGTTGCCGATCTCTAGCCATTACCCACTCCCAGTCTTACAAGGTCAACCGAACCCTCTCTCCCACCGCCATTCAGCCCCTGAGGAGGGCAGAATCTCGGCAACTGGAATTTTACACTCTTGCCCACTCCAGGCTGTTCTCCTAGGCTTCCCTGCACCAGTGGGTAAGGAAGTCAGCAAAGCCAGCTACGAGATGATGGTCCACAGCCCAGAGGGAAGGCGTGCGGGGCTTCACGGTGGGGCCACTACTTTATACCTGCGTGAATCAACATCCTCAAGCTGTCTCTGTAGGTTCAAGAAAGCAATGGTTAAGCAGATGCCCCATTTCACCAGGGACATTCTGAAATAAACATTTCTAGGGGATCTTGCTGTGCTGAGTCCAACCTAAGATGCATGCATGTCACTGAAGACTGCCCACCGATGTAAAGAACATCCTCTTAACACTTGCACGTGAGGTGCTGGTCACCGCAGAACTCTCCAGGCCGCTTAACGAGGAGAGAGCCTGTTCATGGAACGTGTCCTTTCATCTCGTGCTGTATCTGTGCCCAGTCACTGCACCTACAGTCAACACGGAGCAGAAATCTTGACACAGCCCTGTGTGAAAGCCAGACCCGGTAGAGAAAACATCTGAGGCAGACCCCTGCTCAGGCCCGCGTGCCTGTGCTAGAGTTCAAAAATAAAAGCATCCTGCACCACATGCCCTGCAGGTCGAACCTGGTGGGAAGAGAGGCTGGATTCCCAGCAGGTGAGTGGACCAGGTATGACGTCACCGTGTTTCCCTGCTTGTCCGGCCATGCGCGCCAGACCCGGATTCTTACCGGGCTGTGGGCACACACGGCCCCTTGTCACATACTCTCTGTAGCTATGTCCCATGAAGTCACTGTGAACGCAAACTGAGACACCCTTGCATCAGTGCCCCTCGCAGAGATAAAGGCTGGGTTCCTCCTGCAGGCTCACGGTCACACTTGCACCAACTGATAATGACACAGCCTAGCTTCATGTGTGCTTCTGTTAAAAGACTCCGTATGCAACACACACTGTTGATTCATTAACACTGAACTCACAGCGAGTAGGGCCAGCTCATGCCTGGAGGAGGCTTGTCTGAGGCACATGTTGAGTTTCCTCCATACGGCACAAGGAAGGCTTCGTGCACTTTGGACACCAGAGAGCTCTTCAGCAGCACAGCTGGGGCGACCTTACAGCAGCACCACCACCATCAAAGGGGCTTCCCTGGTGGCTCAGCTGGTAAAGAATCCGCCTGCAATGCAGGAGACCCCGGCCTTCAATTCCTAGGCCGGGAAGATCTGCTGGAGAAGGGATAGGCTACCCACTCCAGTGTTCTGACCTGGGGAATTCCATGGACTATATAGCCCATGGGGTCGCAAAGAGTCAGACACAAATGAGCGACTTTCACTTCACATCACCCACAAAAAGCACAGAAATGAGAAAAGCACTGCAAGTTTTTTTGTGGGGGTGGTGAAATGCAAATTTTAGCAAGCAGGTGAATTTGCAAATACGGAATCGATGCATAACAAGACAGGCAGCACAGAGGTCTGCAAGATCCCCTGGTCTGGCCCATCCTGATGAAAGGAGGCATCTCAGCCTTGTTTCTCATCCATCACTAGTCTCTGTTCTGTCTCCTGGTTGGTTCCTCCCCACCGCTTACAACACTGAGAGGTAAAAACCCGTGATGGGAACCCTCTGCTCCATCGTGTGGTTGGGAAGGAGAGCCCCAGGTAAGTACACATCATATGTTTGTTAAAGCATCTCAATATGTTAGCTTCTTTGTTTAACAAAAATAAGGGCTCAAAGGAGAAATAGACTCAGAAGAAACACACGGAGACAAAAGAGTCTTTGTATCTATTTTATAAACAGAAAACTTCCTGCCGTGTTAAAACGAGTAAGAATCCCTAAACACTGACTCTGAATCCTAGTTAAATATTCATGAGGATTCTGAACTCTATCTCAAGAAAAGATTTCACAGCTGAATATTCCTGCTATGCCTTCCCTCTCCCTGTGCGTTCTGGGTCCTGGCACTGCCTGCTGTGAGGTGGGGGGGCTTGTCCCGTGGGACTGACGAGTCTGGGCGAAGGTGAGAGTGATGGGGAAAACGGGGGGAAGCAGAGTGCAAGTCCCTGCAGGGAAGAGAGCCTGGCTGCAGGCCCCTGGGGAAGACATCAGCGCCCCATCTCTGCAGGGGTTCAAGTGAGGGAGAAAGGCTCTTAAGGATACAGTAATTGCCATCAAGACCCAGGGAGGTCCAGGTGGTGCTCAAGACATCTACACACCATGAATCACAAGTCCTGAGACTCAGGTGAATGAGGACGTTCCTACCAATGCCGTCCCCATCTCTGGAGACAGCTCAGAGTCCACAATTCCTCAGTCACTTAGGAGAGACCCTGAGAAGCCTGGTATCATCCTCTCCAACCCTTGTGCTTCCAGTATGTCTGGAAAAAAAGGTTTGTCTGTCTGCAGGGAGAATAACTGAGGCCAGAGGCAGCTGGCCAAAGAGCCAGGACATCTAATTCAGCGAGGAGCCAGCTCCCAGGCGGACCAGCCACGGACGAAGGGCTCCTGCTGGGGCAGGCCCAAGGTGTGCTCGCGAGATGTGGTTGCCATGGCAACCTCACCTTCAGAAAGGGCCGTCCTGGGGAGCGATGCTGCAGGAGTCTCCGCCTGCTTTGATCTGGAACATGGGATGGGACCTCAGAGCCTTGAGGTGGAGAGAAATCTCACGGCAGAAGGGAAAGGTGGTTTGTTTCAAAGCCAATCCCTGGGAGGAGCTGAGACAGGGTGGGGCACCCCCCCG
Source organism: Procapra przewalskii (assembly GCA_006410515.1). Classification (NCBI taxonomy): domain Eukaryota; kingdom Metazoa; phylum Chordata; class Mammalia; order Artiodactyla; family Bovidae; genus Procapra; species Procapra przewalskii. Next base: position 408,825 of record SJYF01001046.1, on the reverse strand, counting down.
TGGTGCCCTTTCCTGGGGCAAGAACCAGCTTCCTCCAAAGTCACCCACGGAGCAGAATCGGGAGCAAGGAAAGGGAACTTCATAGGCGCGTCGCCAAAGGCTCCCGTGCCGGCAGGGGGAATTCTGCCTGGGACCCCGAACCTGGATGGGGAGTGGGTCCTTCATCACCTACACCCAGCCTGTGCCAGAGATGGGAGTTAGAACACCCCACACAGGACAGAGAGTGCAGGGTGACCCCCCAGTGACTCCCAATACCTCCTGGGTGGGTGGGGCCGGCGGAAGGGCGTGCAGACCGATTCTAACGGGGACTCTGAGGGGAACACGGCCCTGGGAGAGGGTTGGGGGGCTTCCGGTGCAAAAAGAAATGGCATCAGGACTTCCCTGGGGGTCCAGAGGCTAAGACTCCAGGCTCCCAAAGCAGGGGTCCCAGGTTCAATCCCTGTTTGGGGAGCTAGACCCCGCACGCTCCAACTGAAGATCCTGCAGGCCATAACCAAGACCCGGAGCAGCCAAATACGTACATAAAAGTAAGCACTTTTGCAAAAGGAGCTAAAACTTATCTTTAAAAGAAATGGCATCCACGGGAGGAGCCCTGTGTCCAAGGGCTCATCATGTCTTTAACCTTCTCCAGTATGAGTCTACCCACAGTCACTGTTCGTTAGCTTGGATCATAATGAGGAAGTAAGTTTTTACAGAGAAATCTGAGGGGTGCCCTGGCGCTGGCAGGACACCTGGGTGTGAACACAGCTCTGCCCTCGATGGGGCCACTTGACGTCCCTGTGCTGGTTCTTCCCTGTCACAGGGGGACAAGGATGGGACCCGCCTCAAAGGGCCGTGTGAGGATTCAAGGACCAGGACAAGAGTTTCCTGTGGGAGCTGAGAAAAAGGCCCACAGATGCAGCGACTCAAAACGGCACCTCTGATTATCTTCCAGTTCCGAAGCTCGGAAGTCCTAGAATCAAGGCATCATCAGGGCTGATTCCGGGTGGAAGCTCCAGGGGAGAATCAGTTTCCTTGCTTTTCCAGCCTCCAGAGGCACTTGCATCCTTGGTTTGTGGGACCCTTCCTCCAGCTACTGGTAACTTCCCTGGTGGCTCAGACGGTAAAGCGTCTGTCTACAATGCGGGAGACCTGGGTTCAATCCCTGGGTTGGGAAGATCCCCTGGAGAGGGAAATGGCAATCCACTCCAGGACTATTGCCTGGAAAATCCCACGGACAGAGGAGCCTGGTAGGCTACAGTCCATGGGGTCACAAAGAGTCGGACACGACTGAGCGACTTCACTTTCACTTTCCTCCAGCTACACAGCCAGCAGCTCAGTGCTTTCAGATCCCTTTTCCCCTCTGATCTGTGTTCCCACCATCACATCACAGTCTCTCACTCTGACCCTCCTGCCTCCCTCTTCTAAGGCCCCTTCTGTTGATGCTGAGTCGGCCCAGTCCATCCCATCTCAAGATCCTGAACTTCAGCACCTTGGTGAGCAGCTGCTGCCATGTTAAGGTCACATCACAGGGTCTGGGGATCAGGATGCAGGTATCACTGGGGGGATCGTGATTCGGCCGACCGCAGCATATACAGCGTCAGATCCACATCTATTTATATACATATGAAATAGTCAGGTGGGCTTCCTTGGTGGCTCAGCAGTAAAGAATCTACCTGCCAATGCAGCAGACTTGGTTTTGACCCTCGGTCGGGAAGATCCCTGGAGGAGGAACTGGCAACCCATTCCAGTAGTCTTGCCTGGAGAATCCCATGGAGAGAGGAGGCTGGCGGACTACAGTCCACGGGGTCACAAAGAGTCAGGCACGACTGAGTGTCTAAACAACACAAGCACAAAGCAGGCAGGCCGGCTACAGAAATGTGAGCTGCCCCTGCCCCAGGGACGACGGGGCACCATGCTGACGGGCACCATGCTGACGGGCACCATGCTGACGGGCACCATGCTGATGGGGTTGGTGAGCGTGGCAGGGGATGTCTCCAGCTCTGCAGGCCAGAGCACCTCCATCGTGACTACTCCACTCGGCTGCCATGTGGCAAAAGCAGCCAGAGCTCACATTTACACAAATGGGCACAGCTGTCAATAAAACTTTATTGGCAAAGAGAAGGCAGTGGGCCAGATGTGGTGGCAGCTGGGGTAGAGTTCTCTTGATTCCAGTCGTTCCACTTCTGCCTGAAGGAGGCTTGGGCATCTGGGCCCACTGCAGGTAACTAGCAGGGCACCCCACCCCACCCCCCAGAATGGAGGCATGTCCTGCTAGGCCCGTCTGATGCCTTCTGTGCTCCATCCCTCTGCCCAGATAATGAACATATCTCCTTCAGTCTGGATCCTGGGACAAGGCCAAACTGGGGTGAAGCCTTTAAGCAGCATCCCACGATGGCTGGGAGCCAATGAAAATGTGGGGATGTTTCTTATTGCACACAATCTAGTCTAAGCTGACTGATGCAAATATCACGTGCTAGTCAGGATTATTCTGCTCACGGCTTTTATTTCATTCTGGCTCTTTCTATCACCCCATTTGGCTAGCACTGGATACAGAGGCTTAACCATTCCCAAGTAACTGGCAGGTCTGGGAAGAGGTCACTGTCCATGGCGGCTGATCCGGCCAAACTAAAAGCATTTTGTAACAGCAAGAAAGCATAGACGCCATCAGCTGGTGATAGATACACAAACTATAGTCCTCAACACAATAAAATCCCGTTCCTGTGGGAAGGACGGAAGCCCTGTTACAGGCTACCACACAAATCCTCCCTGAGAGCACGCTGCCCGTGAAGATGATGGACAGAGACTGCAGAACCGTCTGTACGCAACGTCCAGAAGAGGGGACGCCACACAGACAGGAAGGCGGCTCCCGGCGGCCAGGGATCCAGGTGGGGTCAGGGGCAGGACAAGGGAAGAGGTGCCCTATCCTTGCCCATAATGAGGGCTGCAGGCCTCTGAACATACTGAAACTGCTGAATTATCCACAGCGAACAGGTGACTTGCACGGCACACGAATGGCATCTCAGTGAACCTGCTGACTCGGCCTCAGCAGTGGAGACAAGGGCAGGTGAAGCCAGGATTCTGCTCTGACTTCAGGGTGGCTTTTGCCAGGGGTCAGTGCTTTCCGGGTCATCTTTAAGACCTCACCAACCCCTTTCAAAGTTGGAAGAGAAAGTATCCTGAGAAGCTGCTAAGTTAAAGGTCACTGCTGGGGACCTCCCTGGCGGTCCAGTGGCTGAGACTGCGTTCCCAATGCAGGGGGCCCAGGTTCGATCCCTGGTCGGGGAACTAGATCCCACACGCCCCAGCTAAGCGTTAGCAAGCCGCAGCTCAAGACCCCGTGTGCTGCAAACTGCAAAGCAGACCTGGCATGCCATGACTAAGGCGCGGTGCAGCTAAATAAACGAACGAATGAACCTTTAGAAAGGTTTCTGCTGGCCTGGGAGCTGGCGCTAACGTCGAACCCCCTCCCGAGTCCCTGGCAGGCTGAAGCTGCTGCCTGTCTCGTGGGCAGGCCTCTTTGCACAGATACACGCTCTCAACCACGCCGATTATTTTTCCAAAGTGAAAATCGTCCTCCTAACAGTTTCAAAAGAGAATGAAAAACATCATCCATTTTCAAGCCGGCAGAAACCCCAGTGATTCAAAATTACCATAACGAATATTATTATTTTAGAAAACTCTGGAAGCGTCTCTATATGCAATATTGATTACCTGCTTCCATAAGGCCCCTCAAAATGTCTTAGAAGTGCCATAATCTCTGTGGCACCGTAGTTTCCATTGGAAATGGCTCTTTCCAGCTGAGATCATGATGCTCTTGGAAGAAAAGAGAACATTTTGGAGACATCTGGTTCTAGACAGAAGCGTTGGCTCTGCTTTGGAGACTGACTTCAGCCACAGAAGGAAAGTCCGTTTCAGGAAACAAAATCATTGTCTCCGACAGAAGCTATGGGAAACGTTAGCTTCCACGTGCACCAGTTTTTAACTTGGACCCCAGAACTCCTACACCAAGCGGGGTATCACCTTAGCCAGCCAGGAGCAGGATGAAGAAGGGATGGCGAACCCAATTAGCAGCAGAAAGCGCCAGGCTCGGGTGGGTCACACGCCTCTGCTGTACCAGCCAGGGGGTCCCGGGTGCAGAGCAGCCAGCCAAAGAGCAGAGCTCACCCGCGCCACCAACTTCCTGCCTGTTTCCAGGAAGTCAGCTCCATCTTCACTCCTCCCAGCCGCGCTGCGGGCCACCGAGCCCCAGGGTGTGAGCAGGACTCTGCTCACAGGGGTGGGGTCTTCTGTCAGTACTGAGGTAACCAGGCCCTCAAAGACCCCGCCTGGGGTCCAGCACCCAGGGTGGGCGTCTCCTAAGCAGCGCCCGGCTGTGGCTCTTGCCTCCTTATGGCACCGTCCTGGCAGTTGGCATGGACTCACTCAGAGCACACCGCACACCACCTCACCCCCGCAGGATGGCTGGTATAGGAACTAAGCAGAAAGCCACCGGTGCCAGCAGGGATGCGGGGAAACGAGCCTTGTGCGCCGTCGGTGGGACAGCAAACAGAGCGCAGCTGTGGAGAGCAGTACGGAGGGTCCTCAGAAAGTTGAGCAGACGGTCACCACGCGACCCCACGACCCCACTTCCGGATATTACCCCAGAGAAGCGAAAGCAGGGGCTTCAAGAACACTTGCACACCTGTGTTCACAGCAGCTTTACTCTTGGTAGCCAAGGGGTAGAAGCAAGCCACGTATCCACGACGGATGGCGGAGAAAAGAAACGGGGTCCATCTGTTCATGGGTCACGGCTGCTACTGGTCGGTCACGCCGCCTCTGCGACCCCACGGACCGCCGCACGCCGGGCTTCCCTATCCTTCACCATCTTCTGGATTTTCTCAAACTCATGTCCATCGAGTCCGTGATGCCATCCAACCATCTCGTTCTCTGTCGTCCCCTTCTCCTCCTGCCTTCAATCTTCCCCGGAATTGGGGTCTTTTCCAATGAGTCGGCTCTTCGCATCAGGTGGCCAGAGTGGTGGAGTTTCAGCTTCAGCATCAGTCCTTCCAATGAATACTCAGGGTTGATTTCCTTTAGGATGGACTGGTTTGACCTCCTTGCAGTCCAAGGGACACTCAAGAGTCTTCTCCAGCACCACAGTTTAAAAGCATCAATTCTTCAGTGCCCAGCTTTCTTTATAATCCAACTCTCACATCCATACATGACTACTGGAAAAACCATAGCTTTGACTAGATGGACCTTTGTTGGCAAAGTAACGTGTCTGCTTTTTAATATGCTGCCTCGGTTGGTCATAGCTTTTCTTCCAAGGAGCAAGCGTCTTCTAATTTAATGGCTGCCGTCACCATCTGCAGTGATTTTGGAGCCCAGGAAACAGTACTCAGCCTTACAAAGGGACATTCTGACACGGCGTGACGTGGACGAACCGCAGGGACATGATGCTAAGTTAAATAAGACACAAAAGGACCGATCCTGTAAGATTCCACTCACGTGAGGTCCCCGGGGACATTCAATTCATAGAGAGAGAAGGTGGAAGGGGGGTGCCTGGGGCTAGGGAGTGACTGCGGCATGGGGACAGGGTCTGCTTCTAAAGATGAAGAGGCTGAGAGCTGGATGATGGGGGTGGCTGCCCGGAAACGTTCGTGTACCGAGCGCCTCTGAACTGCGTGCTCAGAGACGGTGAAGGTAGTAATCTCTGCATTATGTATATTTTACCACAAGTGAAAAGAATCTGAATTTCTAAATTCCCTTGAAAAGCGGGGCGATCAACAGTGGATGCGTTTTACCATAATTTTCAAGAAGCAGGCGTCACAAAGCAACAACAAAAATGCAACACATGAAAACCAGGCATCCACTCCCTACTGCAAATCCCGAGCCTGCCTGCCCACAGCGTGCAGTGCCGCAGGGGACACACCCCGCATCGGGCCAGCGCCCCTCCCCGCTCACCGCACACCCCCACAGCCCCGCACAGCCGGCATCTTCACGACAGGGACCTCCAAACACACAGCCCCCACCGGCCTTCTTGCTTCTGAGCTGCGGCTCAGGCTTCAGATGCAGGAGAACATGCTCCTGCCCAGGGAAGCCCGCTGAGCCCCAGACCGAGTGACTCGCAAACATCCCCGCCCCCAGCAGCTTCTACGGCCACTGTGACGACCGTGTTTCCTCAAAGACGAGACCCCTCCGGCCGCACGATGCTCATCACTTTATGTGCTCAACCACAGGACAGAGGCGAAGTCGAAAAGCACGGACAGCGCTGATTTAATGGGAGGAGGGGCCCCTTAGTGCGGAGGAGACCCAGCACAGGACCCAGAAGGAAGCACGCACGCCCGCTACCAAGGGCACGAGCTGCTCCGACCCACCAGAGGCCAGTCACACCGGCGGCTGGACTTGCCCTCTAGACCCTGCCTGGCTCAAGCTGCCTGCGTCTCGCCGGGACCAGGTCTACAAACCAAAGTGATGAAGCTGGAGCGCGGACCCATGTCAGCTGCCCTCTCCCACCTACCCCAGTGCTTATTAGTCCCATTTCACAGGTAGAGAAAGAGGCCCACTCTAGTAACTAGCCGTGATGACATGGCTAGTGGGGGCAACAGTGAGAATCCCGCCAGGCCCGCGGGCTCAGAGACACTGCTGAGTAATCAGAATCCATTTTAGCAGGCCACCCCGGGTCGTGCCTAACTTCCCAACACCCTAAAATCTAAAGCAACAACTAATTCCACTTTAGGCCTGAGCTCGTCTCCAAACCCGGGGTGCTAACTTATGTCTTATTCATTAGTTCAGTCAACAAGAACCCCTACTCTGTCCTGGGCCCTGAGCCGAGTCCCAGGCTTTAATCAAGAGATGGATAGAGCACAGAATCTGTCCCAGAAGGCGACTTTCTAAGATGAGAAAACCAGCGGCCAGAAGGCAGCTTGATGATACTTTTATTTATTTTCCCTTTTAAAATTAATTTGTTTTTATTGCTTTATTTTATGAACAATATTACAAAAGCTTAAGATACACTACACACAGTGACTCACAATTTTAAAAGGTATTTCATTTATAATTATCATAAAACGTTGGCTATATTTCTTTTGCTGTATAAGATATCCTTGTTTGTAAAGCTTATTTTATGTCATTTTTTCATTTAACTTTATTTGTGGGGGAACATGGGCTTCTCCTGCCAACGCAGGAGACACAAGAGATGCAGGTTCGACCCCTGGGTCGGGAAGCCCCCCTGGAGGAGGGCATGGCAACCCACTCCAGTATTCTTCCTGGGAAATCCCACGGACAGAGCAGCCTGGTGGGCTACAGTCCATGGGGTCACAAAGGGCTGGACAGGACTGAGGCGGCTGGGCTCGCATGCATGGTGACATGTGCTGCCGAGAATGCCATTTTTAATAGACATCATTTATCAATATAACGAAACTAATACGATACACTTATGAAATAAACCATTTGCTGATAAAACCTATATATACGTGAGACTGTATTCTTCTCTAACATTTTTCTTTTTTTAATACTTGGGCATTTGCATTTCCCCCAAAATTCCAAAGCACATTTAAAACTGCAAGTTCTGAAAGCAGAATGAATCTTTATACCAAGTTTCTTCTTTGTGATGCTAACAGGCATTTTAGTCTGGCCCTTCTATTGTGAACTGTCCCTGATAAAACACAGGTTTGGAGGTCTCCACCACAGACAGCTGGGGGCTGACGTGCAATAGGGCCCCTCCAACCCAGCGATACTGGGCAAAACCTCATCTGGGGACTCGCTCCTGGGCCCCCAGGCTGAAGTCTCACACGAATCGAGATCAGTTTGGCTTTATCAGTGCCACAGCTGGCTGAGTTTCCTCTCTTCTGAATAAACATCCTTCCATAAATGCCAACACTCTAGAGCTGACTCCCAAAACGTTAAAAACTATCAGGGGAAGAATCCTAGTGTGAAAACCAACCTGAGATTTTAAAAATACCTTTAAAGCAATCGGGAAAAGGAGAGAGCCCCGCCTCTGTCCGTCTTGGCCGTTTATCTGTTTTGAAGGGCAATACTTTGGGTTTCTGATGACCACCTCAGTACCCGAAGGCATGACCACAACCGTTCTCCACCGCAGGGGCGCTGGTGCTGGCTGGGGGGCCCTGGGGGAGGGTGTGTCTTGTCTGCCTCCACCTCCCTGGGCCCAGCTGCTCACCCCCACCCCCGACAGCCCTCCCTAAATAAGAGGGTAAGAGCAAGTGAAAATCCCTGAATAACCCAAACAGCAGGTAAATTACACCGGTGCCCACTGTCGGTCCCTGACATGAATCAGTCCACACTGCATTTCTTGGAGAAACCTCCATCCGTGTAGGAACTCTCTTTAACGTCCCTTTCTTTCCCTGGGGTTTCTTGATCGGCATGACTTTTCCTGAAACGTCGCTGCCAGCTGCAGCTTTAAACTGCTGGCATCCGCAGCATTAGACCGGCACTTCTGCCCGGCCTAAACCCCGCTTCTCCGCCTGGCGTTGGCACAGGACGTGCTGGCCCCGGACAAGCTAAGATGCTATGCAAAGGGACTCTGGGCTTTTAATAAAGCAATAGGATCAATATTGCTTACATCTGGAAGGAATGCTAAAAACAGCAAACACCAGATGCCCAAATGCTTTCCAAACCGAGATGGGGTGTAAAAAAGCATCCCTCAAGGAGAGCCGGCGATGGAGCGCCCAGGTATCTCACAAAAGTCCTGATGCCACACGGCCAAGCACCCAAAGCCCCAGAGCAAACACAGAGAGCTCCTCTGAGACCTGTCACTTGGCTGTGCCAAGGACCCAGTGTGGTGCCCCCGGGCCTGAACGAGACCCTCGGCAGAGGAGCTCCGGAGGGACGCAGGCGGCCGGGTCATCATCAGCCCCTGGGTGTCTCCCTGAATCTGAGCCTCTGGAGGAGCCAGACACCCCCTGGAGAAGAGCTTCCTGTGGCCACAGGGGCTTGGGGTCGCCTTTGGGGGTGACCTTCAGCCTCGTCTGTTTCCTCCTCTGTGCACCTGGCTTTTACCTCTCACCCTAGGCGACCGCACGCCCACCGAGCGCCCTCCAAGCCTGGCCCTGGGTGCGGCTTGCTGGACGGTCGTGGGAAAGACGCGTGAGCCGAGAGACAGGCGGGCATGGGGAGCAGACACGGGACTCGGAGGAGGAACTCTGGGTCCACAGGCGCTGCCCTGTTCAACCCGGAGCTGCCTGCCCCTGACGAACACAAGCCCATGGGTGGGCTCAGCCAGAGAGGGAGCTTTCGGGGGAATCCCAGGAAAACCTGGGGCAGGACGCTTGGCCTCTTCACCTGCATGTGTGTGCGGGAGTGTGTGCACACGCTCCTGTGTGTGTCCGTCTTACTCCTGATCCACACCATCTCTGGGCTGCCTTCCTCCACTCGGGGTGTCCCACCGCCCCCTCCCGCTGCTCCCCGAGGGTCAGGGTTGCCAGGGGTTCTTTAGGACCCTGCCCTCGCCCCCCTCATCCCAGTTTCCTAGGGGACAAAATCCAACTGGCCCCGAGTCAGCCAATCGTCTGTGGACTGGGCCAGGCAACAGCTGTGTGTGTGTGAGGGGGGTGGGGGCAAGAGTGAGAACGGGGCCCCAGAAGACTTTCAGGGGGCGAATCACAGTGGGTGAGAGTCCCAGGCACGTCTGTGACCCCCGTGCCAGGAAGGGACGGCCAGACTGGGTGACACCGAGCAGGGAGGGGCGCTCAGACGGTAAAGGATCCACCTGCAATGCGGAGACCCGGGTTCGGGCCCTGCACTGGGAAGATCCCTTGGAGAAGGGAGTGGCTGCCCACTCCAGCGTTCTGGCCTGGAGAAGCCCATGGACAGAGGAGCCTGGTGGGCTCCAGTCCAGGGGGTCGTAGAGTCGGACACGACTGAGTGACTAAACGGGGAACACGGCGGGCAGGCAGCCCCCGAGAATGGCGTCCATCGAGCTAACGCTCTGGGATCCCATCGGAGCACAGGGCTCCTCCCCCCAAGGAAGGGCAGGCCCCTCAAAACGGACACTCGCATTCACTCTGCGGAGGGGGGGCGGCGGTCAGCGTGGCACATGGCCTAAAGGGCAGAGGCCACTGGAGCGCCTGTAAAAGCCCAAGTAAGCCATCTGGGGCCACTGACACTCAGCCACCCAACAGACACTTGCTGGCCACCCGGGGAGGGCCAGCCGAGGACCCACGGGGACGAGACAAGGTCCTGCCCATGGGGGAGGCAGATGGAGACCCCATGGGGGAGGCAG
>SJYF01001046.1:385350-397792 GCA_006410515.1 Procapra przewalskii | reverse complement strand
TTCCTAATCGCCCAGCGGGTGGCAAGCCCAGGAGCTCCCCTGTCTCTGCCCGCTCCTGCTTTCCTCCTTCCTCTCTGACAAGCCCCAAAAGAAGCGACTCGACTGTGTACAAAACACTAACTTTCTCCCCCAAACAGAAAGCTCAGATGCCCTAAGCCATTCTCAGGGGAGGTGAAGACTGGTTCTTAGGGGTGCAAAGATATCTTCCTCTTTTCATGCATGAAGTACAGCCACAGGAACAGCACCTGAGAAGATTCACAGAACACCCACAGCGTAGACATCACGGGGAGGGGGAGCGGGGAGCGGCGATCAGGAAGGAAAGGGGAGAAGCATCGACTTAGAGGAAAGCGCCAGCGGGGGTCCCAGCACCCCTCGCTCACGAGCCCGCCTGCAGGTGCACCCCTGGAACAACAGTCACGGTGAGGCTGCGCTCATTCTGGGGGCAGGCCAAGATTTTTCTAAATTATTTATTCATTGACCGTGCTGCTCAGCTTGTAAGACCTTAGTTCCCGAACACTGGGTTGAATCTGGGTCTCTGGAAGTGGACGCACAGAACCCTAACCACTGGACTGACATGGAAGTCCCATCTGTCTTGTTTTTGTTTGTTTTTTTTTCAGATTTTTATTTGTTTATTTACTTGTCTATGCCATGATGGCGAGTGGGATCTTAGCTCCCCCACCAGGGATTGAACCCACGCCCCCTGCAGAGGAAGGGCAGAGCGTTACCCACTGGGAAATCCGAGGCCAGGGTGAACAGGGAGTCATCAAGGGGTCATCAGCTTTTGAACTGTGGTGCTGGAGAAGATTCTTGAGAGTGCCTTGGACAGCAAGGAGATCAAACCAGTCCATCCTAAAGGAGATCAGTCCTGAATATTCATTGGAAGGACTGATGCTGAAGCTGAAACTCTTTGGCCACTTGATTCGAAGAGCTGACTCATTTGAAAAGACCCTGATGTTTCAAAAGATTGAGGGTGGGAAGAGAAGGGGATGACAGAGTTTGAGATGGTTGGATGGCATCACCGACTCAATGGACATGAGTTTGGGTAGACTCCGGGAGTTGGTGACGGACAGGGAGGCCTGGCGTGCTGCAGTCCATGGGGTCGCAAAGAGTTGGACACGACTGAACGACTGAACTGAACACCAGCTTGAATCCCAGTAGACAGATGGGGTGACTAGAAGTGAGATGTAAATGGGGAGACCGAGAGCCCCAAATGTCACTTCTGCCTTTACTAGCCGATCTGTAAAAGGAGTTCACAGTATTCAAACCCGCAGGGCATCCGAGGAGGACACTCCCCCCACTAAAGGCTCCCGCGTGGCCCGCAGTGGACGCTCAGTAAACACCAGCCTCTCCATCCTCCTCCCTCTCTCTGGAAAGCTGCCGGGCGCTTCCTGACAGACTGCGTAGTCTTCTGGCCTGACACACTCGTGTGTGCACATCTGCTCCCAGAATTATGTCTGCAGAGAGTCAGCAGGGTGCTGTTCAAACACTGGGAGACTACCGGTAGCGGAAGTATCACAGCAAACTGAGAAAACGCTTTCATACAGCCTTGGCGCCAAACCTCCCCCCGTCTTGCTGTTTGGGTTTAAGGACTGTGACCTCCCCCCCGCAGATCCCTGAGCTGAGGCTCTGAGCCGCAGGGGGGCATGTGGCTTTGGGAGGGCCCGAGGGCTGGAGGGGCCCCATGGGGTCAGTGCCCCTCTAAGAGGGGACCCGAGCGTCCTCTGCAGGACACGGCGAGAAGGCAGCATCTGAACGCCGGGAAGAGCGTCCTCAGCAGGCGCCGGGGGACGTGAAGCCTCCAGCGCCCACAAAGGCAAACGTGGTTCTTTAAGCCGCCCGGCCTGTGATCCTCTGTTATGGCAGCTGAGCTGACTGATACGGTGTCATTCCTACTTCGAACTGATGAACGATCCAAGGACTGACTTTCAGGACAGATATTTCTTTAGGACGGAAATAGTAAACATCATGAGCACCCTGGCTCCCCAACCCGCACTCCTGGACCGAGCTGTCCCAAGACAACACTGCCACTTAGTGGCCAGGGTGAGGAATTACAAGGATTACATCAAGGGTTTCCTGAAATGAAGGGGAGTGAAGAAGGCGGCTTAAAATTAAATATTAAAAAAAGTAAGATCATGGCCCCTGGTCCCACCGCTTCATGGCTAACAGAAGGGGAGAAGGTGAAAGCAGGGATGGATTTCCTCTTCTTGGCTCTAAAATCACTGCGGACGGTGACCGAGCCATGAGGTTAGCAGACAATTGCTTCTTGGCAGGAAAGCTATGACAAACCTGGACAGCGTGTCAAAAAGCAAAGACATCACTTTGCCAACAAAGATCGACATAGTCAGGGCTATTTTCTTTCCAGTAGTCACGTCCGAATGGGAGAGCTGGACCAAAAAGAAGATTGAGTGCTGAAGAATTGATGCTTTTTAATTATGATACTGGAGAAGACTCTCAAAAGTCCCTTGGACAGCAAAGAGACTGAACCAGTCGATCTTAAAGGAAATCAACACAGAATATTCATTGGAAGGACTGATGCTGAAGCTCCAATACTTTGGCTACCTGATGCAAACAGCTGACTCATCAGAAAAGACTCCGATGCTGGGAGAGATTGAAGGCAGCAGAAGAGGGTGACAGAGGATGAGATGGTTGGATGACATCACGGACGCAAGGAAATGAACTTGGGCAAACTCCAGGAGATAGAGAGGACAGAGAAGCCTGGCGTGCTGCAGTCCTTGGGGCCATGAAGAGTCTGATACGACTTAGCCAGTGAATAACGACAACAACGACGAATCACAGCTCATTTCATCTCCAGTTAAGTTGTTCCTGGTGTGGTGCTGGGCATTTGGACTTGAAAGATCGAAGAGAAGGGCTTTACAATGTAGCTGGGGGTCTGATGCCAAAACCGTCCACGCTGATACAATATGTGACAGGTGTGTATGAAGTAACAGCGGAACCAAAAGGAAAGCACGCCTGGGGGACTGCCCAAGGCTGCAGGGAGACGGCTTGCAGACGACGCGCTCTGGTTCTGAAGGGTGAATGGGAGTTCACTGGGCAGAGGGGAGCTCATGGGAAGGGGAAGGGGGAGGGGGGAAGAGTGTCTTTAAAAAATGAAATCAATGTTTCACTCTTATCAATGCCACACAGCTGGATGGGAGGTCTGAAAAGTCAGACCCTTCTGCACGGCTGTTCACACCCCCACCACCTGCGCTCCAGCCGTGCCCACCACCTGCACACCCACGTCTGCCTGCGTCCTCACTCCTCTGGCTCCTGGTTCTCTCTCTCTTTTTTTGGCAGCGCCCCATGGCATGTGGGATCTTAGTTCCTCAACTACGGATAGAACCTGTGCCCCCTGCAGTGGACGCCTGGAGTCTTAACCCCTGGACCCCCTGCTTCTAACCAGCGCCCTCCTGGTGCTCTGCCATGATTTCTTTCCATTTAAATATTAGTTATCGATGTCCTGCCAGGAAAGCCGAGGGCTCAGCTCCTCCATCACACAGCCCAACACAGGCGGGTCCCAGCTTTGCCTAATCATCACGCTGTGTTTACATTAGGATGGCTAAGTCTATCTTCCCCACAGTTGGGAAGCCCAGCCAACTATGGGTCTCTCTCCCTCGAGTGAGTAACAGCGACATTTAAAAATCTGCTTTTCTATTGACCTATAGTCGATGGGTCACCAGGTTCTGGCAACAGCCTCCTCTCCGAGTGCAAACACTTCAACCATCTCTGCCGCCTTCATTTCCAGGCAACGAGCGCCCTGGAGAATGACATTCACGGTCCGTGAGCTTCCAGGACGTCGCAGAAATGCCTGACCCCTGGACCTCTACACAGACATTGCTTTTCTTCCTTCTTGAAACTTAGGAACCATAGTTTTATTTTTCTTCCCAAAGTTCTGAGCTCTCAGGAGCCCTGTCCTTGCTGTGGGCAGCTGCTCGCATTTGGCATGCAAACGCAGGGGCCTTTCCAGTGGGGGCTCTCGTTCCCTCCTGTTTGGAGGCGTTGTCTTGAACGATGTCTTTGCCGACTTCTGCTCTCGCAGGATTCCATTACTCAGATGTCAAACCTGCTCATGACTCCTCGATTACCTGACTCCCCAACCTTCTTCCATCTCCTCAGCGATGCTGGGCTCATGGCTTTCCTGCCACCATGACCCTTTGTGGGCCCCCGAACCCCCACTTCACGATGCTCTGGCCTCCCTTATCACACTGTGGGTATGGGGTATGTGTTCTGAAGTCCCCTCCTGTTCTCTAAATTCCTCAGCTTCTGTCTAGCATCTTTATTTGTGCCTGTTTGGCGTCTGCCTTTCCCGATGGCGGTTTTCCCTGAATAACTGGTGATGCTCAGCTGTCTGTTTCCATGTTCAATTTGAAGCGTCTGCACACAGGATAGAAACTCTGGATGTGGTGAGCTGTTCCTACGGTGGGAGGACACGCCCCAGGGGGGCCTCAAGGGGGGATGAAACACAGGGTGCTTGGGGGAGGGTTTCTATTCAGAGGTGACAGCAGGTGCAAAGGCCCTGGGGCAAGCATGTGTCCAGCTGCCTGGGGAGCAGCAGGAGCTGGGTGTCTGGGGCAGAGGGAGCGGCCGGGAGCTGTGCCCAGAGAGCAACGTGCTTCCCTGGCAGCACGAGCGGCAAAGAAGCCGCCTGCCAGCGGAGGTGGATGTCGGAGACGTGGGTTTGATCCGTGGGTCGGGAAGATCCCCTAGAGAAGGGCATGGCAACCCACTCCAGTATTCTTGCCTGGAGAATTTCACAGACAGAGGAGCCTGGTGGGCTACAGCCCCTAGGATCGCATAGAGTCAGACACAACTGAAGCAACTTAGCACACACCAGGCCAGCAAGGACCCCATGAGCCTGGGCCCACAGGCCTAGCAGGTTAAACCGAAACACCACTTCCAGTCTCACCTGCATCTCTAACACACGGGGTCTCCAGGGTGCTGACCTCAGGTCTGGCTAGCTCCCAGCTCTGCCCACTGGTGGCAGGCCGGGCGGCTTCCCCAACGTTCTTCACCTCTTTTCTCTCCCCTTCCTGGAGCTGAGGACCAGTGACCGCCTCTCCTTTGTTCTTACATAATAGGGTCAGGCGCCCTCATGCATCCTGACCTTCACACACTCCCTGGTGACTGAGGGTACCTTTCTCAGTACGTGAAGAGCAGCGTCTGCAAACTGAGCCCCCGGCCCAGCCCGGCCCTGCCCATGCACCTGGGTCGGGGGTCTCAAGGCCGGCTGCACAGTGCTCTGTTTAGGGGGACAGCCTGCTCCATAACTTTAAACTTGTGGAACCTGGGTTCACCACCTCAGCTGTGGTGCAAGGGTTCCAGGGAAGAGCTCCAAGGACTCGACCTCCCCTACCCGGACCAGGTGTCCACCCGGGGCTCCCTAGAGTCCTCAGTCCCTGGGTTTGATGACTCTGACCTCAAGCCAGCTCCTTCCCAGCCTTGGGCTCCACTTCATCACCCCTACTTCACTGTTGCAAATCAATCAGTTGATTAGGAGAATCTCCCTGTCCTGACCTCAAGCTGGATCAGTTCATGGGGCTCCCCTTACTCATGCCACGTAAGGGGCAAACATCAGCCCTGCTTCTCATACGGATCACGTGTGTGCACGCCTGTCAGTTGCTCGGCTGTTCCAACTCTTTGCTATCCCAAGGACGATAGCCTGCCAGGCTCCTCTGTCCCTGGGATTCTCCAGGCAAGAATACTGGAGCGGGCTGCCATTTCCTCCTCCAGAGGGGATCTCCCTGACCCAGGGATTGAACCTGGGCCTCCTGCACTGCAGGCAGATTTTCCAGCTGAGCCACTGGGACCACGGCGGGCTGTGGGACGGGACAGGCTGAGGTCTGTTTCCTTCCGTCCTGTGGGACCTGCGCGTCTTGCTCAGAGTAAAACCCAGAGTCCTCGTCCAGTCGTGGGGGCCCTCCCTGGTCTCCACTCACCCACCGCCCCAGCTGGCTGACCCGCTCTGCTCCTCACACTGGCCAGGCCTGCGCTGATGCCAGGGCCTTTGGGTGCGCCCGTTCTTGCCCATGCTCGCCTGCAGGCGTCTGCAAGGCCCCTGCCTCCTCCCTCCTTCAATCCTGGCCTCCGCTCAAACGTCAGAGGTCCTGCAAGGCTCTCTCACTAAAGACGACTGGCTCTCCACCCCCTCTCTCTACCCACTCACTCATCCCGCCTCCTCTCTCTTCAAGTAGTTTAGCAAACCTGACGCAGTACGCATATATTCGCTTAACTGTTAATCATTAGTCTTGACGAACGCACACTCCATGAGAGCAGGACCGTCCTTGTTCACTGATGTGTCTCCGGGCCCCTAGACGAGAGTAAAGGTGTGGCTCTTCCCGGCAACTCGGCATGTGCTCTCTGGAATAATGAACTTGAAACCTGATCCTCCTCCATCACAGATAAACACGGTCCATCAGCCCCAAACTTGGGTCTCCCAGGTTTCTGCGCCCTGATCCAGAGACATGACTTGCTCTTCCCTGTTTCCATGGGAACTCAGAGTCTGAATCGCAAATAAGAAGAACTTTTAAAAGAAACGACTTAAAAATGAATGGCTTCCCTGACCGCATGCCCTAAGCAGGGATCCGGGGAAGTACTCAGGGGGATCAGCCAGGCCGTGAAGCGGAAGAGGCGGGCGGGGGCGGGCAGTCAGGAGTGACGGGGACTGGGCCCGGGGGGCAACTGCAGAGCTTCCCAAAGGGGCAGAGCTCCCCACGCCAGCCAAACGCCAACACACGGCAACTGCCCAGAGTGCCCCCTTCTCCCAGTTATTCAAGGGTAGCTGGAAATTGGAATTTTACACAAAACTGCAGGATATTTAAACATTGGCAAAGAAACTAGTTTTTAAAAACTCTGGGCAGGCAGTCTGCACTTTCAGTGTAGGAGGCATGAGTCTGATCCTTGGTCTGGGAACTAAGACCCCACGTGCCATGTGACCTGGCCAAAACAAAACAGAAAACTTAGAAAAAGACCCCAAATCATGGGCAGGCCACAGCCTAAGTCTCTGGGTTGAGATCCAGCCCCCGGACTGCAGACTGTGGCTTACTCCACCAAGAGCTGGGGACCCAGACCTGTGAAGGTCAGCAGATCCCCAGCCGTGAGGTGGGCACCCACGATGCCAGCTCCTACCCCACCAAGCTGCTTCTAAGCGCCCCAGAGACACACAGCCAACGGAGAGAAGAGAAGCCGGTAGGAGCGAAAAACGCAGTTTTCTGATGTCACTCGTGGAAAGGGCTCAGACGAAACGTGGCATTTCATCACTCATCCTGAGAGGGTTTAAATGCTGCTTCTCATGGAGCGCAGGTGGAGGGGGCTTCAGAGTGGAGAGGCTGAGAAGGCAGTCGTCTACAAGCCCAGAAGAGGGGCCCTCACCAGGAACCGGAGGGCTGGCACTTGACCTTGGCCTCCCCTGCCTCTGGCCCCGCGAGAAACTAACGCCTGCTGTCTGAGCCGCCCCGCCTGTGGGACCTGTCCCAGCGGCCCTGCAGACTGAAGGCCGTGATCACACGGCTATGGGGTCCAGCTCCCACACCGTGGCGTCCCCAGCAGCTCTCCTTGGTGGCAAGGAGCAGAGATGCGCCCGAGCTGGTGACAGTCTTCACAGAGGGCAGAGGGGAAACCATGGGAACCAAGGTGGGAGCCTAGCTCAGGGCCAGGTGGCAGGGCACCAGGCTGAGTGGTTCAGGGCGTGGGCAGCGGGAACCGGTGAGCTGTCCGCTGGCCCGCCACCCCCAGGCTCTTGTGGCAGCCCCCCACAGAGGCTGGAGCGGAGGACCACACACCACAGGCTCTGAGCAGCAGAGCCTCACCCCATTCTGGAAGCCACAGTCCAAAGTCAGGCTCACGGGGCCTGATCCGGGCTGTGGGCAGGGCTGGCTCCCTCCTCAGGCTCCGGGCAAGGGTCCTCCCTGCCTCTTCCGGCTTCTGGAGGCTCTGGGGAGCCCAGGAGCTCTGGGCTCGTGGCTGCATCCCCTGTCTCTTCCTCGTCTTCATGGGGCCCCTTCCCCCATGCTCACCCCTGTAGAAGGACCCTAGAGATGACACTGAGCCCTCCCAGACAATCCAGACGAACTGCGACTTCAAGATCCTTAGCCGCTTGCTAAGGTCTCTGCTGTAGGAAGTCACGGCCGCAGGTTCCGGAGGTCAGGACCCACCTCTCCTGAGGCCCTTATTTAGCCCAGCACAGGGCCCCTGCAGCACCCGCCACGCGCCTCCCTCAGGGGCGCCCCGTGCCCAGAACAGTCACGGTCACCCCACGCTCCTGCCCCATCCCCAGGAGAGCAGGGCCCACTCCCCAGAGGCAGCCGCATCTGGGCTCCGGTCTGACGTGTGTTTCCCTCACACCAGGGTCTTCGGGGCCCCCACTCGGCCCTGCTTTCCCATCTTGCCACCTGCCATATGTGCCCCCCTCACCTGGGGGCAGCCATGCCCACGTGGGGCTGGTCCCTCCACTCTCACCACGATCCCTTCCCCTCCCCTGGCCCTCTGCCCACCAGACCCAGGGCATCTCTGAGGCTCAGGGGCACGGGTCCTGGTGAGCTGAAGGTCAAGCTGGGATTGCTCCTTGAGTCCATCCTGCGTGGTGGGCAGGGGTCACGTGGGTGGTTGTCCTTCCAAGCTGGGGACAGGGAGGAAGAGGACCTGACACCACCTCCAAAGATGAAGGAAGGAGCCACGGTGAGCCTGGGGGGTGAGGCTGTACGCACGCCATCGGGGTTGAATTTGTCGGCATGGCCGTGGACTCTGAACCCTCAACTAGATAAGCTCCTCCAGAGGGCCTCTGTGTGTGCACGTGTGTGTCTATGTGGTGCGTGTGTGTATGTGTGCATGTGTGTGTCAGTGTGTACACACGTTTCTGTGTGTCTGTGTGTGCATGTGTGTTTGTGTTTATGTGTGTGTCTCAGTGTGCAGTGTGTGTCTATATCTATGTGTCCATGTCCATGTGTGTGCCCGTGTGTGTCCATGTGTCTCTGTGCACATGTGTGTCTCTGTGTGCAGGTGTGTGCAGTGTGTCCGTATGCATGTGTGCATGTCCATGTGTGTGTCCATGTGTCTCTGTGCACATGTGTGTCTCTGTGCACATGTGTGTGCAGTGTGTCCGTATCTATGTGTGCATGTCTGTGTGTGCACAGGTTTGTCTGTGTGCCCGTGTGTGTTCATGTGTCTCTGCATATGTGTGTCTGTGTGTGCTGTGTGTGTTTATATCTATGTGTGCATGTCCATGTGTGTGCCATGTGTGTTGTGTCTCTGTACACATATGTGTCTCTGTATGCACATGTGTGTGCAGTGTCCGTATCTATGTGTGCATGTCCATGTGTGTGCCCATGTATATCCATGTGTCTCTGTGCACACGTGTGTCTGTGTGTGCATTGTGTCCATATCTATGTGTGCATGTCCGTGTGTGTGCAGGTGTGTGTCTGCGTGTTGGTGTGTGCATGTGTCTGTGTGCTGATGTGTGTCTCTGTGTGCCCATGTGTATCCACGTGTGTGCAGGTGTGTGTCTATGTGTTGGTGTGTGCACATGTCCATGTGCTGATGTGTGTCTGTGTGTGCCTGTGTGTGTTCACGTGTCTCTGTGCACACGTGTGTGTGTGCAGTCTCTGTATCTACGTGTGCACGCCCGTGTGTGTCTGCGTGTCCCTGTGCCTTTGGCGTAGTTTTGCGTTAACTCTGCACTGCCCCCATGCCACCTCATTCCATCTGTGGCGCAGAAGGCAGCCCCGCAGGAGAGGGGCTGGGACCCCGCCCACAACCTGCACCAGGGAAGTGCAAGGCTGCGGGAGAGAGCACCACCTTGACCTTGCACTGGAGTCCGTGTGGACTGCTGTAAGACTCCATACCACCGAACAGTCCTACTGTTGAGTCACTAACAAAGAAAGACGTCCGAACAGGTGCCCAGAGGAAACAGCATCCAAGTGCCTGCTGAGTGGATTTCATCAACTTCCCAGAAAAAATACAGCACCTGGAACCCAGATGCCACCCCCCGAATGTCAGGCTGCCTTTGTCGCTGGGCCATCCCCCAGCCCAGTGGCTCCGAGCTCACGGAGAAAGACAGGAGACTCGGTCACTCGCAAGGGGTCACTGCCCTGCCCAACATCGAATGTGACCTGGGAGAACGTCCGTCGACTCTGGCTGTGTCCCGAGATGAGCAAGCCAAGCCGGAGCTGAAGGAGATGCTCGTAGGTCTGAAGGACAAGAGCCAGGATCTGACAGTTCAGGGGGGACCCAAGGTCATTCCCGTGAACCACATGTCCCCCGAGAACCCACAGCACCACGGCCATGTCCTGGGCATCAGAGAGCACATCATAGAAGGAAGGGCTTGAGAAGATGGACTTTAGGGCCGCCTGCCAGCTCCAGGCTCGGCTTGGTGATTTACTGCCCGAGACCCGAGGACAGGAACCCCCTCCTTCCTGGTGCCTGCCTTTCTCGTCCAGTCATATCCCGAGTGACGGTGGAGGAAGGTCTCGGGGGCCAAGGCTGTAAGCAACCCTCACCATCCCCTTCGAGCTGTGGACCCCGGCATCCGCCCACCTCTCCATCCGGAGGGGACGATGGAGACCTGTGTCACGAGTGACGTGTGTTAAAGGCGGGGCCAAGAGCTCTGCTCCCTGAGCACGACTTTCACTGAAAAGACCCCAGCAGGGCCTTCTGTATCCCCCACCCAACTCCTGCCTCTGATCCTTTCTCACAGGTCCCTCCCTGGAGGACAGCAGGAAGTCAGATGTCTGAAATGACTCTCACTGCCTTGCCTCTCCTCCTGTTTACTCCTCTCTCTCTGCTTCTTGATATCTGAGAGCAGCTGCAGAGGGCAGCCTGGGGACCAACACTTCGGTGACACGTGGGTGGGGGGGAAGCTGCTTTTTGAAACACACAGGGGCTGGAGGCCTGCCCTTCAGAACCACGGAGCCCCTGCGGAAGGGAGCTGCCAGCGGGCAGGAAGGGTTCAATTCCATCCTCCTGGGCACGAGCCAGGGCTCTCCAGAGAAAGACATATGGGATGTGTACACACACACACACACACACATACACACACGCTGATTTATTTTAAGGAACTGGCTCCTGAGATGGTGAGGCCTGGCAAGTGAGATCTGGGAACCTAGTGTTGGGAACCCAGGCGGGGTCTCTGTATTACAGTCTGGAGGAGAATTCCTTCTTCTCTGGGAAACCCCAGCTTTTACTCCCAAGGCCTCCAGCTGACGGGAGAGGCCCACTCACATCACGGAGGCTTCACCTCCTCAACTGAGTCAACTGAGTGTCGATTTGAACCTACAGTAACATCACAGCATGGGAGCCTAACCCAGTGGACACCACGGCCATTCCTCTCCCCACTTCCCCACTGGCTGCATGCTCTCTTCACTTAGACCGTCCACCTCAGAATTCTTTCCATCCCATTTCCCTTTAGCTTCAGAACCAGGACATGCTTGCTTCCTTGGACTGAGTGATCAGAAAGCAAAGGCTTCCCTGTTGCTGTTCATTCCAAGCCAAGATGGAAGAGCAGTCATGGGCCAGAGGACGTGTCTGCCTTCTCCCCAGACCAGAGCCTGGGATGGCACTCAATGGCCTGGAGGCCACGGACATGGCCACTGACTGATTCAGGAAGCCTAGGCGTCCATCCCCAGCTCCATGTCTCCCATAAACTGGGCATAAAAATCCCACCTCACTGGGTTGTCGAAGATTAAATGAAAATGTATAGAAGAGCATTTGTGAGCTTTGAGATTCTGGGCAACTGGGAAGAGGCATCATCACTGTGATGGTCAACACACCAGACCAAAATCACCAGCATCATCATCACCAACATCATCACCAGCATCATCACCAGCATCATCACCAGCATCATCAGCATCATCATCACCAGCAGCATCACCAGCATCATCACCAGCATCATCACCAGCATCATCACCACCAGCATCACCAGCATCACCAGCATCATCATCACCAACATCATCACCAGCATCATCAGCATCATCATCACCAGCATCACCAGCATCATAATCACCAGCATCATCACCAGCATCATCAGCATCATCATCACCAACATCATCACCATCACCACCAGCATCACCAGCATCATCAGCATCATCATCACCAACATCATCACCAACATCATCACCAGCATCATCATCACCAGCATCATCAGCATCATCATCACCAGCATCATCACCAGCATCATCAGCATCATCATCAGCATCATCATCACCAACATCATCACCAGCATCATCACCAGCATCATCATCACCAGCATCATCATCACCAGCATCATCATCATCACCAACATCATCACCAGCATCATCACCACCAGCATCATCAGCATCATCATCACCACCAGCATCACCACCATCATCACCACCATCATCAGCATCATCATCACCAGCATCACCAGCATCATCAGCATCATCATCACCAACATCATCACCAGCAGCACCAGCATCATCACCACAACTGTCACCGT
>SJYF01001046.1:371089-383151 GCA_006410515.1 Procapra przewalskii | reverse complement strand
CCTCTGCCCAGAAGGGTAGCAATGGCTCTGTGGGACTGTCCATGTGCCAACCCACATCAAAGGGCACTGCTGGTGTTCTTCAGTGGCTCAGTCGTGTCCCGCTCTTTGCGACCCCATGGACTGTAGCACGCCAGGCTCTCTGTCCCTCACCAACTCCCAGAGTTTGCCCAAGCTCATACGTGTCCATTGAGTTGGTGATGCCATCCAAGTGTCTCATCCTCTGCTGCCCTCTTCTCCTTTTGCCTTCAACTTTTCCCAGCCAAGGGCATTAGCTGCCAATTTAAGTACTGTTTGACTTCAAAAAAAGGGCCATGGAAATGCACCACTCCATAGCAACAAGATATTTAAACTGAGACCACCAACCCATGGATGAGTCCCACCACAAAGTGGCAAGAGCCCACACGCCCTCATTATCACCACTGTGAAGAAGACGTGCTTTGGGCAAGAAAGCATAGTCTTTGTAGACCCAATAGCACACCAGGAACTCACCTCCATGACCCATTTCACATGAAATACCTTTAAGCCACAGATGCAGAGTAAAACCCAAGCCCGCCACTGTTCATGAACTAAGCAAACTTATTAGTGATGACTGTTAAACACCCAGCTTCATTTGGGGATTGAGCTGACTCATTTTCAAGCCAGCAAGGGCTTTCCCAGTGGCTCAGTGGTAAAGAATCTGCCTGCCAATGCGGGAGACACGGGTTTGATCCCTGAGCCATGACGGCCCCACACGCCTTTGGGGCAAGGAGGTCTGGGCATCAAGACTCCTGAGCCTGTACTCAAGGGCCTGCGTGCTGTGACGACCGAAGCCCGCGTGCCTACAGCCTGTGCTCAGCAACGAGAGAGGCCACTGGAATGAGGAGCCACACAGCACAGCTAGAGGGTGGCCGCCACCAGACACAAACAAAACACACAGCAGTGGAGCCCGGCACAGCCGAAAGTACAGCAATTTTTAAAAAGATATCGAGCCCATCTATATTACTCATATCTGAGCGGACGAATCCCTGACAGCTCAGCGGGTGAAACAGCCTGCAATTCAGGAGACACACAGGCGATGAGGGCTCGATCCCTGGGTTGGAAAGACCCCCTGGAGGAGGAAATGGTTAACCCACTTCAGTATTCTTGTCTGGAAAACCCCATGGACAGAGGAGCCCAGTGGGCTGCAGTCCACGGCGTCACAAGGAGTCGGACACGACTGAGCGCTGACGCAATGACAAGGAGAGGACGAGGCAAGCCACCCGTGGAAGCCAGGTCTAAACGTGAGACCCCTCTCTGCTCAGGAAGGCGTAAAAATTCTTTCCAGATAAAGAGAATCATAGTCACCTCAATGTTCAGTTTGAGGAGAGGGAGCGAGCTGACTGTGTTTAGGAAGAAAAAGCATTTCTGTAACTTTGGGCGTTAGCCAAAAAAAAAAAAAATTCTTTCATCCTAAACCATCTGGTCAGCTGCATCAAAATTCGATGAGCCTCACGTTTATAAAACGGGGTATTACTCAGCCACAAAAAGGGATGAAGCCGCGATACACCCGACCACACAGATGGACCGTGAAAAGGCCGTGCTAAGTGAAAGCAGCTCAGCACACAGACCACGTATGGCACCAGCCCCCGCTCCTGCAACGTCCAGAGGCAGCTCATCCCCAGGACAGAGGGAAGTGAGCGGCTGCCCAGGGGCTGCGGAGGGAGCCACAGGGAGCGACTCTTCTGGGCCAGAGCTTCCCTTGGGCTGATGAGAAGCCACACAGAGGGGACGCCGCCGCCGCGCCAGGTGCCCACGGCCACTGAGCTGCACGGCTGCAACAGTACATGCTGCGTAATACACATTTTACCACAGTTTAGAAAGCAGGGCCCTGGCTCTTTGCTCCACTTCGTAACCCTGTGGCTTCTCAGAGCTGGGTTGATGACCCTCCACCCGGGACAGCAGGCCAGGTGGGGGCACCAGACGGATGGCGAGCCACCCCCTTTCCCCAGGAGACTGTCCCCGTTCACACGACAGGCAGCGAAGCCAGCACTGCCCGCCGCCGCAACGACAACGTCTGCGCCTTTCTGCTCTTCCCAAACTGCCTTCGTGAATCGCCCCCCGGAGGCATGGCTAAGGCACGGTCTTAGCTGTTTGCTCTAATCGGCGGGAAGCCGGTGTGGACAGGCGATCTGAAATAGGGTCGCGCTCCAAACACGGAGCCCGCCCCCAACCCCAGGGCCAGGCACTAACAGACACACGGAGAGGGCGCGCGGCCCAGGGGCGTCGCGGGGGCTGGAGGAGCCTGCTTACCTGGAACGGGGTCTGGCTATTGTAGTTCTTCAGTTCCTTGTCTCCACCTCGAAACAGAAGCACGCGAGCACAGCTGTCCTGCAGAGGGAAGAAGAGATCTGTCTGCAAATCACGGCACATACATCTTCCAAAGGAGCTTGTTCACAGGCTGAGCTTGCAGGAGCTCAGAGACGTGGAAATGCAAAGTCAACAGGAGGGCGTTTCTGCTCACTGGAGCTGAACCTTCACTGCTGCAAAGACTTGCGACGGCAACTCAGCACATACACATACCCCACGGCCAGTGACTCTTTTTAAGACTATATCTACCCATGGAGAAAGCTGAGTGTGGAAGAACTGATGTTTTTGAACTGTGGTGTTGGAGAACACTCTTGAGAGTCCCTTGGACTGCAAGGAGATCCAACCAGTCAATCCTAAAGGAAATCAACACTGAATATTCACTGATGCTGGAGGTGAAACTCCCAATACTTTGGCCACCTGATGCAAAGAACTGACTCATTAAAAAAGACTCTGGTGGTGGGAAGGATTGAAGGCTGGAGGAGAAGGGGATGACAGAGAATGAGATGGTTGGATGGCATCACTGACTCAATGGACATGAGTTTGAGCAAGCTTTGGGAACTGGTGATGGACAGGGAAGTCTGGCGTTCTGTAGCCCATGGGATTGCGAAGTAGGACACGACTGAGCGACTGAACTGAACTGAACTGAGGCATGTGGAAGGAAATGGCAACCCACTCCAGTATTCTTGCCTGGAAAATCCCACAGACAGAGGAGGCTGGCGGGCTACAGTTCATTGGGTGCCAAAGAGTCAGACACGACTAAGCAACTGAGCACCTTTATAGAGAGCTTTGCATGTGCATATAAAATATGTACTAATTGAAAAACCACAAGTAAACTCCAAAAGGAAAGAAGAGAAATGTGGAGATGGCAAAAATACTCTAAAATAAGGAAAAGTGGGAATGACTCTGGAATACTCTTTTTTTCAAAACAGCTTTCTACTGAAGTACAGTTGACCTGCGATGTTTCCGGCACGCAGCAAAGTGAGCCAGTCACACACACAGATGCACATTCTGTTTCAGGTACTTTTCCATCAGAGGCCATCACAGGATATTGACATACTTCTCTGAGCCATACGGTAGGTCCCTGTTGCTTATCTGTTTTATGTTTGGTAGGGCCTATAACTGTTAATCCTAAATTCCTGATTTATCCCTCTCCCACTTTCCCCTTTGGTAACCATGTGTTTTTCTATGCCTATGAGTCTGTTTTGTAAATAAGTTGATTTCAGGTTCCGTATAAAAGTGATACGCATCTTTATCTGGCTCACTTAGTGTGATAATTTCTAGGTCCATGCATGTTGCTGCAGATGGCTTTACGTCACTGTTTTTATGGCTGAGTAATGTTCCATGGGATATACGTACCACGACTTCGTCCGCTCCTCTGCTGATGGGCATTTAGGCTGCTTCCATCTCCTGGCTATCGTAAAGAGTGCTGCTCTGAACACTGGGGTGCAGGGATCTTTTTCAGTGAGCATTTTGTCCAGATACATGCCCAGGAGTGGCATTGCTGGACCATTTGGTGTCTCTATGTTTAGTTTTTTAAGGAACCTCTATAATATTCTCCACGGAACATTCTTTGCCAAGGCAGTGATAGGAAAAACAAAAGAAAACAAAAACCACAACAGACGCCAATAGCACACTGACTAGAAAAAATCCAAACTGTCTCGCTAGAAAATGCGAGTCTCAGAGCAACAATATAGCTTAGTTTCACTTCCATTTTAAAGTCTATATTTTAGAAAGCAAGGAATAATTCTGAAAAGGAGTTACCCGTTGACAGGAATTACTTTCTCAGGAAGGAGAAAGGCTGGGGGAGCAAACAGAAGGAGTCTTGTGTTGCTATTTGCTGTGCTTACACTTTCTAACGGCTTTAAGAGGCAGCCCCTGTTCTTTCCTCGTGTCATCTGCACAGTGAAAAGGGATCTGGTCCTGCCCATTTAGTGAGCCTCTATATTCACCTGGAGGGGCTCACCCTCTTGGAAGTCCTGATGGGGAGGTGGGGACAAATACCCCCAGAGAAAAAGGCACGTGAAGGGAGCTCCCGGGTCGCCTAGTGGTGAGAACTCCGTGCGTTGTCTGCTGGGGCCCAGGTTCAATCCC
This sequence comes from Procapra przewalskii, assembly GCA_006410515.1. Lineage (NCBI taxonomy): Eukaryota > Metazoa > Chordata > Mammalia > Artiodactyla > Bovidae > Procapra > Procapra przewalskii. Next base: position 378,735 of record SJYF01001046.1, on the reverse strand, counting down.
TGGTCGGGGAACTGAGATCCTGAGAGCCGCATGGAGCGCCAAGTGAAATGAGAGAGAGACAGACGGAAGCAGACGGATGTAGAAACAGTGATGATTCGAGTCCTCTGCCTACCGGGTGCAGCTGGGCTGTTACGAGGGGGCAGGTTACCTTTGGGGATGAGTGTTTAAATGCTCAAGTGCCCACAGGCGCTGGCGCCTCACGCATGGGGGCTGCACTGCCCCCACGGCAAGACCCCGCCCCAGGCCCATCGCCCTGGTCCACCGCCCTCTACAGAGTCCGGAGAAGAGGCAGCAGGCATGGCCCCCCAGGCTGGACGCTTGGTAAGTACCTGCCGAGTGAAGAGGCCATGAGGCAACCGGCGGGGCTTTCCACCCAGGGACCTGTTTACGGGGCCAGGCCAGCAGCCCCACCCCAGCCCCAGGGGACCCGGTGCCCTGGGATGGACAGGGGCTGAGACCAGGACACACGGCGCAGGAGGGGGACCCGGGCGAACAGCAGCCTGGAGACGAGGCTGGAGATCCGGAGACAGGAGGCCTGGGCGCTGCCCGGGGCGGGGGCTGCGGGTGGGGAGCGGTTTGGGGCGATGAAAATGTTCTAATAGTAACTGTGGGGTGGTTAACCAATGTGCAAGCAGATTGAAAAACACTGAATTATATATTTTAGATAGGCAAACTGTATGGTGTGTGAGATAAATCTCAATAAAGGTGTTAAATATTATCAACAGAAAAGTAAGAAAGAGACAGAGTCAAAGAGATCAAAAGAGACACAGAGACAGTCAGAGACCACGAGAGACAGAGAGACATGGGGTCAGAGACAGAGAGACATGGGGTCAGGAAGACTAGGAGACACAGACAGCAAGGGAGAGACAGGGAGAGACGCACGGTCAGAAAGATCAGGAGACACGGACACCAGGGAGGAGACAGGGAGAGATGCAGACAGAATGCCGGCAGCTAGCTGGCTCTGTGCCCGCCAGGCCCAGCCCAGAGCATGGTGGGGCCGCCCTGATATGAACGGAGGGACATCCGTGCATGGAGCAAACAGGAGCTGAGGCAGTGGGACCCTTGTTCTCTGAGCCGCACTCTGGCAGACACACGGGACAGGGCGGGATCTGCTCACAAACCCGCCGGCCACAGGCGGGACGGCTCCGAGTTCTGCAGGAAAGACTGCTGTTGGGTGGCCGGGGTCCTGGGCCTCAGCAGCACACCTGAGTGGCCGTGAGGGTCACGGCAGACTCGGGGTGCACACTGAGGGCCTGGAGGGAGGCTGCCCTCGGGGACCGCTGTGGCTGGAGAGAGGGCCTGGGGACCACTTCAGGCTGGGTCCCCAAGGCAGGCAGAGAGACAGGGGGCCCTTGGGAGGGAGGGCAGGCTCCGTGGTGGCAAGAAGGACACGCGCAGACAGAAGTTAGGAGAAAAAAAGAGGGTGGAAGGACACATGGGCAGGAGCCCGCTGTTGACACAGGCATGCGCATGCGATGCCCTTGGTTCAGATGGTGGGCAGGCCCACACCGCATTGAAAGGTGGAAACTGCAGGGAAACCCCGTCTTGGTCTACACTGCCTGCACCTTTTCCATGAGTCTGCATCCAGGCAGCGCTCTGAGTAACTAAAAGAAAAGTGTAAAAGATGGACCTTTCACATTTGGGGTACAGTTAATCCCAGGCTGTAAAAGAAGAGCCCCGGGCATCACTTCCAGGGGAGATGAGCCCTGGATCCCGGCCCAAGGTCACACACCCCTGCCTGAAGCTGGTCCTGTCATTTGATTCTGGGGTCTCACCTCCTGCCCTGCTGGTTCTGTGAAACGGCTTCTACTGGAACTCGGGCTCCTGAGCGTCGGGTCCCGCCTCAGGCTCCTGGCCCCTGGTGGGGCCGCCAGAACCCACCCCACCAACTGGGGCTCATTCATGATGACCCAGAGTGTTAGCTACTTAAACAGTGTTAGTTTGCCTCAGTGAGCAGCGCTCTGCAGAGAGAGAGAAGAGGGAAGGGCATCTGAGAGAGCCCTGGCCCTGAGGGGACATGGGGCCCGTGGATGAGCCGCATTTCAGCAGGTTACCATCCAGGGTGTGGGGGAGGCAGGCGAGAGAGAACGAACTCCGGGGGAGCCAGCCAGGGCGACGCTCCCAGAGCTCGGGGGCCTGAAGGCTGCCTGGGGGCTTATTTTGAACTGAGTCTGCACTGGCCTAACTGTGCCCTGGCCCAGCTCCAGGGTGGCCGGGGAGGACCCGCCAGGTAACTGTCCCAGATGTCCGGGCCCCACTGGGGCCCATCCGAACCCAGGGCAAGAGTCTGGCCCAGCAACTCCATGTAACCGCTCCCCACCGCTCCGCAAGGACTTCCACTGAAAACTCCCATCAGGGAGGTTTATCTCCTAGGAGGCTAAGAATTAACCCTTGCCAGGCACTGCCAGTCACACCCTCCCAGGAGGAAGCCAGCCAGGATCTCAGAAAACTCCTCCGTTCACCCACAGAGGGACAGCTCTGAGTCAATATTAACCAAGCTCGAGGCCCACACCCTGTCATTCTAATAGCTGCCAGACTTGGAAGGGGGAGAGACTTCAAAACCAAAGGGCAAGTGGTTCACGTGACTTTATGATGACGACACTCTGTGTGTGTGTGTGTGTGTGTGTGTGTGTGTGTGTATCTGTGTGCACACGTGTGCACATGTGAGCACAGGTATGTGTGTGCACACGGATGCTCTACAGTTCAGAAGACACACCTCTCAGTTCCTTGATTCCACCCTCAGCGCATCCTTGCTAGAGGGAGTAGGAGGCCCATTTCACAGATAAGGCAGTGGAGGCCAGGAAGACTTGAATGAAAACCTGCAGCTTCGGGAAGCGAGCAGAAGGAGAAGTCCTGACCCAGAGAAGTTGCTGGTGGGAGCCTCGTGGTGCCCGTGCGTGGCTGCTGGCTGCCCTGTGGGTCCCCTTGCGAGGGCATCCCGTAGGACACACTGAGGTGTGTCTTCATCGTTTTAAAGGAGCCCATCAAGTGCAGACACAGACTCACCCTGCGTGTTTTGAGGGCCAAAGTGTCAGGAAGAATATCCAATTATTATCCAGGGATGACTTTTGGAAATGCGACTACAGTCACTTAAATGTCACAGACACTCAGCACTCCAAATTATGAGTCAGGAATTCGTTTCCAGTCTAAATGATCCCTTGAAACGAGCCTGTCCCGGGAGACATAAATCCAGGAAGAGCCCAGATGCGTGCGATCAATAAAATGGTGAAGTGCAGAGCTGGGACGCTGCGGTCACCCGAGCGAGGCTGGAGCCTGGCTGCAAAGACCAAGCCGCTCTCAAGGGTGGTGCCCCGAGGACCACACCACACACACTCCCGGACACGTCGCTTCACCTGACTCGTGCCCAGTGGAGCATCTTCCTACCTCCAGTCAAGGGGTTGCAGGAACCCGTCCCCAAGGCCTGGGGGAGCAGAGATACAGGCTGGGTCTCGAGCCCGGCTTTGGCGTTCACAGCTGAGCCGCTTGGACTGAGCCTGTGACTCCCGGCCTGTTCAAGGGAATGACAACCAACAGCAGGCTCCAAAGGCTCGGTGGCGGGATCTCGGGGGAATGACCATGGGACACCTTTCTCACGCCCTCGTGCCCAGGGGACGATCGCCCCTATGAGGGCCCCCGCAGAGACCCCCACTGGCTACGACGCTGACAGCCACGGTGTGGGGTGTGGAAAGGGCACAGGAACCAGCCTGTCTCAAGAGGCCGGTTCCAGAGAGGCAGGGTTTATTTATTTTTTAACCTTCCAGACAAATTTGCCTGGCTTAGTAACTTTTGGTATTTCCAACTCCCTCCCTCCCTTCCTTCATTATCCAGGGTAGAAAAACAGACACCAGGCTGTCTACCCGCCTCCCCACCCCCGCCGGGGCTCCTGGAAAGCCAGCCAACAGACCGAGAGAGCCGGAAGATGCGATGCAGTTTGGTGCTTACAATCAAAGCCCTAATTAGTTGACTTCATAAAAGAAGACAGAATATTCTGATCATCATGTGTTTTACTGGAAGTGTACAGATGCAGTCTGCCTAAAACTGATAAAACACACAATCCATCCATAAAGCTGGTGTTTTCACATTTAATGAGAAGTCGGTTGAGTCAAATTAACAGCAGTGCACGTGGCACCAGCACCATCCTAATCGCCACCTTGGCCTCCATCACCGAGGTCGCCACCAGCATCACCATTTGCTGTCGCTCAGTGGCTCAGCTGCGTCCGACTCTTTGCGACCCCATGCACTGCAGCACACCAGGCTTCCCTGTCCTTCGCCATCTCCTGGAGTTTGCTCAGACTGGTGCCCCTTGCGCTGGCGATGCCATCCGACCGCCTCATCCCTGTCACCCCTTTTGTAACTCTTGCCTTCCATCTTTCCCAGCATCAGGTCTTTCCCAACAAGTCAGTTCTCTGCATCCAATGCCCAAAGCATTGGAGCTTCAGCTTCAGCATCAGTCCTTCCAGTGAATATTCAGGGCCGATATCCTTAAAGAGGGACTGGGTTGATCTCCTTGTGGTTCAAGGGGCTCTCAAGAGTCCTCGGCAGCATCACAACTCAAAAGCATCTGCTCTTTAACGCTCGGTCTTGCTTATGGTCCAGCTCTCACACCCGCACGTAAGTACTGGGAAAACCATAGCATCACCACCAGTCACCATCCATCACCACCATCAGCACCATCATCGCCACTTTTACTGAAAGTCGACCGCATGCCAGGCACACCATATGTTTGTTTTCTATTTTAAGCCTCTTCACAGCCCTGCCAGTTAGGTATAATTATCTCCACGTTACAGAGGGGGGATTTTCTGGAACCCAGACTGCCTCGTCTCCCTGCACTGCAGCTCTGTCTGGAGGCGGCTTCTTAATCCCTTTCCCTGGCTCCTGTCCTGACCCAAAGGCACCAGGTCCCCACCCCGGGAGAGTCTGTTTCTCAGCATCACTCTCCAGAGTGCCCTATACACCTCCTTCTGCTTGAAGGAGCTTCTCTCGTTGGCCCTGAGCCCGGCCTCACGCACCCTGTGTGTGCAGAAGCGGAAGTGGACTCAGCAAGGAGGCCAGCACTCTGGTGACGTGGGAGGACAAGGCCTCAGGTTAGGTATCAATACAGTTGCCAGGTGTGCGTGACAGAGGCTGGGGGACCCTCGATCCCCCTGTCCACCCCTCCATCCCCCCAAGGACGGCTCATGAGAAGGAAGTTAGTGTACACGGAGCTGTGTGTCTCTGAATTACACTGAGATGCCATCTGCACCGGATTTTCTCACTGATTGGGAAGGGGTGGGGCAAGCTGAGGGAAAAGATTAAAGGTCACACTAGCATCCCAGGGAGGGGCATGAGGGATTCAGGAGGCTGGATCCCAGAACACTCACCGACTCCTAACTGGACATGCTGTCCAGAACCCACGGGCCACCAAGTGAGTCTGTGACCCTCCACGATGGCCTCTGAGACAGAATGCAAGGCTGGGTGTCCAAAACAAGAGGGGCCCCAAAGGCATTTCTACCCATGTTGCTGCGGAGGGTCAGATAAGTAGGACTGGATGGCAGCAGGCGGGCCATGATGGTCCCAGGACCCTGGACAGGGGACAGCTCTCACGCCCTGGCCAGGCTCCCCAGCACGCTGGGAGGAAGGAACTCGGCCGGGAGCAGGGAGTCTGTCCTTAACTTATGTCTGGTGAGAGACCAGATGCAGCCTTCTGCGCCTGGGCCTGGCACACTGGGGCCCACAGGCTAAACTGGCCCACCGCCTGGTCTAAAAATAAAGTTTTATTGGCGCACGGCCACACATTAATCTGCATATCGTCTGTGGCTAAGTTCACACTGCAGAGGCAGAGTGGAGTAGCTGTGAAGAAGTCCATGTGGTCTGAAAAGCCAGAATATTCACTCAGTGACTCTTTATAGAAAAAGTCTGCTGGCCTCTCTAACCCAAGGCAAGAGAGGCAGGGCCTTTCTACGAGCCCTGGGTGGCTCTGGGTCATCCCAAAGCCATTGGCCGAGGGTGGGGACAGGTCCAGAGCACGCAGAGGGAACCCAGCCCCACAAATAACTCAGAATACAGATTCCCAACATTCTAATAAAAAAGGTTACACTTTCAAAGATCAGCCTGCCCTCCATTGTTTCAAGAGACAGAAAACATGGTTTTCTGTTTAGGGGTTTTTTTTTTTTCCCATGATAAAATACGCTTAAAATCTACAAGGGAAAATAAAGGAATGCTTTCCCCGTCTACGGCAATAATTAATCAGCACATGTTGTCACAGATGTTTTACCAGCCGAAGCCAAGCCTCCTGACGTGTGTTTTTCTAGCCCAGCCGAGCAAGATATCCCCGCACTCATAAATCCATTCCAACAACCATGTGCCTTGGAACACCTAGGGCCCCAGCTGTGTGCAAATCCCATCAATATGCTTTCATTAAGGAGCTGGCCAGCAGCTTTCAGGAAATCCCTTGAAGTCAGACTGAAATGCTTCCCCAGCCCCATCTGGCCGAGTCACTCTCCTGTGCCAGAAGCAGGGGACACCCTGAGAGGTTTGTGTCCCTGAGAAGGTGGGCCCAAGGGGCAAGTGGAGGCCGGCAGGGACGACAGGTAAGGCCTAATAATGACCTGGCCCTGGGCACTTCCCCTGGGCTGTACTGCAAAGGGCTGTGGCGTGAAAAGCACAACTCACTCTACCAGGGGCTCATCAAGGAAAGGCTTGACTGAAAGCAGGTATCTCAACTGAGTCTTGAAGAAAGCATAGGAGTTTTCCAGGGCAAAGTGATTCCCATCACTGAGGAGCCTTGCCTGGAGGGCGGGGTCGCATCCCACCCCTGCTGCTTTCCGAGCATGCTCGCACCCAGCTCGCCCGAGCTTTCAGTCCTTCTCACACAGGAGAGCAAGGCCTTTATATAAACTAGCTCACATCAAGCCTCCACTCGTGGGGCCAAAAAGAAGCGAGCGGGGTCCCAAAGAGAGACCTGCACTCCTGGGTTCACAGCATCACTGTTCACAACAAGTGAGAGATGGAGGCAGCCCATGTCACCTGACGGATGAAAGGATAAAACGTGGTCCATCTTCACAAGGAAAAACTGCTGCTGTTGCCCAGCCGCTCAGTCGTGTCCAACTCTTTATGACCCCATGGGCTGCAGCACGCCAGGCCTCCCTGTCCACCACCAACTCCCAGAGTCCACCCAAACTCATGTCCATTGAGTCTGGAACGCCATCCAACCATCTCATCCTCTGTTGCCCCCTTCTCCATCCTCCTTCAATCTTTCCCAGCATCAGCGTCTTTTCCACTGAGTCAGCTCTTCCCATCAGGTGGCCAAAGTATTGGAGCTCCACCCTCAGCATCAGTCCTTCCAGTGAATATTCAGGGTTGATTTCCTTTACAATTGATTGGTTTGATCTCCTCAAAGTTCAAGAGTCTTCTTCGGCACCACAATTCAAAAGCATCAATTCTTCAGCACTCAGCCTTCTTTATAGTCCAACTCTCATATCCATACATGACCACTGGAAAATGGTGTATAGGTTTATCATAGCTCTTGAAAGCTATGAGGAGGGAACCTTACTCAGCCTTAAAAAGGAAGAAAATGACGCAGCGACAACCTGGATGAACCTGAGGACATTAGACTGAGTGAAGCAAGAGAAACAAAAGGAGGGATTCCATACGACTCCGCTCGTAGG
>SJYF01001046.1:336920-351696 GCA_006410515.1 Procapra przewalskii | reverse complement strand
GGTAAAGCAAAGTGCCGGCCGATGGTACAGAGACAGAGATGCCAGACACGTGCACAGCTAAGAATGAGCTGAACAGAACCATAGGGGACTAGTATTTAGTCTCGAGGTAGACTGAGGGAACATAAACCATGCACCCAATTTACCTCTGTAAATAATTAACCCATCACTGGATATAAAACCCATTACTGAGTGACTCCTAATTGAGAGACCACGCCCACCTCATTCGATGGCCCGTTTGCCTCGTGCAGAACAACACAGGCCAGCAAAGCCTGACCTTGGGGTGGAACCACTGAGTTCCAGCCTGGGCTCAGCTATGACTTTGCCAGAAACCTTGACCCCTACAGGCCGTGGGTTCCCCACTGTTTAGCAAAGCTCCGCCCACGTGAAGGGTCACAGGAAGTCATGGCTTTGAACATGCTTCACCTGAGTGGGCAGTGACAAGACAGGTAAGAATCACGGTACCAGTTTAACTTGGAAATTGAGTCCCTAAAACACTCCCAAGAGGGACAGTATTCCAGTGGACTCAGGGATTCTGCCTTCGCTCACATTCATACAAAACTCGCATCTCTAAAACACAACACATCCCTTCTAAGACATGCTGAAATGTTGCCACCCAAATGCAGGTCTGCAGGCAATGACCCAGGACACCTTCCCATCTGAGACTGTGGCTGCCAAACCCGGGGAGAAGTAGCCTAGAATGTTCTAGGAGTCCCCACAATGCAGGTGTCTCCTTGGAAGGGGAGACCTGAGAAACTCATGCAATCAAAAAAGCAGAGAGTTGGGGGCAACACTCCTGGCCTTGCCCTTCTGCCCGTCTCTCTCCTCCACGTCAGCAAAACTTTGACACAGCCCCAAAAGTCACAATATCACAGGGGGACATGTCCACATTTCCACGACGAATCCAGGGACCTCAGCGACTCCCCAAAACTCCCCAGGGCCGGCGAGAGGAGACATGGATTCGGGGAGCCCTTGCTCATCACTGAGAGCAACGGTTCTCAGACTCTGGCAGGCATGCGCGTCACTCAGAAGGCTCGTTCATGCAAAGGGTACTGGCTCCACTCCCGGAAATGGTGCGGTGGGACTGAAGGGCTGAGAAACCGCAGCTTTACGAGTGACCCTGGCGGGCCAAGGGCACGCCCTGCTGGAGGACACGGCTTCCCAGGCTCAGCCACACAGCGACATCATGGGCTCCCACCTCTGACGCTGACGTAACCACTGTGTGTATGATCCGAGAATCAGGGTGGTACAACCTCCCCAAGTGCCTCTTAACCTGCAGCTGAGTCTGAGACCCTCTGCTCTGAACTCCTGCTAACCGCCAAACACTGGAGGCAACCAAAATGCCCTTTGGGAGGTGGACAGGATAAACAAAACTAGAAAATCTGTACAGCGAATTACTATCCAGTGACTAAAAAGAAAAGTCTATCAAGTCCTAAAACGACACAGCTCAATCTTACATGAGCGTTGCTAAGCAAAAGGAGCCAGTCTGAAAACGCTACGTGTTGCATGATTCCAATTACAAGACATTCTGGAAAACTCAAAACTATGAGGGTGCTAAACCAATCAGTGGTTGCCAGGGGTTCTAAAGAGAGGCAGGACTGAACAGGCAAAAAGCGCAGGGGATTTTTTCTTTTTAAGTTGCAAAACCATTCTGTATGATTCTGTGATGGTGAATACGAGACTCAAACATCTGTCAAAACCATAAACTCTACAAAGAGGGATGCTCAAGGTATGCAAACTTTAAAAATAAAGCTTAAAGGCTCATTTAGGAGATGTGGGATCCCAGGATGGAACGCAGGCTGTGACAAAAGAGTCTAATTGTATTAAAAACGTAAAAAAATGACATCACCGGAGGAGCGGGGGCGGATAAACTGCTGACCTTAGGCGACTGTGGGAGTGAGCAAAGGCAAAAAGAACGTCACACAAGCACTGTTCTCCAGTGGATGAAGCTGTGGGGTGCTGGTCAACAAGCTGGGAGCCGCTATCTCTCTGCTCTGGGAAAGAGCAGTCTAACGCACAGACGACTGAGAACAGAGCCAGGGCTCTCACCATCTGCACGGGCTATTACAGAAAAGCAAGAGGCGGGACTGGAACGATCCTTACGGTGACCGATGAGGACTGGGGACGTCAGTATGAATTCAGGGCTGGTTTTCTCTAGATTCCGATGGGTACACATGGAAGCCGACTGTATCTATTCACGAACGAGTGCACACCCTTGTATCTCCTTGCTCCTTCCTCTGAGAAAGCGCACAAGCAGCGACTCCCCAGAGCACACGTGGCGCCCAGATCTTGGTCTCTAAGACCACCCTCCCAGGACTGCTAAAGGCACAGCAGATTGCATGGCTAGAGCAGGAAATGCGCAGGATGAGCCCGGAACACCTTCTGGGGCCCAGGAGCAAGAAAGTGGCGTGAGGAGACGACAAGGAAGGAAGAGGAGGGGGGCGGGGCAGGACGGAGGAGAAGGAGGAGGAGGAGAATCCACACTGACACAGGAGCCAAATGCAAGAGCCCCCGGCAGTCAAGGCTGGAGCCGTCGTAACAACAGAATATATAGCAGCATCGTGCGTGCGTGCGTGCTAAGTCGCTTCCGTCGTGTCGGACCCCTTGCAACCCCATGGACTGCCAGGCTCCTCATTCCATAGGGTTGTCCAGGCAAGAACACTGGAGTGGGCTGCCATGCCCTCCCCCAGGGGCCCTTCCCAACCCAGGGATCGCACCCACATCTCTTACGTCTCCTGCACTGGCAGGCGGGTTCTTTAGCACACACACCACCGGGGAAGCCCAAATGGTATTGTATTATAACTCAAATTATAAATTAAATATCCTTGCATCCACACTGGTAAAAATAAATGAATGGGAGAGAGGAGACAAATTTCATCTGCTGAAGAATTCCACACCCAGCCAGGGGAGCAAGGGCCACATCCCAGTGGCGAGTGTGCCCTCGATACGACGCAATGAGATGGGGTCCACCCCTGCGACCTTTCTCCCAAACCTGCGTGCCCCCGTCTAGTCATGACCCAAACGTCAGACAAACCTCAAGAGAGGGACGTGCACAAAACCCCTGCCCAGTTCTCCTCCAGGTGGCCAAGGTCATCGCAAACAAAGAAGCCCTGCAAAGCGTCATGAGCAAGGGGGCCTACAGAGACAGGAGGACTGCCTGTCGTGAGGGACCCGGAAACGGGAGGGGGACGTTCAGTGACTACCAAGGGAAGACGAGCACCGTACGGGTCTCCAGACCCCTATGGTCCTCTCTGAAACACGGCGGGTTACAAACAAGAAAAAGTCGGCAAGGATCGCAGTGCCGTTGCAGCTCTCACTTAAACACAGGTCTCTCTGAACCAGGAACCACACCTGGCAAGCCACACGCACCCAGATGCCATTGGGGTCACGGCTCAGTGGCCCTCAAGTGGCCTCCATCGGCCCCAGTCCTTGGTGCATCTCGAACCCTCTGTGGACTGGTGTTTACGAGGTCCCAGGACCGTGTCCTCATGGTGCTGTTACTTCTGGGGAATTTCACCGGACTCATTCAGGGGCGAGGACGAGACAGCAGCATATAGACCGAAGGGCCACCGTCGTTAGATCAGGACCCACTGCCGTAGGCACCTTCTAATTGGGCCGTGGGGAGCTAGGCAGGGGCGCGTGGCAGCGCCGGGCACGTCTTGGCCCAGATGATGAGCTACCACCGCCTGGAAGCTGATGTCATCACTGGAGCTCAGAAATGAGGCCGGCACTCACCGTGGGGGCTCTGCAGAACCAGCCCAATCAACGCATATTCAGTTTCTACTTCCCATCAAGATTCTTCCAGGGCCGAGCGACGTGTCTAGCTTTATTATGGCCCTGTCTTCGCTGTGCCTGGGCTAACTTCCAAGCTTGGGAAGACGGCACAAAATAAAAGCCCTAAGTTTTGCTCCAGTTGTTAGCTTCCCTTCCTTTTCAGGGCTTGAAATACCATCCCTCTCGTCCCAGAGGTTCCCACCAAAGCAGGAGATGAGCCAAGATCCCACTGGACGAGTCTCTTTCTTTCGGCTACTCTCACTGTTACCTAATCAAATTTCCATCCGAACGGGGACCAGACGGTCAGAATAACCCGGGCTGCTTTGTTTTAATTGACAGGCTGCTCCTCCGGGATTTAGTTATCTCTGGTGCCTCCCTTAGCCCAGAAGTGCCGTTCTGCCTGCACAGGCCTCCACGCCCAGCCCGGGAGCGCCCCCAGGACACGCAGCCCACGTGCATGGATGCAGCACGCGTGTTGAGAGACTCGTGCGCTTCCTATGCTTGGGAAGGAAGCCGCTTCCAGCTCTCTGCTCCGAGAGTGAAGCCTGGTTCTCAGTCGGGCTCTGCCTCTTGGCGGCTGGCTTTTGAGGAAGTTGTAGATCTCAGCTAGGAGCCGCCAGGACACAGGCTCACCCTGGGATCATCAGAGCTGCGGAGGACGACCGCGCAGCACCCGGAATAAAGCGCAGGAGCGGGGCGGGGCGCGGCTCTACCTCCCCCGAGGCTGCAGGAGATGACTGGCTCCAGGAGCTCGGAAACTCTGCTTAAAGCCCACACTCTAGAGCCCGCCCTCCACAACGAGAGGAGCCACTGCAATGAGCAGCCCACACACCCCAGCGGGAGAGCAGCCCCCGCTCACGGCCCCTGGGGAAAGTCCACGCACAGCCACGAAGACCCAGCACAGCCGAAATTAAATAAAGAAGTAATTTCTTTTTAATGGCCCTAAGACCACTGACTGGAAAAAAAAAAACCCCAAAACCCACTGTGTTTGATCACTGTCAGACTTGTCCACACGGAAGCCTGCACGGACGTGCATAGCGACTTCCATCACTAACGCCTGGAGGCCACCAAGGTGCTCTTCCGTAGGTGGGTGGTAAAAGCCGTGGTGCACTAGCCGGCGGAACGTTCTTTGGAATGGAACAGGCACGGACAAGGGAGGGAGGGGCTGGGAGCGTGAGACCGGCAGGGGCAGACCTGGACGGGAGGACTGGAGGGCAAGGTCCCACTGCACAGCACAGGAGGCTGTTGCTGTGTTCCATATCTTGGGATGAGCCATCACAGAAAAGAATATAAAAAAAGAATGTCTATATGTGCAAAACTGAGTCACTTCGCTGGAGAGCAGAGTTTGGCACAACATTGTAAATTGACTGTAATAAAAAAATGAGCTATCAAACCACAAAAAGACGCGGATGAAATGTAGATGCCTATGACTGAGTGAAACAAGCCGATCTGAAAAGGCCACACACTCTGTGATTCCAACTACATGACATTCTGGGAAAAGCCAAACTACGGATTCAGTAAGAACAGTGGTTGCCAGGGGTTAGTGGGAGGGAGGGATGAACAGGCAGGGCACAAAGGATTTTTCGGGCAGTACAGCTGAGCCCTGCTTGGTGGTAAATACGCGTGCTTACACGCTCGCCTACAGCCGCGGAATGTGCAACAGCGAGGGAGCCCTGATGTGAAGGCGGATTTAACATTGGTGCATCCGCTGGCTCGTCAGTGGCCACGCAGATGTCAGGTGCTAGCCGTGCAGGAGCCTGGGAGGCGGGCAGTTAAAGGAACCCCTGTTCCTTCCACTTAGTATTCTGTAAACCTAAGGTGGATAGGTAACATTGCTCAGTTGTGTCCGACTCTTTGCGACCCCATAGACTGTAGCCTACCAGTCTCTTCCATCCGTGGGATTTTCCAGGCAAGAGTACTGGAGTGGGTTGCCATTTCCTGTAAACCTAAAACTACTCTAAAAAATAAAGCCTAAGGTGGCTCGGATAGTAAAGAATCTGCCTGCAGCGAAGAAGACCCGGGTTCGATCCCTGGGTTGAGAAGATGTCTTGGAGAAGGGAATGGCAACCTACTCCAGTGTTCTTGCCTGGAGAAGCCCACGGACAGAGGAGCCTGGCGGGCTACAGTCCACGGGGGCCGCAGAGAGCGGGACACGACTGAGCGCCTGACACTCTCACTTTCAGGGGGACGTTCTGCTATACAGAGACTAGTAGCTGCGAGAAGTGAAACTGATGTAGAAAGGCACCATTTGGCAGCCTCCATGTGAGAGCTGTTCAATAATTCTGCTTTAAATGTTGAACGTGAAAATAAATAAAAATTTATCATTTATCTACCCAGACTCCCCCCAGAAACCACCCACCCCAAATCCTCTGATTACTGTTAATTATTGGGTGAGACCCTGGAACGTCCTGAAACAGGACCACCTGCCCAGGAGGTGGGGTCCTGCCCTTGCGCCCCACCTGTAGGCGGGGGAGTCCCAGCCTTTGCTGGAGCCCCTGCTCTTAGGTCTGTGCTCTGTCAGGCGCTAGTTTACATGGATTTGAGGGGAAAATGGGTCTCTCAGAGTTCGCTCTTCCTGCTCAGTGAGTCCAGAGACCATCATTACGGGGCTGGTTCAGGAAACCCCAGCGTTTATTTGACCCAGTGCCAGCTTCTCCGTGGGTTGCTGCCGGCAGATCGAGCCTTTTCTACATTCAAGGAGAGGAGGGAATATCCTCCTCTGTCTTCCTCCTTCCTGGGTCCCCAAGGCTCCAATCCATCCGCTCTCTCGATGAGTCCATCCATCATCACAAGGACGAATTTTATTTTTTTGGTTTGGTTGCCTTCTTTAACCTTTATTTATTTCCGGCTGGGTCTCCGTTGCCGGGCGTGGGCTTTCTCCAGCTCTGGAGTGTGGTCTTCTCAAGGCAGCGGTCTCTCTCTTCGCAGAGCACAGGTTCTGAGGCACAAAGGCTTCAGCAACTGTGGCGCATGGGCTTAGCTCACGTGGGGCATGTGGGGTCTTCCCAGACCAGGGATCGAACCCGTGTCCCCTGCATCAGCAGGCAGATTCTTAGCTGCCGGGCCACCAGAGAAATCCAAGGGCAGCATTTTAAGCTCCAGCGGGAGGCCAGGAGCACGCCCACTGGCCCCAGTTTGGAAGCAATCTGGGGTCGACACTGACATGTTGTTAGAAGCTCCGCTAGGGTCAGCTCTGGAAAGACAGTCACTTCAAACACTTGGAATCCTGAGGCGCTGGAGGGCTTGGCTCACGGTGGGAAGGAGCCAGTGGGAGGGGTGGTGCTCGGCCCAGAGAGCCATCAGGAAACAGCCGTGGATGCAGCCAGGTGAAGAGGCGCCAGGGGCCACCCAAGGAGAGAAGCCAGGTCAGGACCACAGACCCCAGGCCTGGCTCAGGTCTGCGACTGTCCCTGGAGGCTCAGGTTCCCGCTCAAGAACCCACGGACCCATCTGTGGTCCAAGCCTCAGTGCCAGGAACCACGTCACCGTGATGGACCAAACCCCCACACCCCGCCATGAGCTGGGGGCCAGCCTAGATGGCCAGGCTCAGAGGAGCAGCCCGCTCTCCACAGGGCCAGAACCAGCACGTGCTCACTGTTTGCCCCCTAACCCCAGCCTGGTGCTCAGACCCAGGGAGTCAGACCCCTGGTGCCCACCCCTGCTGCCCCTGCAGACGGAATGCCCAGCCCTGCCTCCTCCTGTTCCCCGTCTAGACTCTTCACAGAGGCCACTCCCCGACCTGCCACCTGGGACATGCCCTTCTCCCCAGCCCCGGGGCCTCACCTCACCCTTGGAAGGTCAGCCCCCTGCAGGCATGGCACGGCTTCCTCCTCCAGGGGTTCCCACCCACAGGAGCCCCCTCAGCCTCGTGCCCACATCACCCATCAGGACGGCCGGGAGCCCAGCTTGTTCATGTTGCCCTCCGCCCCAGCCCACAGACCTCCGGGTTCCCCGTCTCACCACGTCCGCTGGGCTGGTAACCTGCTCACCTTCAGCCAGGCCTCTGCACTCACCCCCGGCTGGGCCTGCGATCTCCTGACCCCTCCAAGCACCCTGGCATCTGTCCCCTGGCATCTCGGGCACTGAGGGTGTGTCACTGAGGAGCCAGCAGCCCTGCACTCAAGCTGCGCAGCTAAGTTTAGGGGACAGGAGTTGACAGTGGTCACAGCACGGCCACCTGAGCGTGGACGGAGACCGCTCGGCCAGAGGAGCACAGGGGTGCGTCCTGCCCAGCCTCAGGGATCAGAGGAGCCCCCACAGTGATGAGAAAGCTCCCTTCTTCAGCTGCAAACACACCTGCTGTAGGTTCGGGAGGGGTGAGGGCCACGCGTGTATGTGACGTTGACAAGGGGTGGAAGGAGGCCCTGCTCGCTGAGTCCAAGACGAACGCTCGCTGCTCAGCATCACCCACTGCCGGGGGGAGGGGGGAAGCCCTATGTTGCCGTGGAGACCCTCACCTGAGCTGCTCTCGGCTCTCACAACAGCCTCACTTCGCTGGTTGAGTTCACGTGTTTATGGGCACAGGGCTCTCCCTAGGGCGACGGTGCTTCCCCCCGGGGGGCGCTGCGCAACGTCTAGAGACATCTTTGGTGGCCACAGCTGGTGGGGGCATTCCTGGCATTCGTGGGTGGAAGCCAAGGAAGCCAGAAGCATCCCACGACGCACAGGACAGCCCCAGCAGGAAGAGCTGCCTGGCCCAGTGACGGAATATTATTCAGCCATGAGCGAAGAAGGAAGTCCCACTGTTTGCAAGGATGCAGATGGACCGTGAGGGTGTGACGCTGTGGTGAAAGAAGTCAGACGGAGAGAGACAAACACTGAACGACCTCACTGACACACGGCGCCTAAAACAAAGGCGCTCAGAAACACGAGGCAGACTGGGGGCTGCCCCGGGCAGGAGGCGGGGGTGGGCAGAGCAGCAGGAGGGCAGCCAAGGTCCAGGCCTCTAGCTGCAAGATAAGCGCGTGCCATGCATGCCGTGGGCAGCCCGGGACTATGGCTGACCACGTTGCGCTGTCAGGAGGCCCCCCGGAGCCCAGTGTTCAGGACTCTGCATTCCCCATGCAGAGGACACAGACGGAACCTCTGGCTGGGGGACTAAGATCCCACATGCCACATGGCATCACACAGCTCAGAAAAAAAAAAAAATATTCTGCATATTTAAAAGCAGCTAAGAAAGCAGACGGGCTTCCCCTGGTGGCTCAGTGGTAAAGAATCTGCCTGCCGACGAAGCAGAAGCAGGCTCAGATCCCTGGGAGGGGAAGATCCCCTGGAGAAGGAATTGGCAACCCACTCCAGTATCTTGCCTGGAGAATTCCATGGACAGAGGAGCCTGGAGGGCTACAGTCCGTGAGGTCGCAAAGGAGCTGGACTCAGTGACTGAACACCAATGAGAGAGTAGCTCCTGAAAGTTCTCATCGTAAGAAAAAAAAAGTGGAACTGTGGGTGGGGCTGGATATTAACTCGACATGTTGCAGTGATCATTCCCCAGTGTATCCACAAACTAGATCCTTATACCGCACGCTAAAAATAATGCAAGGTTTTCTGTCAACTGCTTAGCCATAAAACCGGAAACCAAAGAGAAAAGAGAAGATTAAGTAAAAGTGCCCGTTTGGAACTGGCGAAAAATAGAAAGGCTCGTCCAGCCCCAAGGTCAGCAAGCCGGAGGATGGCGGCCCGCACGGGTCTATCCCACACGTGATCCGAGGCCCCGCGCACAGAGGCCTGGTTTCCAGCAGAGGGAGCGAGACACCTGGGAGTGCACGCCTATCTTCCAGGGCAGGAGACAGCAACCCTGTGTTATCCACGCATTCACTCCCTCAACTCAGGTCCGTGCTGAGCACCTTCCACCTGCCAGGGGCTGGCCTGGCAACTCCGGGTACAACACAGGCCCTCGGAGCGGGGAGAACACGAGTTGAAGACCCAGTGAGGGCTGATGCTGCGTGTGCCCGTGGAGTCTGAACCACAGCATTGCCTCTTCTCCCTGAGCACATGCTTCAGGGGGCTTTCCCCAAGTCTCTCCAACCAGCCCTACCTCCAGTCTCCAGGTCGTGGAAATTCGGATCCAGGCCTCGGTCCAGCATCTTGACGATCTTCTCCACTGACCGATGCTGGATGTGATCCATGCATTTTTTCAAATTGGTCTGGAGAGAAAAGGGAAAGTGGTTTTACAGAGGAACGTCTCTACAGACCACGGGAAGGCTCCTTGTGGGGAGCACACTGGCCTCCTCTACAGAGAGGAGAGCCACCCCTCGACGGGGCCCCACTGCAGACCCCAGGCTCAGCGG
The DNA here is from genome assembly GCA_006410515.1 of Procapra przewalskii. Lineage (NCBI taxonomy): Eukaryota > Metazoa > Chordata > Mammalia > Artiodactyla > Bovidae > Procapra > Procapra przewalskii. Next base: position 341,638 of record SJYF01001046.1, on the reverse strand, counting down.
GTAGCGTCATTCTGTGTGTGGAACCCCAGGGCCAAGCTCAGAGCCCAGGACATGGAAAATGCCATCAGCCCACCCTGGATGAATGTTCTCGAAACGCCCCCACCGATTTCTGTCCTTGCCTAAAGTCACAGGACGTTTCTTCACTTTCAGAAGACTGAGCATCCTGGACCACTTTGAGAACAACACTTTCCAGGGGGCACCCCAGGTCTTCCAACTTCACTCCTGGTGAGCGAGGCCCAGGGATTGGTATTTGTGCTTCTTAATCTCTAAAGCGGCAGGCTCAGTGGGGAGCAAAAGGGCACAGCTCACTCGGCTTAATCCAAGCAAGTCAAGGTGAAGGAGACAGTCACTCCTCAAGAGATCAGAACGACTGGGGGCTCAGCCCTGACGGGGCCACCCAGCCACACCTGCAGGGAAATAACGATCATCCGTCTGTCGGGCAGACAGCCCGGCTATTTGATCGTAATCACAGAATCCGAGATAGCTCTGTCGGATGAACCTAAGGCCAGTCCTCTGCCTCCACTCCACACCCTTCCTCCCCAAACACCCCGAAGCCCCTGGACCCTTCAGCTCAGGGACACAGGCTAGATCTCCACCTGGATGCTTTCTGTACAATGTGGGAATAAAAATTCACAAATATCCAAAGGCAGAGGGCACACTTGGTCACACCAACACCTTCACTGCTATTTACTAATCGACATTATTTTAAAGACACAAACACATTTTCATCACTTTCATCTACACACTTGAGGGCAATTAAAAAACCAAAAGTGCCCACACTTGGAGTCTGAACACCCCTGTGCGGGTGGATCCCAGGGCTGGGCAGAGAAAATCCAAGAGCAGCCTGACTGTCCTGTGCCTGAAAACGGCCAGCGCTGAAAGCACAGTGGGGCGTGCCAAGGGGGTGGAGAGCCAGCGGAAGGGCCACCAGCCACGGCCAGACAACTTGAGCACAAAAATAGTGCAGCAGGCGGGCGACAACCCACTGAATGTGATGAAAATCCTCACAACCTTCCTGATACGAATGGCGGATGAAACACAAACAAGGGGGGCCCATAGGGCGGGGAGGCCCCCTGTGTGCTTGTGGCTCCGGATGAGCCCACCTGGGCAGGTCAGGGCCGGCTTGGGGAAGCCGTCAGGCAGCGACCCCACGCTGGCCTCCCCTGAGCACCGCAGGAGATGCTCCGGGCTCCCTGGGGAGGGCACCCCTGGGCATCACACCGCGTCCTCTGTGCTGGGCGAGATGCCCGCCACACGCTCCAGCTCGAGCGCACCCTGGACATGCACAGCATCCCTGGCAGGGCGCAGCCGTGTCTGCACAGCAGCCCACGGGTCTTTGCTAACCCTCTCCTTCTCCCCTGCCGCCCTCGCGCAGCGGCCTGGCCTCTGAGCAGCTTATGTAAACAGCACTTTAATTACAAGGGCGGCAGCAGCAGATGCCTACTGCAGCGCTGTCCCCTGTCTGGGCAGCAACAGCTCAGAGGGAGCGGCCACCCCTCCTTCCAGAAACACCGGGGGCTGGTGAGTAGAAAGCAGGGTCCCAGTCTCCTCTCTCTCAGTGACGTTACTTCCCTTTCGCACAGGTATCTACCAAGCCTGCCGCACATGGGAGGAGGCGTCACTGGTGTTTAATGGCGCCCCGGCGGCTGTAGGGGCCTCTTCAGCCCCAACATCTGCCGGGAAGAGGAACCACTGTCCGAGAATCGCCCTGATCTCTGAGGACGATGCCGCAGGAACGACGAGCTCGAGCCGACACACACTCCTCGCTTACCTTCGTGTGCAGCTTGGCCAGCTGTTTCTCGTCCAGGTTGGTCTGCCTATACACCCGCTTCTTGTAGCGAAACTGACACAGACAAAGAAGCGGGGGGGGGGGGAGAAAAGAAAACCAGTTAAGTATTTCACACGGCTGGCCACAGAGAGCAAAAGCCGGCCTCTTCCGTGGCTATCTCACCCACGGCAGGGGTGGGTGAGCAAGCCCTGTGGTGTTAAATAAGCCATTTGCATTCGAAGCGCAGAGACTGCAACGGCGCACGAGTACCTTCTGCAGAGACCCTGCTGGGAAGCCACTAAGAGAAACACAGGCAACCAGAGGGATGAGCACCCGCAGCCTGGGGTTCCCTGCTCGCCTCTGCCTCCTCTGCCAGTGAGCCAGTCTCCCTGCTGCTGTCGAGGCACTGAACCGGGACCTGCTTCTCACATCAGCCAGGCCCCCAGCATCGGCCACCTTTATTAAACACACATTAGAAGGCCAAAGAATTGATGCCTTCAAATTGTGGCGCTGGAGAAGACTCTTGCGAGTCCCTTGGACAGCAAGGAGATTCAACCAGTCCATCCTAAAGGAGATCAACCCTGCATATTCACTGGAAGGACTGAAGCTGAAGCTCCACCCCTTTGGCCACCTGATGGGAAGAGCCAGCTCATTGGGAAAGACCCTGCTGCTGGGAAACATTGAGGGTAAGAGGAGAAGGGGGCAGCAGAGGATGAGATGGTTGGATGGCATCACCGACTTGATGGACATGATGAGTTTGAGCAAGCTCTGGGAGATGGTGAAGGACAGGGAAGCCTGGCGTGCTGCAGTCCATGGGGTCACAGAGAGTCAGACACGACTGAGCGCCTGAACAGCAGCAGAAGCCCCAGCCTGGTGAGGCCGCCTGCCCGCAGCCTCCGCCTGGGACCTCTGAGCTCAGCCTCGCTCCCTCACACGTCAGTGCCTCCGCTAACCTGGAGGAGACGGGAACAGAGGGCACACCCTGGGCAGGTGCAATGGTGTGCCCAGGAGCGCACAGTGGGGCTGCATGCCGCTGCTGGATCCCCAGCGACCCCGCCTGACGCCCGCCTCCTCCCAGGTGCCCCGGACGTCCTCGGGTGGGTTCGGGAAGATGCTGGATCCCCAGCAACCCCGCCTGAAGCCCGCCTCCTCCCAGGTGCCCCGGACACCCTCAGGTGGGTTCAGGAAGATGCTGGCAGCTTGGGCATCACTGTGTTTCTAGGTCGAAACATGGCTCCAATTCCAGCCCCACCAGGGAATTGGAAAGTGGGGTTTTCCTTTCCAGGGAAACCGAAAGTGGGGTCCAGCTGCTCGCCATTCAAAGCCAATCAAGAGGCCAGGTTGGTGGAAAGGGGAGTTTGTCTGATTTTGGATGCTGGCAACAGAGGGTGGGGACCAGGTCCCTCTTCAAAGGCGGACTCCCCTCCCCAACGGTCGGTGGGCGAGAGCTTTCACCGCCAGAGGGCGGGGCTGCAGGCACAGTCAGCCCTGACAGGCATCTCGAAACTGGTCGTCGGTGCTCTGGCCAGCATCACCTTAGTTGTTTTAGGAATAGCTACTCTTTAGTTCCAGGGTGGGTTTGTCCCCATTTCTTTGAGGCCAGTTCCCGGAATTGTGGCAGCTTATGTCACGGCTGGGCTTCCCAGGCCGCGCTAGAGATCCAGAACCCACCTGCCAGTGCAGGGATGTAAGAGACGTGGGTTCAATCCCTGGGTCAGGAAGGAGGGCATGGCAACCCACTCCAGTACTCTTGCCTGGAGAATTCCACGGACAGAGGAGCCTGGCGGGCTATAGACGAGGGTCACAAAGAGACACGACTGAAGTCTTAGCACGCACACTTGCAAGGATGCATGCCACAGCTACAGTCTGGTCGCCATGTAGTCAATTTCTTCCACCCGGTAGGGGTTTCCATCCCTAAAAGACAGCTCCCGGGACGTGGCTCAGAATAGTATCCATGGGCCTTGCTGCTGCTGCTGCTAGGTCGCTTCAGTCGTGTCCGACTCTGTGCAACCCCCAAAATGGCAGCCCACCAGGCTCCCCCGTCCCTGGGATTCTCCAGGCAAGAACACTGGAGTGGGCTGCCATTTCCTTCTCCAATGCATGAAAGTGAAAAGTGAAAGTGAAGTTGCTCAGTCGTGTCCGACTCTTAGCGACCCCGTGGACTGCAGCCCACCAGACTCCACTGCCCTTGGGATTTTCCAGGCAAGAGGACCGGAGCGGGTGCCACTGCCCTCTCCGCTATGGTCCTTGAGGAAGAACTAGAATTCCTTGGCTTCACTTAGAGACTAACCTTTATTATCTGGTCTGCTTTGAGTGTTTCCCTTTGTCTCTGCATATTCTCACTTCTCTGATTAAACTTATTCTTTGGGTCAAGTTTTTCCATAGACAAAAGGCGGGCAGAGGACGGGGGGCCTGGGCCACACGGCCCTGCCCCGTTGCACTAGCAGCTGAGTCACGGGGCTGAGCCCCCGCCTCACCCAAGCCTCCACCTCCTCGTCAGTCACATGGGGCCACACACAAAGCTCCCAGGGCGGCCGGGGAAGGAACGTGAGCTTCCCTGACCAGAACCAGCGCTGGGCAAACGTGGTCTTACCGTTCCCACTCCCACTTTCTGTGATTCACCCCCTCACTTGGAGGAGTTTAAATAACCACGGACGTGCCCTGAAGGCTCAGAGCGGGGGGTGAGCTAACTCTGAAGGTCTGATTCCAATCAGGTTTCCAGAGCAACCCCTGATGGCCTCCCCCCAACTCCAAACAGAAGAGCGATCCCGTAAGAAACCGCATTCCTCGGTGCCACAGACAGAACCCTGTTCTTTTTCTTTTCCTCTTTTTAGGTGCCAAAATAAACCACCCAGTCCATTCTGAAGGAGGTCAGCCCTGGGATTTCTTTGGAAGGAATGATGCTAAAGCTGAAACTCCAGTACTTTGGCCACCTCATGCGAAGAGTTGA
>SJYF01001046.1:289123-308881 GCA_006410515.1 Procapra przewalskii | reverse complement strand
ACACACACACACACACACACACACAGGGATGACCTGTGAGGACTCGTCCAGCCACACGCCCAGGAGGGAGGCCTCGGGAGGACCAGCCCCGTCCACACCCCTGCCTGGGATTCCAGCCTCCAGGCCTGGAGACAGGGAGTGTCTGCTGTCTCAGCCCCCAGGCTCTGGGCCTTTGCCTTGGCAACCAGAGGGAATGGGTACGGGGTGAAGCCCTCTAGATGTTCTTAGCTAGACGCACGAACCACATTTCTAAGGAGAATCGCCATCGAGTCAGGCTTTCTTCTGAAACCACTGTCTAGAATAAACTCCATGTCTGTCCCTCCCTGCGTCTGCGGATGAACTCCAAGTAGGACAGCTCTCCTTTCTCTTCCATGAACTGCTGGTATCCTCGTCCGCCCCGAGTCTCTCTGCCTAGCTCCCCAAGTCCTTCCTTCGCGCCTGGCTCACCAGGCCACACTCACCCCCTCCCTCTCTCCTGGGAAGCCCCGCTGTCCACACGTCCCCATTAACCTCTGACGATTCTCAGCTGGTGTTCCGAAAACCACGCCATCAGACACTCCAGTCCATCCCTGGCCAAAGGACTCTGGGACACGTAACTAGATTAAACGAACATGCACCAATCACTTTGAAAGTCAAAGTGCTAACTGCTCGGTCGTGTCCGACTCTTTGAGACCCCGTGGACTGTAGCCTGCCAGGCTCCTCCACGCGAGAATGCTGGAGTGGGTAGCCATTCCCTTCTCCAGGGGATCTTCCAGACCCAGGGATCAAACCCAGGTCTCCTGCACTGCAGACAGATTCTTTACTGTCTGAGCCACCAGGGAAGCCCAATCACTTTGCTGCAGAATTTACTGCACTGCTTTCTGGGTTGTCTCTCAGAGTGGCTGATGCAATATTTTCCCAAAACCACTTAACCCCTGAATCACCTGTTCCTGGAGAGGACAAATGTCACCCCCCGCAGCAGGTGCATCCCACGCCTCCAGGGCACATCCCGCAGAGCCCAGCTCCCTGCCGAGCACAACGGTGACTGGGTAAAGACCTGTACGGCAGGGAACCAGAAACACTCCTCTGCCCAGAGGAAAAGGGCTCCAGGGGTATCACCGCTACTCAGTATCCTTGGGCCAAAATCGATCTCCCCAAATCCTAAAAAGAGCTGCTGACGAGCCAGATGCTGAATTAAAATGTCTCCGCTGAGGATCACTGACCGTAAGAAGGAGGATCACGCGTCTTCCTGGCGTGTTCTGTGTGGTTACCGGCGTGCGAGGTATCAAGAGGCATTCTGGGTGGGTTAACAGAAAGGCTGGGATTTGGAACGTTCACACGATGGACCCACTTCCCTTCATCGGGGCAGAATTCCCTCAGGAGCCTGTGCTCTTTGGGCTATAGGAGCGGGGTCCCCACGGCCTCCGGCTCCCCGCCTCCTGGGGAGAGCCAGCTGGGCTTCCAGTTTGGGCTGCAGGGGGCTCCCATCTGAGCTTCTGCTGCAAATGCGGTCCCGTTGTGTCCGACTCTGCGACCCCACAGACTGCAGCACACCAGGCTCCTCTGTCCTCCCCATCTCCCAGAGTCTGCTCAAATGCATGTCCGCTGACTCAGTGATGCCATCCGACCATCTCGTCCTCTGTCCCCTTTTCCTCTTGCCTTCAATCTTTTCCAGCATTAGCGTCTTTTCCAGTGTACAGAAGATCTGTTTTGTTTTTTATCATAGGCCCACATTTTGGTTTTCTTCCAGCATAAATGAAGAGATTCTGACCTAGCAGTGTGCCCCTCACTCCTAACCTCATCGCGAAACACGTGGCTCACTCATCTAACACTTTTGTAGAAACAAGAATCAATTCACTCTGAAGAAAAGGGATATCAGGACATGAGGACTAACAGGTCACGACCTCCTCTGCTGGGACACGGCCCCGGCTAGCGCCTGGCAAACCCAAGCTGTTGTTCGATAGCCCTTGTGTCCTGGGGGACCAGAGGCCTGGACTCTGACAGCCACAGGCCAGATGTCACGGGACTAGGAAAGGAAACCCCCTCAGTCAGGCCCCAAGCATCTAGATGAAAGTAAAGGAGCATTTATTTCCCTAACTGGAACGGTGAATCTGCCCCAGTCCTGTGGCAGCCATCAGCACAACCAACACACAAGCCGACAGACACGTGGATACACTGTTTCAGGGTTAAAAAGGTGGGGGAAGAACTGGTTTTCAGATGCTCGGCTTCTCTGCATGGAAAAGCCAAGAGCACTTGGAAATAAATTATTTGAACCAGTGAAAATGTTCAGCAAGTGCTAGATAAGAAATTAATACACAACGTTAAATAAGTTGCTACATTTGCAATAAATAATTTAAAGACATTAAAAATTCTATCAGAGTCCCAACAATAGCCAAAGACATATAAGAAACAGTATCTAAAGCAACCTACGCTGGAGAAAATTAATAGGACATTATTCAAAACAACGAAATAAGAAAGACAGACACAGGTCTTTATAGGAAGACCAGATGAATGGAGAGATCCACCATAATCGTGGAAGTTAGGGTTTAATATCTTAAAGATAATAGTTCTCCACAAAACACAGATTTGAGGCAACTTCCAGCAGAAACCCTGGAAGGACTGTTCATAGAACTTATTCTGGTCATAAAGTTTGCAGAAAAGGAGAAAGAACCAAAAATCACCAGGACAGGGCCTTACCTGGTGTTCCAGTGACTAAGACTCCACCCTTTCAATGCAGGGGGCACAGGTTCAGTCCCCAATCAGGGAACAAAGACCCCACATCCTTTGCAGCATGGTCAAAAAATAATTTTTAAAAAAATACCAGGACTAACTTTGGAAACAAAGAGATGCCAAATCTTCCTGAACAGTTAAAATACGAGATCAGGATGACTTTGCTACAGAGACAGACACAGGTCAACGGGAAGAGCAGAGAACTCGGGACAGGCCTCGCAAACATGGGAACGCAACGCGTGTCCAAGTGTTGGGAGGAAAAGAACCGATAAATGCACGATGCTGACATCGAGGGCCGTTCACACGCAAACTGTAAGAAACGGAGCCCACTTCCCCACACACGCGCCAACGCCACACACATTAAAGCCTGAAGCACGAAAAAGCAAGACTACAAGCGTCTAGAAGAAAAAACAAAGATCTTACTCGACTCTGGGATGCTCGACAGACGCAGTTTTGGTGCTGCTATAACAAATGAGCACAGACTATTGGGATAAAAGAACAGAAAGGCATTCTCTCCCAGTTCTAGAGGCAGAAGTCCCAAGCGAGCCACAGAGGGCTAACGCCTAGGTGTGGTCAGCACTGGTTCATCCTAGAGGTTCAGGGAAGACTCTGTCTCCTCGCCTTTCTCAGATTCTGGGGCGCCCCTACTCCGCACACAGCCTCTGCATTGCTGTAACCTTGCCGTCTCCCTCCTGTACCTGCCAAGCCCCCTCTGCCTTCCTCTAATGAAGACTCCTGAGATTACAGTCAGCGCCACCCCACATCATCCAGAACATCCTCCCCACCCCAAGATCCTGAACTTCATCACACCCACAAAGCCCCCTCTGCCATAAAATAAGAAGTCCCCTCCATTCAGACCTTCAGGGCGCAAACATCCAAAGATGCCACGTGCGGTCCATCAGGTGTGATCAAAGTGTAGCTCGCCCTCAGTCTCCTGTTCTGACCACCCTTCAGCTCTGCCATTTCCCACCTCCTCCCCCTCCTTGAGTCAGTAGCTCATCTTTCCTGCTCACCCGATGCCAGCCCTGTGTGCCAGCTGCTGTACTCTACCGCTGTACTTTTCAAGGTACTGGACTGTTAAGATTTCAAATATTTTCCTTATCTTTTGTTTTTTGATGTACTGTTTTAATGTATTATAAACCTATTATAGTACAGGACCATATACTGATTGCTTTAGTTGGGTATCAAGGCTAACTGTGCTGGAACGATAAACAAATTGGACTTAAAACATGTTCTCAGAACAGAAACTCATTGGTACGCAGGGGATTTACTCTAAGGTCCCATTCGTGGGGTCCAGAGATTACAGCCTGGTACCTTTGGGGGCCAAGACTCAGCTGACCAAAAACCTACACAGCATATTCAAAAGCAGAGACATCACTTTTCCAACACAGGTGCGTATAGTCAAAGTTACTATTTTCCCAGGGTCATCAACAGAAAGGTGGACCATAAAGAAAACTGAGCTCTGCAGAATTGATGCTTTCGAATTGTGGTGGTGGAGAAGACTCATGAGAGTCCCTTGGACAGTCAGGAGATCAATCCAGTCAATCCTAAAGGAAATTAACCCTGAATATTCACTGGAAGGACTGACGGTGAAGCTGAAGCGCTAGTACTTTGACCACCTGATTCAGAGCCAACTCATTAGAAAGCACTTGATGCTGGGAAAGACTGAAGGCAAAAGAGAAGAGGGCAGCCGAGGGTGAGACGGTTAGACGGCCTCACCAACTCACAGGGCGTGGATGCGAGCAAATTCCGAGAGACTGCGGAGGACAGAGGAGCCTGGCCAGCTGCGGTCCCTGGTTCGCTAAGAGTCAGGCGGGACTTAATGACTCAACAACCACAATCGAACTGTTACTATGTTTTTCTACACTTTCATCTTTATAATGTTTCTAATTAAAAATAACAACTTTAAAAAAATTAAGGACTATGACATCTGCCTGTGATGGGTCTTATCACCTCCTTCCTGGGAAACCAAGCTCCCTCCTAGTCATCAGGGAAGATCAAGGACAGAAGGCAGAATGCTACACGCATAATATATATTATTGGAATGTACTATGTAAAACGTACTAACCTGCTTATATAAAATGCATTACATGTGCTATTTATGCATATCGTTAAATATTAACAGACATTCAAACACTGTGGAGAAGGAAATGGCAACCCACTCCAGTATTCTTGCCTGGAGAATTCCAGGGACAGAGGAGCCTGGTGGGCTACAGTCCACCGGGTCACAAAGAGTCGGACAGGACTGAGCAACTTCACTTTCACTTTCACCACCATTCAAATGGTATTTTTTTCATCGCTAAGTCGTGTCCGACTCTTTCGCAACCCCATGGACTGCAGCCCGCCAGGCTCCTCTGTCCCTGAAACTCTCCAGGCAAGAATGCTGGAGTGGGTTGCCATTTCCTTCTCCAGGGGATCTTCCTGACTCAGGCGTCGAACCTAGGTCTCTGGCGTTGGCAGGCAGTTTCTTTACCAGTGAGTCATCGGGGAAGCCCAGTATAAACAAATATATTATGAAAATATTACTGACAAAAACATATAAAATTTTCACCCGTATATATTAAAACATGTATAATATTCCGGGGTGACATTCTCTTCTTCGCAGCACCCTAGGTTGAGAGCAGCTGGGGCTGAAAGCACAGAGGGATCCTCCCTGGTCCTGCTCAGATAAGCAAGGTCCTCTAACTCCTGGGCCATTTCTGCCTCAGGCAAGCCTCCTGGGCAGTTTTTCTTGGGCCAAGGTCTGAAAGTCAGGACAAAGGTCTCTAGTCCCATCTAGTTGCTCCAGTTCTGAAGAGTATTCAGGATCAAACAGAAAAGGCAACATCCAAACACGCCTCTGCAGCCTGCACAGCTGGTGGTCTCCGGACACCGGGTGCCCTGCAGCCCCCAGGCTCCTGTGTCTGGGGTGGGTCCCCCTGGCCACCGGGCTGTGACGGCGGGTGAGGGGCCTGGGGTCCCGGCCAGGGCACCTCCCTCCTTGCTCCCCCTGCTGGAACCCCGTGGGAGTGCAGCCGCACCCTGGGGCTCCCCTGGGAGGTGACACCCACCCAGACAAAGCATCCCCATGGGCCCGCGAGCTCTTAGAATCCAGTTCACGTGTGTGCCCTTTCGCTATCAACCAGCCTTTTCTTTCTTTGTATGTGAGCCGCGTCTGGCTTGGCTGACGGTGTTGGCATGAAGCCGACTCAGTCTGCCTCCAACCTGGCCCACCTCCCAGCTGTCCACTCGGTCTGGGCAAACCACAGCAGAGCCCCTGGACGGAAGGCTGACGGAAGGCTGGCAGAAGGCAGCTCCAGCTCAACTGCACGCTCTGGCTTTTGAAGGGCTGACAGAGGCCCCTCCTAATCTACGGGTTGTGGGTTAGTTCGGTCAATCGTGTCTGACACTTTGCGACCCCATGGACTGTAGCCTGACAGGCTTCTCTGTCCACGGGATTCTCCAGGCAAGAATACTGGAGTGGGTTGCCATTTCCTCCTCCAGGGGATCTCCCTGACCCAGGGGTTGAACTTGAGCCTCTTGTGTCTCCTGCATTGCAGGCAGATTCTTTACCATCTGAGCCAGGGAAGCCAAACCATGGGTTACCAGGAGCGGTCGAGGCAGTGAGTCTGGGAACCAGGCACGTCAGACAAGGCTGCGGAGCTGAGACATCCCGGGGAGACGACGTGTCCTGAGATCGCAAAACCCAGCTGAGTCTGTTACAGAAAGGTGTTCAGTTTTTCAGGTCCAGCATGGGGGCTCCCAACAGCTTTCTGCACCAGGCATCAGGCACTGCCTGGGCTGGGGGAGGTACTCTGTCCAGGCGCCAAGTCCCTGCCTGAGGGAAGCTTTGTGGTCACTTGCTGGGGGACGGCCCTGGCTGCACCCTGGGTGGGGCTGCAGCTAGCCTGGTCCTGTGATCCCCCCTAATGACAGTGTTTAAGCTGAGGATGGGTTTTGTTTAATTCCTATCATCCCAGGCTGAGGGAACTTGCAAGCATGGTTTCCATTTTCTTCTTCTGTTTTCTCAGGAAAGGATCTTAAAGAAATACTTTCCCCTCCAGGGGTTTAAAGCCACCAAGCCACCCTCCCAGTGTGAACTGGTCCTGCACACTCTCTGGGGATGCCCCCCTAAGTGGACACGTCTGTCCAGCAGCCCAAGGGCCTTCCATGTCCCCTACAGCCAGGAGAATGAGGTCCAAACACCAAGCCCAGAAGTTGGGTCCAACTCACCTCAACACAGCCTGGTGGAACCCCACAGAGAGATCACCCAGCCGACAGAGCTCCTCCTTGGAACCCCTACACTCAGCCCGTCCTGGGGTTTCCCAGCCTCACTGAGATGCGGGAACAGGAGGCTGTCCTGGGATGCCGGAATCACGCACCCTCAGATGCCCCCAGGAGGTACACATGCCCGACCAGGGTGGAGAATCTAACGCATGTTTTAGGGCGTCACCCAGCTTTTTCCCAGGAGCAGAGACCCTCATCGTCAGCAACCCCCTGCAACGCTGTCCTCTGGCTGACCCAGCAACCCACCCTCCCGGGTCTCAGGACCCAGGCCAGGTCACGGAGCATCTCGGTGACCCCTGGTGGGAAACCACCTTCCCTTTGTCCTCTGCTGACCTCCATGGGAGGACGGCCCTTCCACACCCTCCAGTGCCGCACGGACGGACTGACGGACAGGACGTCTGAGCTTGCAGAGAGCGTGAGCAGGGGAAGTGCTGAGCGCCCACAGTGCTGCTGGGCGTGACTCCTGACTTCCTTTCCCACCCCCGCCCTACAGGGACCAACAGCCACAACAGTGCGGGGGCCTCCGAGGAACAGCTGACGGTATTAAAGAATACACGTGCCCGAAACGTGCGTCTACATAAGTCTAGAGACGACATAGGCTCCCAGGCGGCAGCAGCGGTCCACCCGCCTGCCAGTGCAGGAGACACGAGAGACTGGGTTCTATCCCCGGGTTGGGAGGATTCCCCTGGAGAAGGGAATGGCAACCCACGCCAGGACTCTTGCCTGGGAAACCCCATGGTCAGAGGAGCCCAGGCAGCTACAGTCCATGGGGTCACAAAGCGTCAAACACAACTGAGCTCACACATGCACGCAGCGAACTAGATCTCACGACTGAAACACACGACATCTGAGTGGCAGAGCTGAGACTCATTTTAGGTTCATAAAAGGATTCGAAGACATTAACTTTTCAGAAATCTGAATTTAAATACGACCGGTTAAAGTACTGTGATTTGAAATTACCATGGTCATTAATTTTAATATGTATTTTGCCTCTGAGTGGGTGATTAGAAATTTTAGGAGCTCTTATGTCTGCAACCCTTTGAAAAAAAGCTCAATGCTTAAATTCATGTTAATTTACATTTTTATGAAAATCCATCCAGGTTCTGTACACTGTGAACATATTCAATTCTTAATTATTCAGATGATCACTCTCAATGGAACATAAATTATGTAAAAAAAATAACCTGGATTGTAACAACATGCATAGCAATTTTGCTAAACAGAAGGGAAGACAAATATATTTTATGGAATATATAGTAATTAACAAATGATGTTTATAACTTATCTGAATATCGTTGGGCATCAACATAGTACCCAAGTGTACAAATAATAATTAACTCCAGTCACGTTGGTACATTGCCAGCTGTCAGTCATATAAAAGGGTAAATGGCGACACTTTTAAATTTATGTCACTATGAAGGTTAATGTGTGAAAAGCAGAAGGAGAAAACATATTTTATCCAACAGCCTGCCAGCTTGATTTATGATTTTTAAACAGGAAGGACGAGGCTTATCGAACTCCATCTGGAGCCCTGCTCCAGCCCCTGAATAATAAGAGGTGGCGTGTGGGCCACTTCTCACACTGAGCTCTCAGCAGAGTCGAGGTATAAAAGCTCGGAGGCCCCGGGAATGAGAGGGGGCAGCTGTTTCTCCCGGGAGTGCGGACTGGCCCTGCGCATAGTCACAGGGGCTGCAGGGGAACAGGTGCCCAGCCACAGCCCAGGGTTCAGCCCGGTGCGCTGAGCCCCTGGTGAGGACCCTCCTCCTGGCCGCGGGCGGCGTCTCCTCCCGCGCCCTCGCACACAGAGGGGGGTGCTCTGGGTCTCTTCTCGGCAGTGCTGGTTTAGCTGCTGAGTCGTGTCCGACTCTTTGACCCCATGGACTGTAGCCTGCCGGGCTCCTCCGACCGTGGGATTCTCCAGGCAAGAACACTGGAGTGGGTTGCCATTTCCTTCTCCAGGGGAATCTTCCCGGGAATTGATTTCTTCCTCTCTCATGGGGAGCCCACGGAGAAACACACATGCGCTGATGTCACAGCTCGTCCGCTTGTAAGAACCCTTTCCGAGGAAGCTATTTGAAATATGTTAATCAAAAGAAAACTAGAGAAGTTACATTTTTTCCCCAGAAAACTGAAGAATGAGGAAGAATGCCTCCCAATTTATTCTGTGAGGTCAATATTACTACCCTGATACTAAACAGAAAGCAGATTGATATCCTTCACAAACAGAGATGCAAAAATTCTAAGCAAAACTGTGGGAACTCAAATGTATAAATACTTCATAACCAAGGGTGATTTATTTCAGGAATGCAAGGTTGATTTAGCATTTGAAAAACCAATCAATGAAGTTCACCATATTAACAAGCTAAAAATAGAACCCGTAAGATCAATTCAACAGCTGCAGAAAAAGCATTCGACAAAACCCGACATCGATTCATGACAAGAACTCTCAGCAAACTAGGGCCAGAAAGAAACTGACAAAAGCCATCTCAGCAAAGCCCACAGCAAACACCTCACTTCCTAGTGAAAGTCTGAAAGAAGTCCTCCAAAGATCAGGGACAAGATAGAGAAGCCCAGCTTCCCAGCCCCTACTCAGTAAGAAGAAAGATGAAAAAAATACATCCTGATGTGAAGGGAAGAAATAAATCTGCCTTTATTTGCAGACAGCATCATTGTCCATGCAGAAAATTCATCAGAATCCCCAAAAAAACTGCTAGAACTAGTAAATGATTTAAGCAAAATTAGCGGATATAAGATGAATATAAAACAATCCATTGCGGGGACTTCCCTGGTGGTCCAGTAGCTAAAACTCTGCACCTTCAATGCAGGGAACAGGGGTTCAATCCCTAGTCAGAGAACTCAGTTCTACACGCCACAGCTAAGACCTGGTGCAGCCAAAATAAGTGAATAAATTAAAAAAAAAAAAAAACCCACTGTGTTTCTGCACAGTGGCAGGGAACAACTGGAAATTGAGCCTTAAGGACGATACCGTTTATAACACTGACCAAAAAAACGATGTGCTTTGGGGAAAAGCTGACAAAGTCTGTGAAAGACCCACAGACTCAAAAGGACAACCCGAGGCTGAGAGAAGACTTCAGAAAACGAGAGGCGGCCCCTGGAGGAGAGCCCCGAGGTCCAGGCTGCCACCAGTGTCTGCTCCAGTCTCTGCTTAGGGACCCGGTAGCAGGGGGCCTCCCCTGCAAGGTGGGGATGACAGGGAGCTCAGCTGACTTTCCCAGGAACAAATGTCGTTTCCATTTTGCAGAAAAACGTGACACAGAAGCAATTGGCTCTGGGGATCCTCTTCCCAGAAGTCCCCCCAATCAGATTGCCCTACCGCACCCCCAGCCCCAAGCCACAGGACGTGGGATGGATGTTCTCTGCTTTATTTAAACGGATGCTGCCTACTGGTACTTTTGATTAACAGGTACAGGGTGGAAGTAAAGAGAACAGAGGAAGCTGTTTCCACGGAAAAACGCGGAGGTGACAAGTTTGGCTAATTGATGGTCTGGGCAGTTAAAACAGCGTTTCCTGCCAAGGTGGGAGCCGAAGAAAGGCAAGGAAGCATTGAGCTCCCACCCTGGGCCATCTAACAACGCTTCCTACAAGCCCACAGCTCAAGTCAAGTCAGAAAAACAACAAAGCAATACTCGGGGCTGAAATAGATGCAGCCTCCAGAAAACCCCTGCGGATGGCATGTCTGAAGAAGCCCGTCAACCCACAGAAATAAACCACTCCGCGCTTGCCCACACGCCAACACGGATCAAGTGAATTTCAGCCCAGGAGTTCAAGCCTCTAGAAAGTGCTGGAACTACAACCCAGTGGGGTTGGTACAATCCCTAGCCACCACCCGTGACACCTCAGTAAAGTGCTGGAGAAAAACCCCGGGTCGCCCGGGGGGTGGCGTGGAGGTAGAGGGAATCAGTGGGAGTGTGGGATTCGCAGACGCAAACTGCTACAGGCGGGACGGTCCTACCGCATAACACACGGAGCTCTAGCCAGCGTCCCGCCAATAAACCACAATGGAAACCACTTCCGGAAAGAACGTGTACATGTGTACAACTGAACCACTTTTCTGTACAACAGAAATTAGCACAACATTGCAAACCAACTATCCCTCAATTCAGAAAGGAAAAAATTGAAAAAAAGAGAAATCCTGGGGGGGGCAGTCGGTGAGGATGGACCATCACACAGCCCCTCCTTCCTTCCAGAGGAGCCCTCGTCACAGCCCCGTCCTGGCTGCCCAGTTACTCATTACAGAGCAAACCTCCACTCTCACAGGGCAGACTGGTCACACCCCTGCTTCCCCTTGAAACCTGCGAAAAAATGAAAGTGATTTTTTCACACACAGGAACACAGAGACAGACAAAAAAGGAACAGCGAGAACAGCAAAGGAGACGCTCCTTGCTGACCGAAGGCTGGCGAGCGTGGCTGGCACCAGCGGTGGACCGGTGCCCATTTGCAGCACCGAATTCCAGAAGGGCTCAGAAGTGACCCAAGGGCATCTCACAGCGGGCCGAAGGCAGGAAGACCAGTGCAAAGGCTATCCGGTAGCAGCCAGACCTCCGGGTCCAGTCCCTCCCCTGGGCAGCGGGCCGACGGTCCCTATCCCCATCGCATGAAAGAAAGTGGACATTCCGGAGGAAGACCCAGAACGTGCGGGGTGGGGTCACGCAGGGAGCAGGGGCGCAACAGAGGGATCGCTGCCCCCACCATGGCCCCTTCCCCTCGCTGGGACCCTGAACTCGAGGTGTCTCTGAGGAACCTAGGAACCCAAGAGAAGAGGCTCGTTTCCAGATGTCGGGATTCCCCAGTGACACGGCCCCTCCCCTCCTCTGACCCGCCACGTGGGATGGCCCACAGTCTAGCACCCTTCCCATCACATCACCAATAACCCACCCTAAACAAACAGCCGAAGACAGACCAACTCCGAGCAAATTAAAAGTAAGATCACAAGAGAAGGCAAGGTGGCAGAGGAGCGGGTGGACGTGGGGCGCACCTCTCCCCACGGGCGCGTCAAGGTCACGTCCTCAGAGGCGGGAGGTCTGAGAGCAGGCAGGCGTCCCTGACCACCTGCAAGGGATACACAGATCCTCACAGAAGGGAGGGAAGGAAAAAAGACGAGAGTGAGCAAGACTGGACCTGTACCCACGGGGTGGGGGAACTGAAGCAGGGGTCAGAGCCCCACACGGGGCAACTGTTTCAGACGCAGGCAAGCACCTGAGGCTGCCGGAGAGTGCCACAGCCGGTCTGTGGTGGTCTGAATGGAGTGAGAACCACACGGACGATCCTTGCAGCAGCCCCACGTACCCTGGACAGGGACGCAAGTCCCCTGGAGCACACGGTGGCTGGGAGCTGCCGGCTCCTGACTGCAGGGAGGTGGCCCGAGGAGTCATGAGGGAGATCACGGTGGACGAAAGGCCAGCGGCCATGGAGGCCAGGCGATGCTGCTGAGTCAGTGAGGCCACCCCTGTAGCCGCTCTCTCCCTTGGATCCCCTGGCACTGGCAGCTGAGAACAGAGAAAGACCCCAGAGAGGACGGCCAACTGAGTGCCCGACACGCTGACTCACAGAGAAGGACCCCAGCTGGGGCGCCCTGGAGCGCCTGCTGCCCCGAGCCACAAAGAAGGACCAGCCAGGAAGGCCCTCTAACGCTGCCGGAGGCTGGAGAAAGGCTCGCAGAGCCGGAGCCCTGGGGACTGAGTGCCTCTGCAGGGCCTCCTGCAGTTCTTGGGTTTGTCTTTAATATTTGGGGCTTTTGTGCTTTTTCTTACTGCACTTTCGCTGCCGTAGTCATTCTTTAATAGAGAGAGGTCTTCCACGTGCTTCCATTCACCTTGGCTTTCCCCTTTCCTTCCTCCTCTCCATCTCGTCATGTTTGTCAGTTTGCTTTCTCTGCTTTATTCCGCAGCTGCGCTCTTCTTTGGCCCTATTTTCTGGTTTGTGTTTTGGTTTTGTTTTTAATCAATCGACATCAATTTTGGTTTCCTTTCCTCACCAGGTCACGCTCTTGCACTTTCTTTTCTTTGGACTCCTTTGGTTTCCCGTGCATGCATGTGTGTGTGTGCATGCGCACACGTGTGTGCGTGCATACATGCGTGTGTGCGTGCATGCATGCATGTACATGTGTATGCATGCTTGTATGCGTGTGCATGCTTGCATGTGCGTGTGCTGCGTGTGTGTGCGTGCATGTGTGTCTGTGCGTATGTGTGTGCGTGCACGTGTGTGTGTGTTCCTTTGGTTTTGTTATTATCTGTCTGATTTTGCATTTACCATCTGTCGGGGTACATTGTTTCTTGTTTTGTTTCACTGTTTCTGTGTGTTGGTTTTAATCCCCTTTATCGCCGTAACAAAAGGCTTGTGGAATCTGGGTTCACCAGCCGGGTTATCAGGCCTGAGCCTTGGGAGTGGGAGCGCTGAGCCCAGGACCCTAGACTGTCAGAGAACTCCTGACCCCAGGGAGCACTCTGGCGAAGGCCTCCACCTGTATCCATGACCAGGCATCAACCAGCTGCCGGCGGCACCCAGCGAAGACACATCATTCAAACAACAAGCAAGACAGGAACACAGACTCAGTCATCAGAAGACAGGATTCGCACAGGCCCCCAAGCACGCGGCCTCGCACGGCCCGGCCCATCAGAAAGCAAACGCGCAGCTCCTCCCACCAGCACGCGGCACACGCCCCTCCCAGCAGAAGGCTACACAGACCACTGGACGGACCACACCCAGAGGGGAGATCGGAAGGCAGCACGAAAGACGAGCGAAAGGAGGCCTGAGACACATAAGTTAGAAAGACACGCAAATGCACCAACACTGCACAAGTGGAGGAAGAAGGTGAAACTCACGAGACCAAGTGAACAGAGAGGACGTGCGCACACTGCCTGCAAGAGAATCCAGGCGACTGTGGCGCAGACGGCCCAGAGCCTCAGGAACAGATCGGATGCAGTGGAAGAATCCACGAGCACCTTTCACAGGGAGCCAAAAGAAATGAGGGATAAGCAGGGATGAACAACACAATCACCGAAATTAAAAATACCCTGGAAGGAACCATTAGCAGGATAACTGAACCAGAGAATGGATAAGCAAGCTCGAAGACAGGACGGTGGAAAAGACTGCTGAAGAGCAGCATAAAGGAAAGAGAATGGAAAGAACTGAGGACAGTCTTAGTGGCCTCTGGGACAATATTAAATGCACCAACATCTGAATTATAGGGGCCTCAGGATAAGGCAAAAAGAAAGGGTCTGAGAAAATTATTGAAGAGATTATAGTCAAAAACTTCCCTAACATGGGAAAGGAAATGATAAACCCAAAGAGAAACACGGATACACATACAAATCAAATTAACACAGACTGAACACAAATAAAGAATATTAAAAGCAGCAAGGGAAAACAAACAATTAACATACAAGGAAAAACCTACAGAATTAACGGCTGATCTTTCTGCAGAAACTCTGCAGGCCAGAAGTAATGGCAGAATATATTTAAAGTACTGAAAGGGAAAAATCTACAACCAAGATTACGCTACCTGGCAAGGATCTCATTCAAAACTGATGGAGAAATCAAAAGCTTTACAGACAAGCAAAGCTTAAAAGAGTATTTAGCACTGCCAACTTTACAACCAACTTTACAACGAATGTTAAACACAAGAGAAGGAAACGAAAAGACTTACAAAAACAAACAAGAAAATGCCAACAGGAAAATACATACCAATAGGAAGAAAGAAAGAAGGTGAAGTCACTCAGTCGTGTCCGACTCTTTGTGACCCCATGGACTGTAGCCCACCAGGCTCCTCCGTCCATGGGACTCTCCAGGCAAGAATACTGGAGTGGGTTGCCATTTCCTTCTCCAGAAAAATACGGAACGTTTCACGAATTTGCGTGTCATCCTTGCACAGGGGCCACGCTAATCGTCCCTGTATCATTCCAATTTTAGTATATCTGCTGCCAAAGCGAGCACAATATATCAATACTTTAAATGAATTAAACGCTCTAACCAAAAGACACAGACTGGTTGAATAGATACAAAAACAAGATCCATACATACACTGTCTACAAGAGACCCACTTTGGAGCTAGAGACCCATACAGACTGAAAGGGATAGGATGAAAAAAGATATTTCATACAAAGGGAAATGGAAAGAAAGGCAGAGGAGCGGTTCTCACAATAGACAAAATGGACCATAAAATAAAGAATCTTACAAGAGACAAGCAAGGGCACTACATAGTGAACAAGGATCAATCCAAGAAGACGTAACGACTGTGCACCCAACACGGGCACACCCCAGTGCATTAAGCACACGCTACCAGGCGTAAAAGGGAGCTGACGGCAGCACAGTAGTAACCCAGGACCCCACGTACACCAACAGCAGAAAACAGGTGGACACAAACCTTAAACGGCACACTAGACCAGACAGACCCAGCTGATATCTTCAGGACCTTCCAACCAAATATAGAGGAAAACACTTTCTTCTCAAGTGCACGGGGAACATTCTCCAGGACAGACCGCATCTTGAGTCACAAGTCAAGCCTCAGTAAATTTAAGACAATTGAAATTGTATCAAGTATCTTTTTTTGACTACAACTCTAAGACTAGATAGCAATTACAAGAAAGAAAAAAAAACTGTAAAAAACACAAACATACGAAGATTAAATAATACAGTTCTAAATAACCAACAGGTTACTGAAGAAATAAAGAGGGAAATAAAAAAATTCCTAGAAACAGATAACAATGAAAACATAATCACTCAGAACCTATGGGATGCAGCAAAAGCAGTTCTAATAGGGAAGTTTATAACCATACAATCCTACCTCAAGAAACAAGGAAAATGACTAACAGATGTCCTAACTTTACACCTAAAACAACTGGAAAAAGAAGAGCAAAAAAAACCCTAAAGTTAGTAGAAGGAAAGAAATCATAAAGATGAGGAAATGAAGGAAACAACGGTAAAGACTAATTAAAAGCCGGTTCTTTGAGAAGATAGACAAAACTGACAAACTAATTTAGGCCAGATTTATACAGAAAAAAAGAATCAAATCAACAAAATTAGAAATGAAAAAGGAGAGGATACAACAGACGATGCAGAAACACAACGGTTCCTAAGAGACCACTGCAAGCACCCTCATGCCGACAAAACGGATCACCCGGAAGAAATGGACAGATTCGTGGAGAAGTTCAGCCTTCCAAGATGGAACCCAGAAGAAATAGAAATTATGAGCGAGCCATACACAAGCACTGAAATTGAAACTGTGATCAAAAATCTCCCACAAAACAAAAGCCTAGGGCCAGATGGCTTTACAGGCAAATTTTATCAAACATTCAGAGAAGTGCTAACGCCTATGCTTCTGAAACCCTTCCCAAAAAGTGCAGAGGAAGGAACACTTTCAAACTCATTCTACGAGGCCACCAGCACCCTGATATCAAAACCATATAAAGAAATCGCAAAAAAATTACAGGCCAGTATCACCAGTGACTACAGATGCAAAAATCCTCCACGTAATTCTACCAAAGAGAATCCAACAACACACTGGAAAAATTATCCAGCATCATCAGGTTGAGACAAGAATTCTTGCATAGCTGTTCTTATATTCTTATATTCCTGTTGATACCAGGGACACAAGAATTCTTCAATATACGCAAATCTATCAATGTAATACAGCATGCTAACAAACTGAAAGATAAAAACCATACGATAATCTCAGCGGATGGAGAAAAAGTTTCAACAAAATTCAGCACACATTTATGAAAAAAAAAAAACTCTTCCAAAAATGGGCAGAGAAGAAACCTACCCGAACATACTAATGCCATATACAGTAAGGCAGCTTCCCCGGTGGCTCAGCTGGTAAAGAATCCGCCTGCAGCCCTGGTTCAATTCCTGGGTTGGGAAGATCCCCTGGAGAAGAGACAGGCTACCCACTCCAGTATTCTTGGGCTTCCCCGGTGGCTCAGCTGGTAAAGAATCCGCCTGCAATGTGGGAGACCTGGGTTCAATCCCTGGGTTGGGAAGATTCCCTGAAAAGGAAACGGCTACCCACGCCAGCATTCTGGCCTGGAGAATCCTGTGGACTGTATAATCCATGGGGAAACCCACAGCAAACATTACTCTAACAGTGAAAAACTGAAAGCGCTTCCTCTAAGATCAGGAACAAGACAAGGTGCCCACTCTTGCCACTATTATTCAACATAGTTTGGAAGTTCTAGCCATGGCAATCAGAGAAGAAAAAGAAATTTTAAAATCCAGATGGGAAAAGAAGTAAAACTCTCACTGTTTGCAGATGACATGATACTATACACAGAAAACCCTAAAGAGGCTATCAGAAAATTACTAGAACTAATCAGTGAATTTAATAAAGTCTCAGGATATAAAATCAATACACAGAAATCACTTGCATCCTATACACTAACAATGAAAAATCGGAAAGAGAAATTAAGGACTCAATCTCTGTTTCTAAACAGACTGTTTTATCACTGCAAGAGAAAGAATAAAAGGCAATAAACGTACCTAAGGAGACAAAAAAGGAACTATACAAAATGCAGAAGCTGTAAGACGCTGCTGAAATCAAAGATGGCATAAACAGATGGAGAGGTATTCCATGGCCACACACGCAGACCATCCGAGAGCTTGAAAAAGAAAACAACGCCGGGCGCCACCCCAGGCTCATGAGGGGGTGAGCCTGGGCACCTGTATTTTTTGCATCTATTTTCGGGAGCACTGGGTCTTCACTGCTGTGCGTGGGCTTCCTCAAGCTGCGGCAAGGCAGGTCTGCTCTCTGGCTGCAGTGCATGGGCTTCCCCTTGCAATGGCTCCTCTTGCTGCAGCTCGTGAACTCAGTTCCTGGGTTGGAAGAATCAATACTGTGAAAATGACCCTACTGCCAAATGCAATCTACAGATTCAACGCAATCCCTATCAAATTACCAATGGCGTTTTTCACAGAACTAGAACAAAAGATTTCACAATTCATATGAAAAGACAAAAGACCCTGAGTAGCCAAAGAAATCTTGAGAAACAAGAACGGAGCTACAAGAATCAACCTTCCCAACTTCAGACAATACTACAAAGCTACAGTCCTCAACAAAGTGTGGCACCTGCACAAAACCAGAAGTAGAGACCAACGGAACAAGACAGAAAGCCCAGAGATAAACCCACACATCCGTGGGCACGTTATCTTTGACAAAGGAGGCAAGAATATACAGTGGAGAAAAGATGGTGTGTTCAATAAGTGGTGCTGGGAAAACTGCACAGTTACATGTAAAAGGATGAAATTAGAACACTTCTTCATACTATACACAAAGATAAACTCAAAATGGATTAAAGACCTAAATATACGACCAGAAACTATAAAACTCTTAGAGGAAAACATAGGCAAACACCCTCTGACAGAAGTACCAGAAAGATCGCCTATGACCCACCCCCTAGAATAATGGCAATAAAAACAAAAATAAACAAACGGTATCTAATTATACTTAAAAGCTTTTGCACAGCAAAGGAAAGTAATAAGGTGAAAGACAACCCTCGGAATGGGAGAAATCAATAACAAATGAAACAACTGGCAAAGGATTAATCTCCAAAATATATAAGCAGCTCAATATCAGAAAAATGAACAATCCAATCAAAGAGTGGGAAGAATACCTAAACAGACATGCCTCCAAAGAAGACATACAGATGGCCAGTCAACACAGGAAAAGATCTCAACATCACTCATTGCTAGAGAAATGAAAATCACAACTACAGTGAGACATCACTTCACACCGATCAGAAAGGCCATCTTCAAAAAATCTACAAACAATAAATGCCGGAGAGGGTATAGAGAAAAGGGAACCCTCTTGCACTGCTGGTGAGAATGTGAACTGGTCCAGCCACTATGGGAGGAAGTGTGGAGATCCCCTAAAAACTGGGGATAAAAGGACCACATGACCCAACAATCCCACTATGAGGCATACACTCTGAGAAAGACGCAACTGACAGACACACGCATCCCAGTGCTCACTGCAGCACCGCTACAGACAGCCAGGACACGAGGCAGCAGCGACGCCCGTCGACAGATGAGTGGGCACAGCAGCCGGGGGGCACATGCACGTGGGGGCGCTTCTCAGCCACAGAAAGGGATGCATCTGAGTCAGTGCTAACGAGGTGTGTGGACCTAGAGTCTACGATGCAGAAAGAGAAAAATAATGTCATATATTACGCATATATATGGATTCTATTAAGATGGTACTGGTGAACCTACTTGCAGGGCAGCAATAGAGACACTGTGTTGTTGGAGAAGACTCTTGAGAGTCCCTTGGACTGCAAGGAGATCCAGCCAGTCCATCCTAAAGGAAATCAGCCCTGGGTGTTCTTTGGAGGGACTGATGCTGAAGCTGGAACTCCAATACTTTGGCCACCTCATTGAGAAGAGTTGACTCACTGGAAAAGACTCTGATGCTGGGAGGGATTGGAGGCAGGAGGAAAAGGGGACGACAGAGGATGAGATGGCTGGAGGGCATCACCGACCTGATGGACCTGAGTCTGAGTGAACTCCGGGAGTTGGTGACGGACAGGGAGGCCTGGCGTGCTGCAATTCATGGGGTCGCAAAGAGTTGGACACGACTGAGCGACTGAACTGAACTCAATAGAGACACAGACAGAGAGAAAAGACTTGTGGACACGGGGAGGCGGGGACGGAGAGGGTGGGATGAATGGAGAGAACAGCCTAGAAGCATACACATCACCGTATGTAAAACAGCCAGCCTGTGGGAATTTGCTGTACGACTCAGGGAGCTCACACGGGGCTCTGGGACAACAGGGG
>SJYF01001046.1:259240-277950 GCA_006410515.1 Procapra przewalskii | reverse complement strand
GAACTGTCAGCATGTTGTTGTTGAAGTGTGGAGTTGTAACTCTGCGTGGACTACGGACAGTCAACAATATGTGCTTAAAAGTTGCACTATTGCAAAACGGGTGTTTTATCCAGGAACTCGTACACTATTTTTTTGTACTGCTGGTCCTATACCAGAAACATTTTCTTTTATTGTTAACTTGCTTTTTAAACTTTGTTTTAGCCACTTAAAGAAAATCTGCTTATGGCACAATTTGCCTCAAATCCATTCCAAGTTGTATATTTGTTTTCCAATAAAAAAATTACAATTTAAAAAAATAAAAATAAAAATAAATGAAACCTGTGTTCAGGTTTTCGTGTGGACTGAGCTCTCACCTCTGGGTCAGTGCCCAGGAACGCGATCGCTGGACACACGCTCAGGCTGTGTTTGGCTTTGAGAGAAGCCGCTGAACTGTCTTCTGCAGCAGCCGCAGCAGTGAGTTCCCGCTGCCTCACATCCTCCCCGGATCTGACACTAATGCTCCAGGTTGGGCCATTCTCCTAGGAGTGGGGGCGTCTGGGGTTCATTTTAGCAATTTTTTTACGGAAATAAAGTTCACCATTTAAAGAGGACAGCTCAGTGGTTTTCAGGTGCTTCGTACGAGCATCACCAGTGTCTAAGTCCAGGCCATTTCTATCAGCCAAATGGAGACCCCCAAGCCCATCACATTCAACCCCCGTTCCTTCCTCCTCCAAATCCCGCCCCAGCCAACCCTGCCCCTCCCCACCGGGAACCCCACTGTCTCATGGAGGGCACTTCACGTAGCTGGAATCACACAGGGTGAGGCCTCTTGCGTCTGGCTCCTTTCACTTGGCATAACGTTCTTGAGGTTCATCCGTGTGGCAGCAAGCGTCAGGGCTTCACGCCTTTCCGCGGATGAATGATACTCCCTCGCACGGATGGACCACGTGTGTTTATCCATCCGTCTGTGGGTGGCCGTCAGAGTTTCTGTGAAGAGTCACACGTGTCCATGTCTCCTGGGCAGACACGTTTGAACCTGTGTTCACACTTCTTGGGTATGTGCCCGCGAGTGGAACCGCTGGGTCTGCCTAACTCCCGAGGACCTGCAGCCTGCCCTCTTCCGTGAGCAATCACATTCTCCCCAGTGCCCGCGAGTGGAACCGCTGGGTCTGCCTAACTCCCGAGGACCTGCAGCCTGCCCTCTTCCGTAGGCAATCACATTCTCCCGTGTCAGCGGTGTGGCTGCAACAGTCCCTCTCTTTCATCAGTTGCCATTCAGTCTTCAAGCTCTTATCCAGTGTGCTTATCCAGTATCGGCCCCATCTTACCAATAAGGAAACAGAGACATAAAGAGATAGAACAAGTACCTACACCAGAGAGCCAAGACATGGCAGAACCAAGATGTGATGCTGGACCCAGAGTCCACTCTCTGAAATACTGCTGTGCGGTGACAGGTGAACACAGCTGGTCACGATTGTCCAGACCCTTGACGGGACTCCTGGGAGAAGCACCTCTGAGCCCTTGAAATGTCCTCCTGAGAAGAGTGACTGTGTTTATATGAGGCCATGAGCCACACAGGTCATTTATACTAACAACATGGTTTATGGGGAGGGCCCCAGGCTTGATGGAGGGGCTGGAGACTAAGCTCAGCCTGCAGGTGGTCCACCATGCCTCTGTGACCGACCCCAGTAAAACCCCAGGACTCCCTAACGCTCCCCGGGGAGGAATCCTGATTGGCAGCAGCTCACGTGTGCTGTTGCACAGGGCTTCTGGAGGAATCAAGTGTCGTTTGCAAGAGTCCTCTGGGACAGGACAGCTGGGAGCTGGAACCTGGTCCCCCTGGACCCTGGCCCACGAGCCTTTGCATCAGCTGATTTCACCTGTGCCGTCTCTCTGAACGAAGGGTGACTACATCAGCTTGGCTGAGTCCTGCGAGTCCCTCTAGAGAATCACTGAACTTGAGGGTGGTCTGAGGGCCCCTGAACAGCCGGTTCTGTAAGTGACTGTAGCTCTCAGGGGCAGGGCTGCATGGGCGAGGTGGGGAACCTGATACCTGTACCAGCAGGTAGGCCACCTGCATAAAAGAAAAACAGGTAAATCTAAAAAAATAATCAAACACCACAGAGAGGAAATCTGGAGAAGCCTGCTCCCAGAGTGAGTGGAGGACCAGGGCAAGCGCCCCGGCTTGCGGGCACGTTTCCTGACTCGAGGCGGCTGCAGGAACAACGCCTCCCCCCACCCCCAAGGCAGGTAACGGGATCCGACTCGCTTCCCGTCTGCACTGCCCTGAACTACTGCCAACTCCCAGGTAACGTGAGCCTGTGCGGGCAGGGACCCAGTTCCCATGGACAAGTTCTCGGGTGACGGGCTCCCCACGTGAAGATGAGGACACGGTGCTGCCCGCGACTCCAGACACACGTGTGCATCACAGACACACACGGGGTGTCTGTCCCCTGCCAGCCACCGTGGCACTTTTAGGGCAAGCCCCGCCCAGGTTTCACCTGGACCCCTCAGCTGCAGCCTGATCAGAGACACAGAAGCAAGCCCAGGGGCGTGCTTCCTGGCACACGGACTAGTTCCCGCCCTAGACACCGCCACGGAGCCACGGAGCCAGTCCTGGGCAAGGGGTTCAGGATACAGAAACCACACAGACAACACCTCCTGGAAAGGGCACCCTCTCCACTGCCGGTGAGGATGCAAAGAGATGCAGCCCCCACAGAGAACAGTGCAGAGAGCCCTCAAAACCCAGAGTGGCCGCATGACCCAGCCACTGAGCTTCCTCTAGAAACAGAAATACCATATGATCCAGCAATCTCACTCCTGGGCGTATATCCAGAGAAAACTTTCATTCAAAAGCATACATGCACACCTGTGTTCGCAGCAGCCTTCTTCACAACAGCCAAGATGTGGAAATGACCTAGACATCCGTCAGCAGATGAGTGGATAGAGGCGTGGTATGTATATACAGCGGAATATCACTCGGTGCCAAAAAAGGAATGAAACGTGGGTCGTTTGTAGAGATGTGGATGGACCTAGACTCTATCCTGCGAACTGAAATCAGTCAGAAAGAGAAAAACAAATGTCATACATTAATGCATATTCGTGGAATCCAGAAAAATCGTACAGATGAACCGAGTTCCAGGGCAGGACTAGAGACACAGACGTAGAGAATGAACTTGTGGACACAGCAGAGGATGTGGGATGAGCTGGGAAATTAGGACTGACATACATACGACGCTGCTGCTGCTGCTGCTGCTGCTGCTGCTGCTGCTGCTGCTAAGTCGCTTCAGTCGTGTCCGACCCTATGCGACCCCATAGACGGCAGCCCACCAGGCTCCTCCGTCCCTGGGATTCTCCAGGCAAGAATACTGGAGTGGGTTGCCATTTCCTTCTCCAGTGAATGAAAGTGAAAAGGGAAAGTGAAGTCGCTCAGTCACGCCTGACTCTTAGCGACCCCATGGACTGCAGCCTTCCAGGCTCCTCCATCCTTGGGATTTTCCAGGCAAGAGTACTGGAGTGGGATGTCATATATACACTACCAGGCGTAAAACAGATAGCTAGCTGGAAGCTGCTGTATAGTAAAGAACACGGAGCTCAGTCCAGTGCTCTGTGATGACCTAGATGGGCGAGAAGGAAGGGTGGGAGGGAGGCCAGAGAAGGAGGGGACCCATACACACCCATGGCTGATTCGCTCCACTGTACAGCAAGGAGGGATCCATACACACCCATGGCTGATTCGCTCCACTGTACAACACTGTAAACCAATTATATTCCAAAAAAATAAAAAGATGTGCAAAAAAAAATACCCAGTGGGCCTGAACTACATTCCAACGTCCTAGTCGCTGGATTAAATATTACTTTGAATCCATTTCGTGACTATGAAACAGCTCTTTATGGTGGAACCGCTCTCTCTAAAAACATCCAGGGAGAAAGGGTGCTGGAAGGCGACTGTGTCCCTGCCGTTCGGGTGGAAGGGATAAACACGAAGGAGGAAGAGGAGCGTAAACATTTAGAGACCGTGGGACAGCAGCCCTTCCTCCCTCCCCGGCGGTGCTTCCGACAGACAGGTAAATTGCCCTATTTTTCCATCCATGGCTACGGGACCACAGCAAAATTATAGAGACAGGCTCGCTACCCAGGCACACAGGCAACAATGTGTAATAGAATAAAAATATCAACAGTAAAAAAGAAAGAAGAAAGAAAAGGGGATAATTTGCATCCATGCAAACACCTTGAGTTTTATTTCCAGCTGTCCGAGATAAGGTTGATGTGTCTGTTCTGGTGAGTGACATTCTCTCTGACTTCTCCCTGTTCCTTCCAAGGAAAGGTGAAGTCAGCAAGTCGGGGACTCCCCGCAGTTAAGCCACACGGCAGCTGACCCTTCCAGGAGAACTGGACCACAGGCTAGCATCAGCCCCCGCCCAGCTGGGGCTTGTGTGAGACCCCCTGCTGGGTGCATCCCGGCTCCGTAGAACAGCAGGGAGCGCCAGACACCAGGCTCTCAGTCGGATTCCCCCAACACAGCCCCTTGGAGCTGTTTCACAAAAGCCATCCCCTTGTGAATGTGTGGTTAAACCCCAGTGTCACCAAACCTAGGAAATCCCTGCCTTGGCTGCATGACTTCTTTCTTCTGAAACAGGTTGCTATTGGCGCTCTGTTGCTCCGTGGCTAAGTCATATCTGACTCCTTGGCGACCCCATGGACTGTAGCTCACCAGGGTCCTCTGTCCATGGGATTTTCCAGGCAAGAATACTGAAGTGAGGTACATATACATTTACAGTCACATGAGTATCAGTTTACTTATATTCACTAACTTCTTTCTTACCAGGAAGCTGTCTCTATGAACCTCAGTAAATCCAGCCCCACCCTGAGACCAGATACTAACTCACTCCATCGGGTTACTTCCACTCGCTTGGCACAGGCTCAGAGGACGGGAGAGAGCCAGCTTCTGCTGGGGGAACCCAGGACACACAGCCTGATCCGCTCAGAGAAGCCACCCTCCACACCTCGATGCGGGCAAGCCCTGCGCCAAAGATCTCGCTCAGCAGCCTTGGGCTGGAGGTAAAAACGTCTCAGGAAACAGAGACAGCAACGCGTGAGAATGTGTAATCAGTGCCTGGGGTCCTCAGACACACGACTCCCCCCGCTCCAGGGCGGGAGCCCCGCTGACCTGAGGGCTGGCCCGCTGCTCGGGGGGCCAGGGTTTAGAGGCCTCCCAGGAGACTGCAGACCCGGAGGCCTCCCTGCCCCAAGGAAGCTGAGCGGGGCTCCGTCGGGACAAAGCGTCTCTTTCCAGCTCTCCGGCCCACAATCTTGGACTCAGTGTAACATGCAAACATGTCACCAATTCTTTTTTGAAAACAGCTTGGTGAAGATCTAATCCACATGCCATACAACTCACTTGCTGTTCAGTCGCTCAGTCGTGTCCGACTCTTTGCGACGCCATGGACTGCAGCACGCCAGGCCTCCCTGTTCTTCACTGTCTCCCTGAGTTTGTTCAAACTCACGTCCATTGAATCAGCGATGCCATCCAGCCATCTCATCCTCCGTCGTCCCCTTCTCCTCCTGCCCTCAATCTTTCCCAGCACCAGGTCTTTTCCAACGAGTCGGCTCTTCACGGCAGGTGACCCAAGTATTGGAGCTTCTGCATCAGCGTCAGTCCCTCTAATGAATATTCAGGACTGATTTCCTTTAGGATTGACTGGTTGGATCTCCTTGCAGTCCAAGGACTCTCAAGAGTCTTCTCCAACACCACAGCTCAAAAGCATCAGTTCTTCGGCACTCAGCCTTCTTTATGGTCCAGCTCTCACATCCACACATGACTACTGGAAAAAACCACAGCTTTGACTGGACAGACCTCTGTCTGCAAAGTAATATGCTGTCTAGGTTTATCATAGCTTTTCTTCCAAGGAGTAAGCATCTTTTAATTTCATGGCTGCAGTCACCATCTGCAGTGATTTCGGGCCCCAAGAAAATAAAGTCTGTCACTATTTCCATTGTTTCCCCATCTATTTGCCATGAAGTGATGGGACCAGATGCCATGACCTTCATTTCTTCAATGCTGACTTTTAAAACAGCTTTTTCTCTCTCCTCTTTTACCTTCATCAACAGGCTCTTTAGTTCCTCTTCACTTTCTGCCATAAGGGTGGTGTCATCTGCATATCCGAGGTTATTAATATTTCTCCCGGCAATCTTGATCCCAGCTTGTGCTTCACCCACCCTGGCATTTCTCGTGCTGTACTCTGCATGTAAGTTAAATAAGCAGGGTGACAATAGGCAGCCTTGACATGCTCCTTTCCCGATTTGGAGCCAGCCCGTTGTTCCATGTCTGGTTTTGCTGCTTCTAGACCTGCATACAGTTTTCTCAGGAAGGTACAATTCAGCGGGTCTCCTGTGATCATGGAGTTGGGTAGACCATCACCTCTGTCCATATCAAAACAGTTACACAGTCTCAAGAACACTGTAATTCTCAGCCATCACCTCCAAAACCCCCAGCCCCACCACCCCTGGCAACCACTCATGACTTTCTGTCTCTACAAATTTGCCATTTGGGGGGCATGCCATATAAAATGGAATCGCATGCTATAGAATCATTCAACTCTCTCTTACCTCTTTTCTTCGATTTTCTTTTGCGAAAAGCCTTGTCCTTAGGCGAAGCTAGCACTGCCCATGGTTCCATGAATTCTACACCCGAATCACCTCAGAATACGAGACTGTAATACACTTGAACCTCTCAGCATACTGTCCGTCTCAATAAGGGTTTGGTTATGGGATTTCTCCGATGGTGCAGCAATTGAGAATCTGCCATGCAATGCAGTGGACATGGGTTTGACCCTTGGTCAGGGAACTAAGCTTCCTGCATGCTGCAAGGCCACACACTGCAGTGAAGACCCATCACAGCCAAATAATAATTAAGAAAAGGTTTTGTTATGTCCTCAGCTTTCACTGAGGTCAAACAATATATGAAAACTATTGGGGCGTTTCTGGTCAAATGCCAACTGAAGATGCCACTTGAGAACATTCCTCCTCGACTAGAGCACTATGAAAACCTGTTCTCCAGGTGAACTCACACAAGAAAAGAGTGCTCGGCTAGTGCAGCTTTCCCTTTTCCCCCTGGCTGCCAGGAGGCTCAGAGATGAAACACACATGTGGCTGCAAAGCCACGCCGTCATCCCAGGAGCTGGTCATAGCCTGATGGTTTTGACAGAGTTGTAATGGTCTTTAACCCGAAGTTAACAGTCCACGGGAGCCCCGAAAGTCAGACACGATGGAGCGACTAAGCAGGACCCAGCATCAAAGCAGAGTTCTCTGCAGCAGAATCACTCGGTTAGCAAACTAACGAGGCAGCTTCCTGTTGAACCGGAGGAGGCCTTACAACCTGCGATTTCAACAAGACGCCCAGGAGTTCTCATTCCTTGGCTCAGGTTCCAAGTCAAAAGCAAAATAACACAGCCCTCTTCCTAGGACTGAGATGACCCATTTGGGTCAACAAACCCAGTTCTTCCTCATCCTCAATCATCCTCACCCCTGTGGGGAGCATTGGTGAGTTGGCCCAGGTGCTGTGTGCAGGGGCTGTGGTAGACGCAGCCGGCACGCACACGCAGCCCGGGGGAAGGGCTCCACCTGCCGAGATGACGAGGCGGTCCTTGGCTGAGAAGTCTGGGAGGATCTACATGACGAGCACGGCGACCAGCACCGCTTTCCCGAGACCTCATGGCCCCCACCTCAGTCCTCAGAGGAGACCAGCAGCTCCCATGGAGACTCCGGTCCCCCTGGACCCCTGCAGCCTTCTCAACGTCACACTCCAACCCCAGGGCTCTGCGAAGCCCAAGGTCATTCAGGCATCAGCTCTGTGGGTCCCCCTCCCCACGGGGGGATGTTTCCCTCCCCACCTGTCTCAGTGGGCAACCAGGTCTAACATGGTTGGAGGAGGCGGGGGGGCAGAGGAGCAGAAGGAAACCCAGGGGTGCTGGGTTCTTTCCCACAGTGGCCCCGAGACGCCCAAGGGTGCAGGTGCACCCTGTGCGGCCCCCGGGAGCTGGGGCCGCGGTCTCAGAGAGCGTGCAAGGGTGCAGACAGGGAACCCTCCTGGGAGGTGGGGTCTCCAGACAGTCAAGGGGTCGGGAACCGGGAGGGGAGACGCAGAGAGCAAATGTGAGAACCACGCGTCTGGAGTGGAGCCACTGGGCACGGGAAACACGCCCCCGGACAGTGTGGAGCCACGTGGCGCCATGAGGGGTGGGCATGGCCTGGCACAGCTGCCTGACCCCTCAGGCCTCCTTGCTCCCTCTGTCCTGGTAAGACGTGAAGGTCCTGGGGCGGCCGGAGCAGAATGTACCCGCCCAGAAAGACCAAAGGCAGGAGGCGTGTGGACAGAGCTTGGGGTGCCCACGGGACCTCCAGGCCTGGGAAGCGGGTGGAAGCTCTGAAAGCGGATGTTCGTGGGGGACACTCTGAATGTGTGAAACACTCGGGCATTTCTGCAAGGCCCAGCAGTGTGCGCTCGGCATGCGGACCTCAGGCTCAGTCTGTCCAAGAGCTGGGGTGCTCAGGGCCTTCCTAAAGGAAATCAGTCCTGAATATTCACTGGAAGGACTGATGCTGAAGCTGAAACTCCAATACTTTCGCCATCTGATGCGAAAGCCGACTCATTGGAAAAGACCCCAACACTGGGAAAGACTGAAGACAGAAGAAGGGGACGACAGAGGAACTGAACTCAACTCAACTGAACCAAACGCCCCTCCCAGTGGTTTGCCTGGGGGCGCGTCCTGCAAACAGTGAAAGGGTGATGGAAGTCTTGCCCACACCAGTGCCAAGCCCGCTCCCCAAGATCTCAGCTGGGCCATGGCAACCTGGGGAAAGGGCATCACGTCTTCCCGTGGTGACCAGCTGGCCATCGAGGTAAGCCTGTTCAAATCCTGAGCCCTAGCCGCACGCGAGGTCCTACTTCCCTTCCTCTTCACTGAAAGGTGACCCTGTCCCCCGCGGTGTATGACCATCCAGGGTCTGCCGTGACAAAGGGCCCCCGGCGGGACCCTCAGAGTGACACAAACATACCCTCTCCCAATCCTGGAGGCCGAAAGTCTGGAATCAGGTTCACGGGACAGAAATCCAGGTGCCGCAGAGCTGGCTCCCTCCGAGGGCTCTCGGGGAGGGGTCTTCCTGCCTCTTCCGGCCTCCAGGGGCTCCAGGTGACCCAGCTCACAGCTGCGTCCCCCAGCCCCTGCCTTCACGGGTCTCCTCTGCTCAGACCTGCCTGTTGTAAGGCCTCTTGTGATGTCATTAAAGGCCCAATGGGATAATCCTGGGTAATGCGTACATCTCTTAGGGTTCATGGTGAAGGACAGAGGAGCCTGGTGTCCGTGGGGTTGCAAAGAGTCAGACACAAGTTAGCGACTGAGCAACAGCTTCATGAAAACGGAATCTCTGCATTCGCTCAAGCTAGCACCGTGACTCACGGGTGAGAATTCACTGGCTCAGAAAGACCAGGATGCTGGGAAAGATTGAGGGCAGATACAGAAGGGGACACGCGAAAGGGGATGAGATGGTTGGATGGCATCACGTTAATTAACTGTCCATTAATTCTACTACCCTAAAGTGAAACCCTCTGCCGCCCGTTACGTAACATCCTGGCGGCTCCCCAGATCACCACCCGAGGGTCATTTTCCATGTTTTTCCGAGTGGTAGCAAGAGGGGATCGCTTCCAAAGACCTGAAACCCAGAATCCACGCCGCTTTGCCACGTGATGACCGTCTCCATTGCAAGCAGACGCAGTGGCCAGGATGGGGGCCGTGGGGCGCCCACGCAGGGGCGTCCACAATGAACGGAGGCCTCTAGGACATCTGGAGGTCACTGAAGGGCAGGGTCCCTTCGTGGGACACCTGAGGATGCAGGAAAAACAGCTGAGAAGGCGATGAAGTGCACAGGAAAACCCAGGCCTGATCGAGAATTCTGCCTCCATTCCCCCAACCCACTCAGGACGCAGCACTTCCTGGGCTCACGAAGACTGACTCCCTTGAGACGGAACCTACCCCCGCTCCATCCACAGCACAGGACCACTATCCTTCTCCAGCTGAGAGGCCTTGGGAGGCTCCCCTGGGGCTCATCTCTCCGTGAACACCCGGTCCCCCAAGGCCTCTGTCCTGGAGATGACCAACGCTGTGGGCGAAAGGCGCCCTCACCAGCAGAGCAAGCTGACAGCGCGTCCACTCCCGGCCTAAAGGGCCGCCCGGTCCAGCCGTTCCCCTTCTCTTCCCCGGCACATCAGTGACCACGGCCACAGAGATGGATTCTGAGGCCACAGGCCCCCAGAATTTGGGGCCCGCGGAGAGGAGTTCCCGAAGAAGCGGCTGGAGGCCCAGCCCTGAAGCAGGGTTCCCGACCCCGGGCCGGGACAGGCAAATGCTCGGGTCGAGCGGTCAAGGGGCCTTTTCTCAGAAAAGAGGCAGGAGGAGGTGAGCGGGCCTTGGCACAAACGCAGGTCCAGGGAGGTTCAGCCTGGTCACGAGCCAACACGCCCCCCACCCGGCCTGGGGCAGACGGCCCCCCACAAACGCAGAAACAAGGTGCTGGGGCTCGGTGCCCTGCGCCCGGCTGCCGCCATAACAAAGGTAAGCAAGGCCCAGGTCCGGAGCCCGAGGGTGGAGACAAGGACCTTCCCGCCAACCTGGACACCTCCTTCTCCGAACCCACTCCGCCGCTAGAGGAAAGGGTGGCCACAGCCTCCGCTCGAGTTACCCACGGCGTGCACCCACCCATCAGCTCCCCATGGAGCCACGTGAGTGAGCAGCCACAGGGGATCGGCACCAGGGGCTCCAGGGAACTGCGTCCAGCTTCTTGGACAGACAGAGGACGAGGGGCCTGCAGGCTCTGCCCCCTCGGCTGGAAGAGCAGGGCCGGTCCTCTGGGACCCCCATCACCGCCCGCCTGCCAGGACAGCGCTCAGAGGCACCTGGGGGAGGGCAGGCGCAGGGGCCAGAGAAGCAACTCGGGGCACACAGGGCACCACGGCCTCTCGGTAAGGCTTGCACAAGGACAGGGAGAGG
Organism: Procapra przewalskii; assembly: GCA_006410515.1. Taxonomy (NCBI): domain Eukaryota; kingdom Metazoa; phylum Chordata; class Mammalia; order Artiodactyla; family Bovidae; genus Procapra; species Procapra przewalskii. The sequence goes on along the minus strand of SJYF01001046.1, from coordinate 266,926 downwards.
GGCTGAACTGGATCTCAGGCAGGACTGGAGGCCTGGGAAGCCAGGGGTAGCAGCACCCATCCCCCACAAGCCGACGGTGACCAGGGCTGGGGCAGTGGCCCTGACATTCCGCTCCTGCCTGGGGTATTTGTAAGCCTAGGACGTTCTCCTTCTCATCGGAATCTGGGAAGGTGCAATGGGTCTCAGTGTTCTTAAGCAGAAAGCAGCGATATACAAGCAGAATATAAACAGAGACACAGCACGTCCATGTATTAAAATCTCGTTGGGGTGGACAATTTGGAACAAGGGTCCAAAACGTCTCCTTGGATAGGCGATACATTTTTTCCAAAGTCTGAAAAATACGACCGCGTGGGAGCGGACCTCACAGACCTGCCTTTCTGGTCCCCGGGCTGGGCGGCCGGGGGTGACACCAGAGAGAGCTCGGAGTGCGCAGAGCCAGGGCCAGGCGGAGCCTCTAGGGACCAGCGCGGTGGGGAGCAGCAGGTCTCACCGCTGCAGGCCCAGTCCCTCACCCGAGGATGGCAGTCGGTGCCCCTGCCTCACGAGGTCGGCCGTTGGGAAGCCCAGCACCCAGGCCACACTCTGAAAACGCCGATTATAAGCACATATTACAGATAAACGGCACAAGAGGAGCACACAGGAGATGGTCAACATGCAACCAGCAACAGGTGTCAGACTGCAAGCTCAGAGCACGTCTCAGCTCTGCCGAACCTCAGGCTGCGGGCTTCCCTCTGTGGTCCCCGCGCTGGACACAAGCAGGCATCTCCTGGTCCAGGAAACAGTGGAGGCAGGGCGCCTGTCACACCTCCTCCACCATCTACCATCCCAGCCAGGACATCGCTGAGCAGAGATGAAGAGCGCAGTCCCGGTGAGTCCCCCCAAGGTCACACTAACTGGGCAGCAAGGTCAGGCGAGTTCTTCCAGCACCCAGGACAACACGCCATCCCCCCCGCAACTCTGACACGGGCACTGGGGCCCTGGCCACGAGGAGCCGCCGTCCTCTGGCCGGGGTGCCAAGGTGGGGAGGCGGTCCACACCACGGCACTGAAGATGTGCTAACTCACCAGAGGCGCTGGCAGACCGGGCCCCGCAGGAAGGCTTCTCGGAACCAGAACCAAGTGCACTCCAATGGGTCAGGCCAAGGAGACAGGAGACATGTCCAGAGCTGTGAGAGACAACCAGGGCGCCGTCAGACCGAGGCTCCACGAGGAAGCAGAGATCAGAACTACAAGCGCCAGATCGAGACTCCGCAAGCAGGCAGAGGTCAGGACTACAAGCGCTCTGATGCCTGCGAGCTGAAAACCAGCGGCTGCGTTTCTGCTTCCTGAAAGACGGCACAGACGCACTTTTCCGCACTCCTCCCAAGACGTGCAGCGAAAACCCCAGGATGCTGCACAAGAAACAAACCGAAGACTCAGAGAGGCGGAGAGAAGGCAGGGGCCCGGGGAATGGCACAGCGGTCGGTTCTCTGAGCTGGGTTGTTGCCTAATATTCCAGATTGGGAGCTAAGAAGCCAGAGAGCCAGAAACACCAGCAGCTGTTCTTCAGTCGTTCAGTTGTGTCCGACTCTTTGCGACCCCATGGGCTGCAGCACGCCAGGCTTCCCTGGCCTCCACTACCTCCTGGAGCTTGCTCAAACTCATGTCTATTGAGTCGGTGATGCCATCCAACCATCTCATCCTCTGTTGCCCCCCTTCTCCTCCTACCCTCAGTCTTTCCCAGCATCAGGGCCTTTTCCAGAGAGTCAGCTCTTCACATCAGGTGGCCAAATGACTGGAGCTTCAGCTGAAACATCAGTAGAAGCGGGGGGAAAAAGCTGCAAAGAATGACTACTCTCTCCAGAAAAAAAACAGGAAAATGGTATCAAAACAGGAAAAAATCGTGCAGACAATCACTCCGCTACTCCACCCGGATGTCACAGAAGAATTGCGGCCCCCACCCTGAGTCCCAGGAGCGGAGGGCAAGGGGGGAGCCTGGACTTCCCCTCGGGGTGCCGTCACAGGCACTCAAACCTCCACAGGGAGGGAGGGGACAGATAAACCAAGCCATGGAGCTGGAACTTTCTTCCCCACCGAGCAGGCTCCGTGCTCCTCCAGTTCCACTGTATCAACGCAGACACCACATGGAGCCTAGATTTCTGCACGCACACAGCACCCCCCCCCACCGGCCTGCCCCGCATCTCAGTGGACGAAGTCAGAAGAGGGCTGCAGAGAGTCAGGACCCTCCCCATCGCCAGCACGTGAGGCCACAGCCCCCTCGTATCCGAGGAGGCCACATGGGAGCAGGTTCCCTCCCCCACCAGCAACTGGGGTGTCAGTGGGGGTCAACCGAGGACCCTGGACATCTGCAGGCAGCCCGCCTTCCCTGTGATGTCCGAACAAACAGGCTAAACCAGCGGGCTCAATGAGACCCGCGGCGCACGACAGAATACGCAACTGTGCACATTTCCACTGAAAATCATCCATCATCCCCCAATCCAGGAAGATCTCAGACGGGTGAGAGACAACCGGCGGCTGGCAACACTCAGGGGACAGAGATGTTAGCACTTATATTGAGTCCGAAGCGGCAAAAACAAAAATGCCTCGACACATTAATTGTGAACACCCCTGGAAACACGTGAAAACAGAAAATCTCACTGAAAAAAAGAACAGAAAATCTCAACAAGGAAATACAGATCTTCCTTGACATACGATGGGGTGACATCTGGGTAAACCCATCACAAGTAGAAAATATCGTAACTCGAAAATGCACGTGATACACCCAACTGGACATCACAGCGTAGTCTTACCTCCTTTCGACATACTCAGAACACTTTCACTAGCCTGTGGTTGGACCAAATGGTCTAACACAAAGCCTGCTTTCTAACGACTTGCTGACTATCTCACTACATTTACTGAAAGCTGTCCTGAAAGTGAAAACCAGAATGGTGGTCCGGGTACAGAGTGGTTGCGTGTTGGCCGCTCTCCCCTGTGACCACGTGGCTGGCGGGAGCCGCGTCACCGCTCCCGCCCACGACAGAGGATGGCTCCACGTGTCACAGGCCCAGAAAGATCAAAATTCAAGATTCAAAGTAGAGTCTCTACCGAGTATGTGTCACTTTCACACCATCAGTCATGCTGCTGCGCAACAGAAACTAACAGGCCGTTTTAAGTCAGCTGTACTCCAATGGAGGGCTTCCCTGCTGACTCAGCGGCAGAGAATCCGCCTGCCGGGGCAGGAGACGGAGGTTTGATCCTGGAGTCGGGAAGCTCCCCTGGAGGAGGGAATGGCAACCCACTCCAGTGTTCTTGCCTGGAGAATCCCATGGACAGAGGAGGCTGGAGGGCTACAATCCAGGGGGTTATGAAGAGTCAGATAAGACTGAGTGACTAAATATCAACAATGCTCCAGTAAATTTTTTTTCTTTTTAAGAAAACACAGAGGGGGAAAAAAAAAGAATAATTGAAAATCAAAGTTTAAGTTCCCATCTCAGGAAGCTAGCAAAAGGTGAGGAAAATAAATCCAAAGCAAAGATTTGAAGGAAGGAAGGAAATAATCAAAAGAGTGAAGATAAAGAAAAACAAAACCAAAAAACAATAGAGGAAATCAATGAGAGGGTGAGCTGGCTCTTTGTAAAAGTCAACAGAACTGACAAGACCAAAACAGACAGAAAAGGCTCAGATTACCAATTCCAGGAGAGTAACAGAGGCTATTACTATAGACCCTGCAGGCACTGAGGGGATCAACAGCTCCACACAGCTAAATTAGACAATAAAGTGAAAGAAACCAGTTCCTCAAGAAATGCAGACAGTCACGACTCATTCTGTATGAAACAGGTGATCTGAGAAGCCCTAAGCTATTAAGAAGATTGAGTTCCTCCTTATAAAATGCACGTTTTTGTAAGAAAGAGGAAATCTCCACACCCACAAAGTTTCACCAGAGAATTCCATGAAACATTCAGAGAATTAGTATCAATTCTATACAATATCTGGAGTAGGAAATGGCAACCCATTCCAGTATTACTGCTGGGAAACTCGGTGGACAGAAGAGCCTGGTGGGCTGCAGTCCCTGGGGCTGCAAAGAGTCAGACACAACTGAATAACTGAGTACACACTATACAATATCTTCCAGAAAACAGAATCAATCGATTTTATGGAACCAATATAAATCAGTATCAGTATCATATTGGTTTCATAAAATCAATTGGATTTTGTTATCTGGAAGATATTGTATAGTGTAAGAGTCGGACACGACTGAGCGACTTCACTTTCACTTTTCATTTTCATGCATTGGAGAAGGGAATGGCAACCCACTCCAGTGTTCTTGCCTGGAGAATCCCAGGGACGGGGGGTGCCGGGTGGGCTGCCGTCTGTGGGGTCGCACAGAGTCGGACACGACTGAAGCGACTTAGCAGCATGATACTGATACTAAAACTATACAAAGAGAAAATCACATATCCCTCAAATATGGATGGAAAAAAATCTTTAACAAAATATTAACAAATAAGAGTTAAGCAACTACTGTATAAGAGAAGAATTATAGATCAAGAGAAGTAAGGTTTATTTCTGGAATGCTAGGCTGGTTCAATATTTTTTTTCAATTAATTTATGTGACACTCTATAGGTTAAAGAAGGAACAGCTGATTCATGTCCATGTATGGCAAAACCAATACAGTATTGTAAAGTAGAATGAAGTAAAAATAAAATTTAAAAAATAAAAAAAAATAAACCTTTTCATTTTTTAAGAAAAAAAAAAAAAGAAAATCATACAGTCAAAGCAATCAATGCAGAAAAGCATTTGACAAAATTCAACATCTGTGACAAATTCTACCCCCTCAAAAAAGGAAAAAGGGAAATTCTTCAACCCAATCAAGAGCATCTGCAAAACTTCGTGTAATCAGCTAATATTATTCCAAATAGGGAAAGACAAAATGCTTTCCTTCTGTGACCAGGAACAAGGATGTCTGCTCTAATCGCTTTCACTCAGCACAGGAGGAGACGTTCCAGGTAATAGAAGAGGCAAGAAAAGAGATAAAGCGTACAGATCAGGAAAGTGACAGCGTTCGCCACTCAGTCGTGCCCAACCCTTCACAACACTGTGGACTGTGGCCCGCCAGGTCCCTCTGTCCACGGGATTCTCCCGGCAAGAACACTGGAGTGGGCTGCCCGTTTCCTACTCCAGGGGATCTTCTCGACCCAGGAATCGAAGGGTCTCCTGCAATGCTTTACTGTCTGAGCCACCAGAGAAGCCCCCTGATCAGGAAGACAGAAATAAAACTGGCCCCATTTGCAGATGACAAGACTGTAGAAAATCCCAAGGAATCTCCAAGACAACTGCTGCTGCTGCTGCTAAGTCGCTTCAGTCGTGTCCGACTCTGTGCGACCCCATAGACAGCAGCCCACCAGGCTTCCCCGTCCCTGGGATTCTCCAGGCAAGAGCACTGGAGTGGGTTGCCATTTCCTTTCTAATGCATCAAAGTGAAAAGTGAAAGTGAAGTCACTCAGTCTTGTCCAACTCCTAGCGACCCCATGGACTGCAGCCCACCAGGCTCCTCCATCCATGGGATTTCCCAGGCAAGGGTACTGGAGTAGGGTGCCATTGACAACACTTCCTACAAATAATAAATGAGTTGAGCAAAGTCACAAAATACAGCATCAACATATAAAAGTCAACTGTATCCCCCTATACTAGCAATGAACATGTGGACAACCGAATGTATAATCTAATACCATTCACAATTTCTCAAAAAAATACTTAGGTGTGAATGTAACAAAACTCGTATGCTGAAGTCTACAGAAATCAGTGAAAAATAAAAGAACATCTAAGGGCTTAGGCTTCCCCAGTGGCTCAGACAGTAAGTACAAGTCGCTCAGTCGTGTCGACTCTGTGACCCCATGGACTATACAGTCCATGGAATTCTGTAGGCCAGAATACCGGAGGGGGTAGCCATTCCCTTCTCCAGAGGATCTTCCCAACCCAGGGATCGAACCCAGGTCTCCCACACTGCAGGCAGATTCTTTACCAGCTGAGCCACCAGGGAAGCAGTCAGACAGTAAGCCACCAAGGTTCAATCCCTGGGTTGGGAAGCTCCCCTGGAGAAGGGAATGGCAACCCACGCCAGTATTCTTGCCTGGAGAACCCCATAGACAGAGGAGCCCGGCGGGCTACAGTCCACGGAGACACAAGAGTCAGACACGACTGAGCAGCTAAAGCACCAAAAACAACCCAAGCCTTACAGGATGACCCAGCAACCCCACTCCTGGGCACATACGCAGATGAAACCTCAGAAAGATGCACGCACCACCACCCAAGTTCACAGACACGCTATTCACAATAGGCAAGACAGGGAAGCAACCTAAATGCCCATCGATAGAGGGATGGATAAAGACGTGGCACGTATAAGCAGCGGAACATTACTCAGCCATAAAAGAGAGTGAGATAATGCCATCTGTAGCAGCGCAGGTGCACCGAGAGACGGTCACATGGAGTGAGACAGGTCAGACACAGCAAGACAGGCATCGTCTGATGGCACTTCCACGTGGAACCTAGAGGAACGGCACGAAGGACGCATCCACAAAACAGAAGCAGACGCACAGACAGAAAGCAAACTGTGGCTGCCAAAGGGGGAAGCAGTGGCGGAGAGCAGAAATTAGGAGTTTAGGATTAACAGACACCCTGGCCCAGTCACTGAATCGTGTCCCACTCTTGCCACCCCATGGGCTGTAGCCCTCCAGGCTCCTCTGTCCCTGGGATTCTCCAGGCAAGAATACTGGAGTGGGTGCCATTTCCTTCTCCAGGGGAGATAGATAACACTATTATATAGTGAAATAGGTGACCAACAAAACCATACTGTATAGCACAGAGAAATGTATGCAATACTTTTGATAACCTACAACAGAAAAGAACTTGAACAAAAATAGATACATATCCATCTTATCCATCTATGTATAACTGAGGGCTTCCCTTGCAGCTCAGGGGTAAAGAATCTGCTGCCAAAGCAGGAGACACAGGTTCGATCCCTGGCGTCAGGAAGATCCCCTGGAGAAGGAAATGGCAACACATTCCAGTATTCTTGCCTGGGAAATCTAATGGACAGACAAGCCTGGCAAGCTTCAGTCCATGGGGTCACAAAAGAGTTGGACACGACTTAGCGTCTAAACAACAATAACGCATGACTGAGTCACTGTGCTGGACACCTGAACTAACACAACAGTGTTATCAACAGTACTTCAATTTAAAAAAAAAAATCAACTCCAAACAGATCATGGGGGACTTCCCTGGTGGTGCAGTGGTTAAGACTCCAAGCTCCCGATGCAGGGGGCAACAGTTCAGTCCCTGGTTGGGGAATAACATCTCACATGCTGTACGGTATCAAAAATTAAAAATAAGTAAAAATAAAATTTTAAAAATTTTTAAAAGAATGAATCATGGACTTAGATGTAAAATGCAAAACTATAAAACTTTGGGGGGGAAAATTCTCATAGGAGAAAATCTTTAGGCTCTAGGGTTAGGAATGCTAAACGGATGTCAAAGGCATGAGCCACACACAGAAAAATTGATAAATGAGACCTCAGAAAAATCAAAGCCTTTCGTTCTGTGAAAAAGAGGATACAAATACAAGTCACAGACGGGGAGAAAATGTCTGCACATTCAACAGAGGACTAGTCTCCAGAGTGTAAAGAGCCCTCGAAACTTAACAGGGTTAAA
>SJYF01001046.1:233816-246362 GCA_006410515.1 Procapra przewalskii | reverse complement strand
GTAGAATCCGCCAGCCAGTGCGGGAGACACAAGAGTCGGGATTGATCCCTGGGTTGGGAAGATCCCCTGGAGGAGGAAATGGCAGCCTGTTCCAGTATTCTTGCCTGGGAAATCCCGTGGACAGAGGAGCCTGTCGGGTTACAGTCCATGGCATCACAAAGAGACACAACTCAGCATGATACATCTACACAAAACTATATATATATTTTAAAAAATACCAAAAAAAGGATTTATACATATGTATAATCACTAAATCACTTTGTGGTACAGCAGAAACTAAACTTATGACGTGGGAAACCAAATACACTTGAATTAAAAAAAAAAGAATTCATGCCAACTCACTACAAATTCTTCCAAAAAATAGAAGAGAATACACCCCAATAATTTTACGAGGCCAATATTACCGTGACACCATCCCAAGACAACTACAGACCCATAGCCCTTATGCACATACACACAAAAAAGCTCAGCAAAATTCTAGAAAACTGAGTCTGGCAGCTTATAAAAAGGATTATAATCCATGACTAAGTGGGATTTATCCCAAGAATGCAAAATTGGTTTAACACCGAAAAATCAATTAATGTAAGACACCATATTAATAAAGGACAAAATGCAGCTGAGCGTCCCAAGAGATACAGAAAAGGCACTTGGCCAACATAGCCCCGCTTCATGATGGAAACGCTCAGCAAAGGAAAGAGGACCCCTTCAGCCTGACAGAGGGCATCCGCACGGCGCCCACCACCGCCATCACAAGTGATGGCGAGCGGCTGGAGGCTTCCCGAGATCAGGAGCCAGACCCGGCGCGCCTTCTCACCACCTCCATCAACGGTGAACCGAGGGTTCCAGCCAGGGCGCCTGGCAAGACAGCGAAACCGAAGCACCAGGCTGGAAAGGAACAAGTGTGGGAAGGCCTCTCCTCCCAGGTGAAGCCTGCCTCCCTCCGAGGCTGCCCCGGCCCCGGCCGCCTCTGTCCACCCGTCCGTCTGCACGTGGCCCCCTCCGAGATCAAGACACAGTCTTCTTGCCTAAAGAACTGCCTGGCTCCCAACTGTCCCCGCCACACGGTCTAGCTTTCCCGGTGGCTCAGAGGTAGAGGACCTGCCTGCCAAGGCAAGAGACGTGGGTTCGATCCCTGGGTCGGAAAGATCCCTGGGAGGAGGAAATGGCAACCCATGGCAGTATTCTTGCCTGGAGAATCCCATGGACAGAGGAGGCTGGCATGAGGCTATTCATAGGGTCGAAAAAGAGTCAGATACGACCCCAGCTGTGGATCGAACCAGCGCTGGCGTGGCTGAGCCCACATCCCATCACCAGCAGGCCCATCCCATGGGGTGGGGCCTACCTGATGACCTTCTGGCCCAATGCCACACTTTTCATTGTCTTACCTTGTTTGGGAAAATAGCTGTTGTTTGATTTTGGTTTGGTTTTCATAAAAAGACATTAATTACATTAACATATATGGGTTTAGCTACTGTCGTTTTTAAACGCACTGTTAAATGTTTTAAAATTATCTTTTAAATTGCTAACAGTATGTGTGCGTGCATGTAAGTCGCTTCAGTCACGTCCAACTCTTTGCGACGCTATAGACTGTAGTCCGCCAGGCTCCTCTGTCCATGGGATTCTCCAGGCAAGAATACTGGACTGGGTTGACATACCCTCCTCCAGGGGATCTTCCCGACCCAGGGGATGAACCTGAGTCTCACATCTCCTGCACTGGCACGCAGGTTCCTCACCACTAGCGCCACCTGGAAGCCCTTCCAATAGGACACATATTCACAGATATAACGAACATAAGCAAAAAGCTCTCAGGGGCCCCTAAAACTCTTCAAAGAGGGGAGTAGGATCCTCAGACCGAAAGCTGAGGAGGCCTGTGCTACGCTGCCGCATTCACCCTGCCAGGAGCAGAAAGGGAAGCTTGGGCGTCATCCCTAAGACGACAGGGGGTAGGAAGGGCTGTCGTCGCCGTTCAGGCGCTCAGTCGTGTCTGACTCTGTGACCCCACGGACTGCAGCACGCCAGGCTTCCCTGTCCTTCATCATCCCCCGGAGCTTGCTCAAACTCTTGTCCACTGAGTCAGTGAAGCCATCCAGCCATTTCATCCCATTACCCCTTCTCCTCTTGCCCTCAATCTTTCCCAGCATCAGAGTCTTTTCCAAAGAGTAAGCTCTTCACATCAGGTGGCCTAAGGACTGCACCTTCAGCGTTAGCATCAGATCTTCCAGTGAATATTCAGGACGGATTTCCTTTAAGACTGACTGGTTTGATCTCCTTGCAGTCCAAAGGACTCTCAAGAGTCTTCTACAGCACCACAGTTGTAAAGCATCGATTTTTCAGTGCTCAGCCTTCTTTATGGTCCAACTCTCACATCCATACATGACCAATGGAAGAACCGTAGCCTTGACTACACAGACCTTTGTCAGGAAGTGATGTCTCTGCTTTTTAATACACTGTCTAGGTTTGTCATAACTTTTCTTCCAAGGAGCAAAACATCTTTTAATTTCATAGCTGCAATTATTGTCCACATTGATTTTGGAGCCCAAGAAAAATGAAATCTGACAGTTTCCATCATTTTCTAGCAATTTCCCCCATCTGCTTGCCATGAAGTGATGGGACTAGATGCCATGATCACAGTTTTTTGAATGATGAGTTTTAAACCAGCTTTTTTTTACTCTCCTTTCACCTTCATCGAGAGGTTCTTTAGTTCCTCTTCATTTTCTGCCATTAAAGTGGTATCATCTGCATATTTGAGGTTATTGGTATTTCTCCTGCAAATCTGATTCGAGCTTGTGCTTCATCCATCCCAGCATGTTGCATGATGCACTCCGCATATAAGTTAAATAAGCAGGGTAACAATAAATAGCCTGGCATACTCCTTTCCCAATTTGAAACCAGTCTGTGGCTCCATGTCCAGTTTTAATTGTTGCTTCTTGTCCTGCCTACAGATTTCTCAGGAAGCTGGGAAAGTGGTCTGATATTCTCATCTCATTAAGAATCTTTCACAGTTTGTTGTGATCCACAGTCAAAGGCTTTAACATAGTCAATGAAGCAGAGCAGATTTTTTTTTTTTTAATTCCCTTGCTTTTTCTATGATTTAGCATATGTTGGCAATTTGATCTCTGGTTCCTCTGTCTTTTCTAAATCCAACTTGTACATCTGGAAGTTCTCAGTTCACATGCTGTTGAAGCCTCGATTGTAAGATTTTGAGCATCACTTTGCTAGCATGTGAAATGAGCACAATTGTGCGGTAGTTTGAACATTCTTGGGCATTGCCTTTCTTTGGGACTGGAATGAAAACTGACCTTTTCCAGTCCTGTAGCCACTGCTGAGTTTTCCAAATTCGCTGGTATAATGAGTGCAGCACTTTCACAGCATCATTTTTTAAGATTTGAAACAGCTCAGCTGGAATTCCATCACCTCCACTAGCTTTTTGTTCATAGAGATGCTTCCTAAGGCCCACGTGACTTCACACTCCAGGATGTCTTGCTCTAGGTGATTGACCGCACCGCTATGGTTATCTGGGTCATTTAAAGCCTTTTTGTATAGCTCTTCTGCGTATTCTTGCCACCTCTTCTTAATATCTTCTGCTTCTGTTAGGTCCGTACCATCTCTGTCCTTTAATGTGCCCATCTTTGCATGAAATGTTTCCTTGGTATCTCCAGTTTTCTTAAAGAAATCTCTAGTCGTCCCCCTTCTATTGCTTTCCTCTATTTCTTGGCTCTGGTCACTTACGAAGGCTTTCTTCTCTCTCCTTGCTACTTTCTGCAGCTCTGCATTCACTGAGGTGTATCTCTGCCTTTCTCCTTTGCTTTTTCACTGCTCTTCTTTTCTTAGCTATTTGAAGGCCTCCTCGGACAACCACTTTGCCTTCTTGCATTTCTTTTTCTTGGGGATGGTTTTGATCATCACCTCCTGTACAATGTCACAAACTCTATCGATAGTTCTTCAGGCACTCTGTCGACCAGATCTAGTCCCTTGAATCTATCCATCACCGGCACTGTATAATCATAAGGAATTTGATTTAGGTCATAGCTGAATGGCCTAGTGGTTTTCTTCACTTTTTTCAATTTGAGCCTGAACTTTGCAATAAAGAGATGATGATCTGAGCCACAGTCAGCTCCAGGTCTTGTTTTTGCTGACTGTATAGAGCTTCTCCATCTTCAGCTACAAAGAATATAATCAACCTGACTTCGGTATTGACCATCTGGTGATGTCCATGTGTAGAGCTGACGGAAGGGAGGGTCCCTAATTCTGCACCATGGGGTGGACGGCTGCCTGGCGCAGGTCCTGGCAGCCAGGCTGGCTCCTTCCGCCTTGGTTTACTCCCCCGGAGAATGGGTGTGAGGACATAAGTGCCCACTTCTCCAGACTCTATCACAGACGGGGCGCTTCCACGCGTGGAACCCTGCCGGCCCACACGCTCACTGTTACCCTGATTTGTTTTAATTTTTTTTGTTGTTGAAGGATAATTGCTTTACAGAATTTTGCTGTTTTCTGTCAAACCTCAATGTGCACCAGCCACAGTACACATATATCCCTGATTTTCATGATGTAAAGTCATCAAGATGGGCCACCGAGAAAGAGAGACGGAGGGAAAGGCAACTCTGGGAGCCCGTCTGGCCCAGCAGTGACAATGACAGCCTGGACCCCCTAAGACACCCCCAATCCTGGTCTGAGTGGGTGTCCGCCCCCCTCAACCCAAAGACCCTCATCAGAAACAGGCTGATGGAGAGACAGCAGAATCCAGACACCCCTGCCGTCACTCCCTGGCCCGGCGCGGCCCCGAGGACCCCGAAGAATCAGGACACACCCCCACCAGGTGGCCCCCACGCAGTTTTGGACCATTTCCCTGCAGGAAAGCCAAGAAACCTTGAAAGCCTTGGAAACCCAGAGCGTGCCAAGTACCACCCCGTGTCTGGAGAATCATTAAGCACACACACCAGGCTCGCCACAGCCGTCTTCAGGAACTCCACCCCCAGCTCACCTGGACGCCGCGTTCAACAACAAAGCCCTTTAACCACAGCTGAAGGTTTGCCCCACCCCCCTTCCCCGGGCGCCAGCTTTGTGAACACCCCGGCGGTCGTCCGGGTGGGTGTAAACCCACGTGCCACCTGCCACAACCCAGCATCCTGGAGATGGGTGGCAGGGAGCAGCCAGAATGTCCCCGGGCCTGAACCCTCAGGGTGAGGCCAAGAAAGAGCGGGCCAGCGGCCTGCCTGGGAGCTGGACACCCGCGTGGGAGGGAAGTCTGGACCCACTGATGCCATCCAGCCATGTGACAAGGGCTACTCTGAACCGGTGCCCTCCCAACCCTGGGCAACAGAGAAGCAAGACCTGGTCCTTTCCTGGCGGCCTGCCTGCCTGGTGACGGGTCCCCCACACAGTGACAGCTTGCCAGACCCCCGTCCAGGGTGATGGGGGCGGGGATCAAGAAAATCCTGAGAAACAAGCCGCTGCGCCCTGGGCTTTGAGGGGCGCGGTCAAGCGGGCAGAAGCACCCCTCCACCACTAACCCAGCCTGCCTCCTCCACAGGGCAGGGGGCCCAGAATTTCCAGGAAGATTCCAGGGCTCATTTCCTTCCTTTAAGCCAGGCCCCAGCAGGTGTGACCCTCTTCCTGGGCCCCTCCAGGGACCCAGTCTAAAGAGCGACGGTCCTGCGGCTTCGTCCTGCCCTTCACCAGGCCCAAGCCACAAACAGGCCCCTGAGAGCCGCCCCCACCCAGCCAGGACGAGAGGCCCTGCCTCTCTCTCCTGCACAGCCCGTGGAGGAGCCCTGAGGGAGCACAGTTTGGGGCAAGACACCCTGTCCACAGCGGGGATCCACCTGCCAGAACCGGGAGGGCTGGGCTGAATCTTACCCACCCTCCTCTCCCTGCCTGCGGGGGCTCCAAAGTAGAACCCTTTTCAAGGGGCCCAGTCTAAAGAGAATCAGTCTTCCCTGAAATCACTCTGTCACAGAAGGGCCTGGGACACCCCCATTTCTCCAGCAGCCCCTCCTATCTTTTACCTACAAAAAGCCTTCCAGCCCTCTCTGAATCTTGCGGGGAGAAGACTCCCGAACCCTAAACAAAGGCTTTAATTCAAACACCTGAAACACCCACCTCCTGATCATTAAGAGAGGCGTTTTCAGGAATATTTTCCATTTCTAAAAATCTGTAATGTACTTGCACTGCTTTATTGCAGGGCTTTCTCAGTCCAAAAGAGATTTTTTTTTTCAATACTTAGCAGCTTGAGGTCACAGGAGAATTTTAAAGTCAATGTATGGATATTTTCCTTGCAGGGAACTACACTTGCTCAGTTAATAAGAGACCGACACGTGTAAAGACCCATAAGCTGGAGAGGGCTCTTGGGAGTCCCTTGGACAACAGGGAGATCAAACCAATCAGTCCTGAAGGAAGTCAACCTTGAATATTCATTGGAAAGATGGATGCTGAAGCTGAAGCTCCAATACTTTGGTCACGTGATGCAAAGAGCCGACTCACTGGAAAAGATCCTGATGCTGGGAAAGATTGAAGGCAAAAAGAGAAGAGGGTTGCATAGGATGAGATAGTCAGATAGCGTCCTTTACTCAATGGACATGAATATGAGCAAACTCTGGGGAACAGTGAAGGACAGGGAAGCCTGGCATGCTGTAGTCCATGGGGTTGCAGAGAGCTGGACACAAGTTAGCGAATGAACAACAAAGATAAAAGTCTATGACATCAGGATAAAATGTCTTAGGGAAGCAGGGGTTATAAATCCAGGAAAGGAGAGGAGCAAAAAACATCCCCTATAGGCCCTCAGTTACCCGTCAAGAAAAGGTGGGTATCAAGTCACACTTTAGGCTGCAGTAGACACGGTTAAAGTTAGGAACAGTCCCTTTCCAAATGGCGGTGTTTACTCCCCAGACCAAGTTCTACATCCTTGGCAGATATTCAAACCTACGAAGCACAACTTTAGAAGCTGACGTGAAAATGCAGCGGGGCTCTTCCCTGGTGGTCCAGTGGCTAAGACTTCACCTCCCAGTACAGCGGGTGTGAGTTAGAGCTCTGGTCGGGAAGCTGAGATCCCACAGGCCTCTTGGCCAAAACACCAACACACATAAAAGAGAGCATCACATTCAGTAAAGACTTCAAAAACGGTCCACGTCAAAAAATCTTCCAAAACGAAAACCCACTCAGTGCTCTGGGACCCTTTATTTGGCAGAGAGAGTTGGCAAAAGTGAGTAACACACTCTTTCTGGAAGCTAAGTCTGGACAATTCAACCGCGTTAAGTTTGGGTAAAACATATAACTCTGGACTTGCCCAGCAAGAGCCAGCAGAGAAACAGAATGTTCTATCTCCAGGTGTCCACCGGTGAGGAATTCCAGAAGACACCTGGGAGTGGGCAGGTGTGTGGCGACATCGTAGTGTGGCGACCTGGGAGGCCCTGAGACCCTTTCAGGCCCCCAACGAGGCAGGGATGTGTCAGGGACACTCGGATGTTGGCCTTCCCCCCGCCCTGCTGCATTCTCAAGGAAAGCGTGGATTCCCAGAGAGTGGAAAGC
Source organism: Procapra przewalskii (assembly GCA_006410515.1). Taxonomy (NCBI): domain Eukaryota; kingdom Metazoa; phylum Chordata; class Mammalia; order Artiodactyla; family Bovidae; genus Procapra; species Procapra przewalskii. Next base: position 238,838 of record SJYF01001046.1, on the reverse strand, counting down.
AGAAGCCTGCGAGAATCTCAATGGCTTAATGAAGGGATCTGTGTGTCGGCTTCTAACGGACTCATGCATCATAATAAAGATGACTATACACCTAAGACAAAAGGCAAGAAAGAAGGAAAGAAAGCGGGAGGGGGAAGGAAGGGTGGATAGCAGGAAGGGAGAGAGAGGGGTGTGAGGGAGAGGAAGGAAGGAACGAGGAACTCAGCAGCTTTGGCCTCTGGAGCCTGTGGCTCCATTCAGTCCCGGGTCAAAGGAAGCGCTCTGGAAGCCTCCCCAGGACTGCTCTCAAGTCCTGCCCCGCCCCTCCCTGCACTGGCTTCTGCCACTACCCCCCAGGAGGTGACAGGAGCCTCAGCGGGCCCATCTCGGGCACATCCATCAGTTCTGACCCCAGCGCACTGGCCCCGAGCCCTGGGCCGGCTCAGGTCTGCCCAGTGGGGACGCGGGCTCCCCTCCCCTTCCCCCAAGACTGGAAGCCCCTTCAGTGGCAGCCAGGCCTGTGCTGGATGCATCCTCGAGGCCCAGAGACCCGCTTCCGAATGACCACAGGAGCTAGTGACAGCAACATTTTGAGGCCCTTCAAAGCATTTCTTGCATCTGCTTTCAAAGAAACAAAGACAAGACCTATCACATCAGGTAGTGCGATCAGAAACTCTGGTTTTCACTTGCTGGCTACAGTTTTTCTCCCACCATGGTAACGAGAGAAATAGACCTCTAACGGGAGCTTTCCCGCTGGGTGACGCGTCCGGTGTGGGGGCTCAGGGCTGGGCTCTTCCAGGCCGCCTGGTGCCACCCCAGCTCCCATATTCCCTTGCTGTGTGGTCTGGGGCAAGTGGCTTCACTCTTCTGGGCTTCAGGCTCCTGATCTGTAAAATGCAATAACCAATTGTACCAATCTCTTTATAGAGGGTTTTTTTTTTAATGTGGACCATTTTTAAAAAACTTTATTGAATTGGTTAAAATGCAGAAGTTCTAATACTTAGGCCACCTGATGGGAAGAGCCAGCTCATTGGAAAAGACCCTGAGGCTGGGCAAGACTGAGGGCAGGAGGAGAAGGGGGCAACAGAGGATGAGATGGTTGGATGGCCATCTCGATGGGCATGACTTTGAGCAGACTCTGGGAGACAGCGCAGGACAGGGAAGCCCGGCGAGCTGCGGTCCACGGGGCGGACACGACTGAGCGACTGAAGGAAGACAGCATTGTTTCTGCTTTAAGTTTCGGATTTTTGGCCCCGAGGCATGCGGGATCTTAGCTCCCCGACCAAGGACTGAACCCGCATCCCCTTCAATGCAGAGCAGAGTCTCATCCACTGGTCCACCAGGGGAGTCCTTCTCTTCCTGGAGTTTCAGGAAACTTGGATGAGATCATCTACAGCAAGGCACAGCGCCATGCTGGGCAGAAGGGAAGAAACAGCGGCCAGAACAAGAGCCAGAACATTCCTGATAGCTCCCAGGGCATCACAGCGACATGATCTGACACCCCAGGCCTCGGCCAGGTGTCCTTAGGTTCCTTCCTTTCCCAGCCTGGGCGGGGACGCTCCTGTGCCCACAGCACCTGACGGTGACCTGCATCGCAGCTCCTGGCCGCCAGCACTAACCGACACCCCACATCTGCCCTCCAGCCTGGGACCTCTGGGGCAGCCCCTTGCGCCCAGCTCTTGGCCCCCAGATGACTATTAGATGGGCTCACGTTTGCAAGACACGGAGAAAATCCAGTATAACCTAGATCACCTCTGAATGAATGCCCAGTCCCTTATTCGGGTGGGCGGGTCAAGGCCAGGTCACAAGGGTCCCTTGGCCTGGGTCTGAGCCCTTCACCCAGTCAGTCCCAGGTGAGGGCGAGGGGGCTTCCAAGACAAAAACAATCGGGCCTTTGGGCTGATTTCCTCCTCAATCTAGTCCTTCCCCCAAAGCAGAGGATTCAATACACCGGCCCCGGGGGTGACCTGGAAGATCCTAAATCTTCCCTCCCCAGGGCTTGGGACAGTGTGAAACGCAGGGAGGCTGTGCTTGTACTTTGTTCTCCAGGCTTTTCCAGCCACACACTCCCCACCCCTGACTCCAGGAGCAACTACCAGCTCCAAGTCGAAAGCCTGTTGCCAAGCTGGGCCTCGGTTTTACCAGGCAGAAGCTGGGAACCTGGGGAGCTGAGTTCAGCAACCAGGGGCTGAGATCCACAGTGAAGATGCCCCACAATTCCCTCAGCACCTCCCAACCTGAGCCCCACTTTGGGAAAGCCTCCCGCACTCACCCGAGGCGACAAGGACACCAGGACTCCACCATTTGGAAACAGAGGGCGTAAGATAAAGAATTATTTTTCTATAAAAATCAGTGTGACTACTGTTTTCCTGCACACTGGTCCACTCCCCGCACCTTTTTCTTATTTCAAGCTTTTTCTTCCCTCCTTGTCCCCATCACTGACGAATTACAAAATGCAGCGCTATCTTAGGATGCCTCCCTCCTCTTCCAGGTGGCATGCCTCACACCTGACCCCACGGTCCAGGGCTTCTCAGGTCCCCCAGAGGCCTGGACCAAAGCGCCTGCCCGAGGTGACCCCTGGATGCCAGTAAGGGGGCTGTGCCCACAGCCCCAAGCACTGCAGAAAAACTACAGGGAAAACCTCCGGGAAACACACCTGCATATGAATAGGGCTTTCTAAAGCAATTGTGTTGGGAGCCAGGAGGCAGAAAGATTCCCTCCCCTCCCCCACCCCCCAAAGGGATCGAATTCGTCCAGAACAGCCAAGGGCTGTCAACAGTGCCCACGGGGAAGCACCTTTACAGGCAAAATCACTTTATTCCTCAAGGACTCCTTTTGATTCCAGAAGAATTACAGCCTCTTCCAAAGGAGCCCAAAGAAGCACCAGCTTTCCACTCAATTCTTTCTTTTTGGAAAAGCAGAAATTCCCCAGCACAAGAATGCAACTGGCTTCCAGGAGAAGCCTGCGTGCGCCCCAGGAGTTTTTACATCCGCCACTTGCAAAGCAGCCTAATTCCTATTAAGACAGGGTCGTCCTCTGGCCTCCTTAAGGACACGGTGACTTCCTGGGCAAAGGTCCACCCTACCACTTATAAATCCCGCTTAGGGCAAGGCAGCCGCAGAGGATGAGACGGTTAGATATCCTCACCGGCTCAATGGGACATGCATTTGAGCAAACTCCAGAAGATAGAATCCCCAGGAACAGAGGATCCTGGCGGGCTATACCCATGGGGTCGCTAAGAGTCAGACATAACAACACACACAGACACACACACACACACACACACACACCGCGACTGAACAGCCACGTTGACCTTCCCCATTTAATCACCGCCAAGCCCTCAGTGGGTACAAAGTTCCAGGCACACAGACGTTCAATCTTTTTATCAACTAGCACCCTTGTCATCGCGCACAAGTAGTTTGAAAACTCAGGTCTCCAAAAGCAGCCACCTCCGGGGACTCTTCAGGACATCCCGAAGCCCCCAGGCGCGGAACAGCTGGTCACCGAGGACTTCTGACCGCGCCAGCACGACACTGGCATGGAGGTCGGCGCCAGCACCCACGGGCTCTCCCTGCGGCCCGGCCGGCAGAGCGGAGGGCAAGTCCCAGGCAGAGACCGAGCCGCCATCCCTCCGCGGACGACTTCCGAAATTACCTCCCAGCTTCTTGGAGCTTAATTTAATTAGCGGGTTGACCTCATTAACGTTGGAACTTGAGTTTCAAACAAAAAGAGGTCATGAAACCATCCAATTTACTACCTCGAACTTCCACACGGGAACCGCTTTATTTTCGGAAGATCTCTGAGGACCCCTGGGACCGTGCCCATAGCTGCCGCCCGCCGGGGCCCCCAGATACCCCGGGCTGAGCTCCCATCTGGGGGCCCAAGCGACTTCTCAGATCCAGCCTCCCAGGGTCGCCTTAAAAGCTCCGCCTGGAAGGCCCACTGTCACCAGCATTGGCCTCGCCCCCTTCGGACACCCCCAGCCCCACGGAAACACTGGCCTCGCCAACGCGCCCACCTTCCCATCCCGTGCCGTGTGGGGGCACCTACGCGCGGGAGGAGGCGCGCCGCGGTCCAGCACCCTCCGAATTCCGGCGGCGAGGTCCAACCCGTCCCCGGCACCTTCCCAACACTGGGGGCCAGGTCCACCTCGGCCCCCCACCCTCCGATCAGAGGCGGCGAGGCCCTCCACCGGGATCATACCTGCTCGCACAATCCAGCGGCCCCAGCTCAGGCGGCGAGTGCGCGGTCGCGGCCTCCGGGCGCCCCCCGCGCCCCGGACGCCTTGCGGAGGCGCCAGGGCCACGGAGCTGCGCGGGGGGAGCTGCCCAGCAGCCGGGGAGGGATGCCCGGGCGAAAGTTGCCAGGGAAACTTGAGCAACTCGAGCGCGCCGGTGCCAGTCTCCTGCATAATTCACGGGCGGCGGCGGCGGAGCAAGGGGGGCCACTCACTTGCCTCAGTCGGGGCCCCCCAACCCGGCTGGGGCGCGCGGCGGGCAGAGGCCGGGCATCTGGCGGGGGCTCTGCTCGACCCCAGCGACCCGGGGGTCCATCCACGACTCCCGAGCCTGCGCCAGGTGCGCCGGCCCCGGCCTCACCGAGCCCGCTGCTCCAGCCGCGCGCACCTGGATGGGGGCTCTGGGAGCCGATGCGGGGCCGGGGTAGCCGACGCAGGGTCTCCGGGGACCTTGCGACCGCGGAACGGGTCCCCGCCCCCCGCGCGCCCTCTGGCGGCCCCGTGCCAGTTCCACTGCTGGGCATGCGGGCCCAGGTACCTGCGCCAGTGGGCGGCGACCTAGGGCAAGGAGACCCCGGGCAAGAGGCAGAGGTAGGTCCATCTGCGGCGCCCCAAGGGGGGGCGCTAGAGGTGAAGGGGGGTCATGGCCGCGGGGGACGAAGAGGCTGCTCCTGCGCTCTGCCCCACGCCGCTTCCAAAGCAGTTTAAATCGACCCCTAGTCCCGAACGAAACGGTGGGGGCGGCTGGGTGGGGATGTCTCTACAGAGAAGTGAGTCCCACCAGGACTCGAAGGACCCTTTCCCA